>CM061525.1:81943635-82391135 GCA_030068015.2 Neoceratitis asiatica | reverse complement strand
CTTTCCGGCGATTTAGTTCTTCAAACGGTCCAATAATTACATAGCGTAGTCGCTGTTGATAGTCCTCGCTTTTCGAAGGTAGTCAATGAAAATTATTCCATACGCATCAAAAAATATAGACCCATAACCTTGCCAGCAGACTCTTGCGTTTTTCCACGCTTTGCGGCGGGCTCATCGTGTGCACTCCACTCGGATGACTGTCGATTGGACTTCGGAGTGAAATTATGGAGCCATGTTTCATCCATTGTTACATATCGACGCAAAAACTCGGGTTTATTATGCCTGAACATCTCCAAACACTGCTCTGAATCATCAACTCGTCGTTGTTTTTGGTTAAAAGTGAGCTCGCGCGGCAACCCCTTTGCACAGAGCTTTCTCATACCCAAATTTTCGTGAATGATATAATGTTTGCCCTCAGTTGATATCTTTCGAGTGCCTTCCATTTCATTCAATTTCAATTTACGGTCATTCAAAATCATTTTGTGGATGTTTTTTTTTTTTTTGATGTTTTCGTCGATAACAACCTCCTTTGGGCGTCCACTGCGTTCACTGTCTTCGGTGCTCATTTCACCACGTCTAAACTTATTTTATCAACCGACGAAATTCGTCTTTATCCATTTTTTTCACAATAACTAAAGTTGAGTCACTCAAAATGCTATAATTCATAAACCAATGATCCGACAGCTCTCAAAATTATAAACACGTCTTTTGAAGGTTGGGCTATTTGGACTTTAATCCAGTAGTAGTATGTGTCAGGCCGTGGGCATTCCAGTTGATCTGCTATCTTAACAATTTTTTTATATTTAAAATTTAAAATAATATGGCATCCCTCAAAAATATTTCTTTCTGACATGACGACCTCTTTGTACTGGTACGACCACAACGAAACTCAATAAACCACTTCTTAAACATTGAAATTGATGGCGCAGAGTACCTATAAAATTTATTAAGTCCTTAGATGGTTTTAGTGATGAGTTTTTTACGCAAAGAATAATGCTTAATCAGCACAGGAACATCACTTTTTTCCACATTCATTAAAATTCACGATCGTCTGCTTTCAATGGCCGTTAAACGCAAACTCAATGGCGCAATCTATTAATCGATAATAGTTGACGGATGCTGGGTTTGTTTTTACCAAAGTAACTGTCTTATCAAACAGCATTCGTATATAATTTTCTTGGAGCTCATTGGAGCGCACCAGCTGAACCAGATTTGTATGAATATTGAACATTGGTCTACCACTAAATATGTATAACACAATTCTAGAATGATTCGAACTGCTTACCATCAAGTTTATCGAACTTCAGTGTCTGTTTTCTTATTCTTTTAATCGAATGCGGCGCCTGTGCCAAAACTTTTTTCACTCACTGTATGTCTCTATATAGAAATTACTCTTGCAGTGGCGGACAAAAGTCTACATACACCGCCTGTGGAAAGTACTATCACTTTGCTGAATGTAGGTATACATTTTTATTTTGAAACCTTTTCTAATCACTTGCATTAAAACAAATCCATTTTCTGACATAAATTGATAAAATTATGGTAGAAAAACGCAAATATATCCTCGACAAACACATTCGCATCAACAATGGCTCCGCGAAAAGAAATATCCATTGACGTACGAATCTTGTTTACTTAGCACAGAAAAGCGAAGAAATCGTATAGTGAAATTTCAAAAATTTTAAACTTAAGTCCACCAAAGGTAGAGATCATTGTAAAAAACTTTGAAAAAAATGGAAATCGAAGAAACTAACTCGAAGAGACATCAGCTTTATTCGGAAGGAAGTGAATGGTGATCCTAAAGTTACTGCTCCAAAATTAGCCAAAACAACGCAAACTCATCAAGAAAGTGTGTCCATCCAAGAACAATTCGAAGAGCTCTGAACAATAACGGCTTCCACAGTAGAACGCAAAGTAAAAAGCTTTATTTTCTGAAAAAAAAAAAAAAAAACATCGTAAACTTCGCTTGGAGTTCACTAAAGCACAATTAGACAAGGGTATGGGTTTTTGGCGCAAAGTCTTGTTTACAGACGAATCGAAGTTCAATATATTCGGCAGCAATGGAAGAGCAAAAATTTGGAGATAAGAAATTACTGCACTTAACGCAAAAAAATATATTACCAACAGTGAAGCATGGTGGCGGCGACGTAATGGCTTCGAGAGCGGTTGCGGCTTTTGGAGCCCAGATTTGAATGTTATTGAATATTTTCGGGAAATTTTTGAGCAAAACATTAGAAAAAAAAAAAGATTTCCAGCTCAGCATTACTCAAAGAACGTCTTATCGAAGCTTGGGACAGTATTACTTCCACAGAATTGACAAAGTTAGTACCTTCGATGCCACGACGGCTTCAATCTGTTATTTATGCGAACGGTGGACCAACTAAATACTAAAAAAATCATTTTACCTGATATTAATCAAAGTTTTCGCGGTAAGATAAGTTATGTATGTATGTACTGTATGTAGACTTCTGTCAATGTTGGATTTACGTTTTTTTTTGTCATAACTTTACTATTTAATGTCAAAAAATTATTTTTGTTTGGTTTTTTACGATATGAGAAAATAGTTGAAATAAACTGTATCGTTAAAATTTCCAATTAACTTTTTGGACTTTCAATTCAACGAAAACAGGGGGTGTATGTAGACTTTTGTCTGCCACTGTATGTACTTATTTACTCGTGTATTTGAATGTGCTCTCATAGAAATCTCAAACTCACTGCTCACTTTTTTGCACAAATATTGACCTTTTGCAGTGAAAAGTAATAAATCCTCGCCAACCACATGGAATTGGCAATAAAATTCAACCAAAATTCGTTTCAAAATTAGTTCATCAAAACTGAGTACTAATTAAAATCAACAAAATTCGTAGGATTGAATGCGGATTTTTTGGCAAAAATGTCATCAAAGAGAAAATCCACTAGAGTGGACAAACGGTAAATATTTGCGCTTCAACAGCAGAACAGTAAAATATGTTTGTGAGTGGGAGAGGAAGAGAGGGAAGAGCAAGCAGAAAAACACCGCTAGGCAGCTCATCACATGCTAGGTGGTACGGGTATGTGCATGTGTGTATGTATGTATGTATGTATGTAAGAGCGTAAAAAGTAATATTTGCAGGAATAAAATGTAAGTTTTTTACTTCCAATATCAGTACTTGACATATATACATATATGTAGTTATGTATGTGCGAGCAGTCAGCAAAATACCGTTACTTGTTCATGGACACAAGAGAGGGAGAGGAGCATTGGTCAAACCAAACGCTGAGCAAATAAATGATTTGGAAGCGCAAACTCTTTGGTACACGTTAACGGCACTGACGCCAGTGACCAGTACACGCGGACACTGTGGTAGCAGAAGAAGAAGAAGAAGAAGAAGTAGGAGAAAATAATACATAAAGGACAGCTCGTGATGTGTTAACAAACACAAACTAAAACTCTGACTCCAATTCCGATTGGGAAAAATTTTATTGCAATCAAAAGAGCAGAAATTCATATAAACAATGTGTGGCTTGTAACTAACTAACGGTAAATGAAATGAGCAAAATAAAAGTAAAAAATAACAGTAACAGAGCAGAGATGAGTCAGAGAAAAGAAAATTGTTATTGAGTTCTAGTCTGTTAGTCAAAATGGAAGAAATCATTGCTTTTGAGTAACTTTAAAGTAACTCTGAGAGATAAAAGGTCTTCACTTGGGATACTAAAGGATCTGAGATAGGATAAGAATAGTTTGGAAGCAACTCAACCCCTAAAAGCTGTCGCAGGACTTTTCATTCATTGCGATCGTGTGGATCGAGTGCTGAGCTTAACTTTTTTTTTCGTCGCTGATCTTGGTAAGAGAAAGAGCCATTCGCAGAAATATTATACTCAAAACTAAACTCGCTCTGGAAAACATTAACCAGCCACCAAGATAAGGTTAGATAGACCTAAATAACGTTATACTTGAGTTTCCGTTCTGACTGATTCACTGAAGAGCTTGGTTTTAAGTGTCAGAAATCGGAAATACGCCAAACTTCCCTACTGAAGCAGCGGTTTTAGACATAGCACGACGCATTACGCCTTACGCAATTCCGGAGATCTCTGTATTAGAGAACTTAATTTATTGATATGACAGCAAGTTAAGCAACGCAAGAGAAACAAGTGGGAGTAACACTTTAGGTCGTGCAATCTCTCCTCTGAACCAAACAAGCCCTTAGCCACAGTAAAGACTTTGTTTAATCGGACGCGATGTGATGGTCAGGTGACAAGTCTGCGCAAACTGCCAAACATCAGCGCTTGGGAAAGATATTCTGCGGTTATCTGGAAGACAAAAGCCTACAAAGTCATCGGCTCCGACGGAATAAGTATGTGGATGCTAAAACACTTGGGTACAGTGGGAGCAGACTATCTCATCTAAATCTTAAATTTGTCTTTGACTACCTTAATTATACCCGGCATGTGAAAAAGGGTGGAGTTGTCCCCCTACTAAAGTCGAGGAAGCCTGTGAATAATGGAGAGTATTGTCGGTCGATATCTCTTCTTTCCCCATTCGCGAAGACAACGTCCTTCCACACTTAAAGCCATAAACACCCAGATAGTGGCCTCAACTAAAATCGGCTCTGCGCGTCAAAAGTCTTCGTAGCACTGGACCTGTCGAAAGCTTTCGACGCGGTTAAACACGCGACTACCGAATATTGAGGAATCATCATTGCCGCCGAAGACGGAGAGGTGGTTACTGAACTACGTGAATGGTCCGCAATCATCGGTAGACTTTCGAGGTCAAAGCCGCGCAAAATTAAACAGGGGGTTCAGCAGGGTGGTGTTTCCTTCCCACTGCTGTTTAATTTTTACATCTCGAGGATCCCCCTAACACCAGAAGGCGTTGCCTTGAACTCATATGCCGATGATTGTTCGACATTGACATCTGGCCAGGATATTGATAGCCTTTGTACGATAGTAAATTGCTATCTCGCCGACTTGAATTAGATCTACCTCATCCTAGTCGGGATAAGTGAACCGTTACAACAACAACAACGTGTCGGGTACGTCACTAGGCGAGAACGTGTAAAATAAAATCTATTTAAATGTGTCGGGCCACTAGCTCCAAGGCCGACGTCCAGCCGCAGTAGCACCTCCGGCGAACAAGCACTAGAAGATTACTCTTGAGAACTCTTAAACCGGTTAAGCTGGAGTGGCTCCATTAAAGCGCCTTCTCTTTTAGTCGTGGCCAGTGTAATAATGTGCATTTGACCCAAACTTCGAAGCGCAGTCAAAGAAAGAAGAAAGAAGGAAAAAATAAAGTAAATCTTCCAATTAAACTGTTGAATTCTGTCAACGTGTCTAGTAGACAGGAAAGCGAAGAAGCGTCGAGAACACAAATGCCCTTCAAGCGCAAACGTGTGTGTGTGCAACATGAGCATATTCACAAATTAATATTATTGCACACCTACATATGTATGCTGGGGCACGTCTTCATTGGACTAACATACATACAATGGCGCTGAGTGGACTGCTGTACAAGGCAGCTTGGAGCTTGGAGTTTGGAGGTGAGGTGTGTTTGTGTACTCGCATTGTATTTCCACTACAAAAATTGTATGTAAGATTCTTTACGAGCTTCACTCGATGGTCATTCTACTTTTTATTGCTGGACAAAGACTATCTTTTGTTAGAATCCTTAGCAGCTGGGGGCCGGCAGCTTCATTGAATAGCAGTAAATGTTGAGCACCAAGTATGTGGATGTTCATTTTTATGAGCGTAAGGTATTGTATGTACATATATTTATATGTACATATGTATATGTATGTACATACATATGTGCATGTCGCTGCGCGTCTTTGTTGCTATGCGGGCGGATTTCTTAATTTTATACTTTCCTGTCGCACAAGTTTGTCTGCTTACTACCCTCAGCGTCTCCATGCTGGTCCTTCTGCCCACTGACTTTGAGTTCCCCTTACCTCGTGCGCTGCTGCGCCAGCGTTCCACTGTGTCTTCGTTGTGTTTTATTACTTTTTTGGGCTTTTGAATTTTTCATGTGCGTTATATACACGTAGTCCCTTTATGCGCAATGATTTTCGGAGCAAATAATAGATGATAATTGAGTTGTTGTTGTTGCTGTTGTTGTAATTTTTGTTGTTTTCCGTTCATAATTGCAGCAAGTTGTGTTTGTAGTTTGCAGTCTCCCTCTCTCTTTTAATGCTTTCCAGGTGTACCATGTCATGTGTACTCCAGTCTCGCTTTGTGTTGTTGTTTTTGTTATTGTTATTATAAGTTTCGTAATTTTTTTTTTTTTTTTTTTTTTTTTTTTTTTTGTAGGTACATCTTCATTGTTTTCACATATTTATTGCTGGTCATTCGCAATTACTTTGCTCATATACATAGCTCTACTTCAGCTCATCCCTGTCACTTTTTCGCTAAAGTTCTCTTCTCTTTACTCTCTTCAACGCTGTACCGCCAGCATTCTGGCGCTAGAACTCATTGCAATATCAACTCATTACTTACCGTCGTTGGCGTATACACTCATTATTGATTGAAATTTTTGTGATTCATCAAACAGGTCAATTGAAAAGTCCCCGGCCTGGCACATAGATGTCGCTACTAGAATTATTTAATTAATGATTTTCAGTTAGCCCTAACCTTCAAATATACATTTTACAGCTCAGTCGGATTATTACTTTGTGAATTATAGTACTTTCAGTGAAGCAACTTTTTTTATTGTAAAAAAAAATGAATAAAAACGAATTTCGTGGATTGATAAAATATTGCATTTTGAAAGGAAAAAATACAGTTGAAGCAAAAACTTGGCTTGCTGATGACGAGTTTCCGGACATTGTCCCAGGAAAATCAACCATCAAGAATTTGCATGCTAAGTTTGGACGTAGTGAAATGAGCACCGAAGACGTTGAACGCAGTGGACGCCCAAAAGAGAAAACAACAAAAAAATCCACAAAATGATTTTAAATGATCGTAAATTCAAATTGTATGAAATAGCAGGCACTCTAAAGACATCAACTGAACGTGTACATACATCATATCATTCACGAATATTAGGGTATGAGAAAGCTCTGTGCAAGGTGGGTGCCGCGCGAGCACACTTTTGACCACAAACAACGACGAGTTGATGATACGAAGCAGTGTTTGGAGATGTTCAAGCGTAATAAACCCGAGTTTTTGACGTCGATATGTGACAATGGATGTAATATGGCTGCATCGTTTCACTCCAAAGTCCAATCGACAGTCATGCAAGTGAATTGCACGCTATGAACCCGCCGCAAAGCGTGGAAAATCGCAACAGTCGGCTGGTAAAAGGTTATGGTGTCTGTATTTTAGGATGCGCATGGTACAATTTTCATTGACTACCTTGAAAAAGGATGGAACATTAACAGCGTTTTTTAACCGTTTGAAGGACGAAATCGTTAAAAAAACGGCCCGGTCGCATTTGAAGAAAAAGAAAGTGCAGTTTCACCAAGACAATGCAGTTTGTGACACACAAACTGTCAGTGAAATCGTTGACAAAAATCCATGAATTTTGGTTGGAATCGTTTCCGCATCGTATTCTCCAGATTTGGCACCCAGCTATTATTTCCTGTTCTCAGTTCTCAACAGAATGCTCGCTAGGAAGAAATATTCGTCGAATGAAGAGGTGATCGTCGAAATTGAGGCCTTGTTTGAAGCAAAGGACAAATCGTACTGCAAAAATGGTATCGAAAAGTTGAGGGTCGCTATAATCAGTGTATAAATCTCAAAAGGAAACCATGTTGAATAAAAGAAAATGAACTTAGTCCCAAAAATGTGTTTTACTATGGCAGGCTGGGGACTTTTCAATTGAACTGTTTAACGTTTGGCATCCACTGTGCTCTCTCATATTGTCCAAAGCCAATTGAACGGTGTAGGACAAGTAGTCGTGCGCTGCTTGCTGATAATGTCGCGCGTTGAAATTTATTAAGTTTTGATTTATTGTCATTTTCTATTTCTCCTTAAGTAGTCCACTTTCGAACAATTACGAACTAGTATGTCATTTAGTTGGCATAAAGTTAAAGAGAAATTTTTCAAATAAGTTGATTTTTCTAGAGGTGAAAGTTTGAGTTGAAGAAGGTCAAAAACAAGGAGAGTGAAGTTTTCGTAGTGAGCTAAGCTTTGACTGCTGACCGCCTGAACGTGGCCAGATATAATTGTTATGCGTATTGCCAGTAAAATTCAGACCAAGTGTCCTGCCTCCAGATAAAAGTTTTTACGGGAAGTTCTTCTTCATTACTTTAATATGGAGAAACTCGCTACCGAAAGTCATCGAACTTTGAAAGTACTTTGTGGTAAAAATGCTCCAACTGAGCGAACGAGTCAAAAGTGATTTGCACAATTTAAAAGTGTTGATTTTGGCTTAGAAGATGAAGAACGCCAAAAAAATTTGAGAGAATTGCTTGATGAAGATTTCTGTGAAACACAGGATAAGCTCGCATAATATTTGGGAGCAAAATATTCAAAAGCAAGGAAATTGGGTGTCATATGAATGGAAGTCAAGAGATGTTGAAAAACGAGTTTGCATGTCAGAAATGCTGCTTGAACGCTACAAAAATAGTCGTTTTTGAATCAGATTGTGACTAATGATGGCAAATGGATCTATTACGGCAACAATAAGCTCAAGAAATCATGTGCGAAGCCCAAACGTCAAATCAACGACAAAGCCGAATATCGCGAATGTCGCCAAGGCATACAATGTGGTATCAAAAGGGCGTGTTGTATTATGAGCTTCTAAAGCCGGGTGAAAACATTAACGAAGAACGCTACCTACAACAATTCATAAAATTAGCCGAAAGCGACCGGAATTTGCGACCAGATAAGGGGCAATAATTTTCCATCATAACAACACTCGGCCTCATGGTGCAATAGCGGTTAAAAACTATTTGGAAAACAGCAGCGGGGAAGTTTAGCTTCACCCGCCTAACGGTCCAGACCTTGCTTCTTCTGACTATCAAACAAATGAGGAGACCTACCGTTTATTATAAGTCACCTCCGCACGGGAGACGGATTTTTATGAAGTGCTGAGGAGAATATATTTCACGTCAGAAATACACTCGATGGACTGGACATTCCCTGCCCTGGTTGGACGAGTGGCAGTACACACTGCTAACCACTCGGCTTTAGCAGCCATCACTAGGCTATTTTGATGCGATGTATGCGAGATTTTAAGGAACTAGAAGAAAATATGGTCGAAAGGATCCAACACAGCTTTGTCCCCTTTGCCCCCTAGTCTATCGACTTAATAGCTCTCTCTCATTAGATCGTTCTCGTCGCCTATCGCCTATTGTAATTTATATTTTTCTTCTCAATAACTATTATTCAATGACTAACTTTTTGAATCTTCTTAAGTTGGTTAGCTTCCACTACGCTGAGTTAGTCGTATTGCGCTTTCTTTATTCTTTACCAGCGGTAGCATGCCAACCTCACGATGCAATCTGCCTATGTTAAAAAATGAACAATAATTTTTATCCCATTACCTCCTCCATCTTGATGTTTCCCACAAAAGGAAGGACCACCTCCAAGCGACTCGCTGTTCTTTAGGAGACGATTTGTATGTCATGTCCGAAATACAATCACTTCTTGCTGGAAAGCGAGCGTATGAAGAAAGCAACCTTTAGATGTTGGTATGATTGAGGAAGTAAAATGAACTACTAATTCCTCAAGTAGCCGAAGCGGCACATTGATTAGAAGTTAGTTGCTACTATACGGAAGGTCATGGGCTCCTCCCTGAAATGAAATAAAAAGCCCTTGACAAAAATTCATCAGCTGTTTGGAGATTCCTTAGAAACGACAATGGCTGTAGGGTTAGGCCCATTTGTGAAGCATGCTCTGCCAAGGGCCAGGGACTCGTTATGATGTCTATATATACTTTTCGTCGACATTTTTAATAGGTCCTTTGTTCTGATCACTATATCGGGCGAGATCTGTTTCGCTACCTTACATTTGAGTATGGATTTCCATCTGCTTAGCGTAATTTGTTCAAATTGCAAGTCAAGATTTCTCTTGATTGTTCCTAACGGTCATAATATCATCACCGCTTCAGATTCATCAAGGAATGCTCCGAACTTAGCCAACTCGTCAGCTTTTTCATTGCCGAAAATGTTACTATAGCCAGGAACCCAGATGATTGAGATGACGCGCTGACCTTCCAGAGAGCCTAGAGTCTTCTTGCAATTGTTGACAACGCTTGAGTTTATCTTAGGCGATGATAAAGCCAGCAATTCTGTCTGACTATCTGAGTATATATCTACTTTCTGTAGCCACTTGAAGTTGTTCATTAGTCCTCTGCAGGCATTTTCGTTTGCTAGTACGTCCGCATGAAGATGCAAGCCGAATTCTGTAGACGTAAATGTATGGAGATATATATAGGGAGTTTTTGAGGCCTTTCCTAAAAAAACTCCTCCCCCATTCTCGTCTAGAGGGTATCCTCACCTGGAAACAGCTATTGAAATCTAACCTTTGAGGGATGCAGTTGTGAGCTGGTTTAATATTTCGCTGTATCCAAATTGTTGTTGGTTCCAGTGACCCCAATGCCTAATCCTGATGGTGAAATCTGCTGCCACTTTCCGAATGAATATGTTGGTAGGCGATTGATACAAGAGCATGCTAAGCGAAATCGACGGACGTGACGTGCAAACAAATTTTCAAACTCTAATATGCGTATCGAGCTACATGGAGAGTGGTTCCTGTAGACCTGTGTAATTGCTCAATCACTTTTCAAACGCACTGAGCTTTCTTCTAACGGTAAATTTTAAATACACAAAACAACTTAAATGGAAAAGTTGCACTTTTACTCACCCAAATAACATAGATGTTGGCTGCAACCAGTTCATGCGGAAGACGTCGCTGCCGCCGCTGCCACTTGTGCCCGATCCATCGACCCGCATATAGTCATCCAGCACTTGTGCTGTAGTGAGGGTTGTAACACTTGTTGTTGTAACGGCACTTGCAATGCGAGCGCCGCCTGAAGCGCCATACGGGCCACCAGCGCCACTAATGGCACCACTTCCGCTTGCCGCGGCCGCCGCTGATGAGATGCCAAAGCCGCCGAAATGAATCGTCCTACTGACCGCATCTTTTTGACGGGTCGACGACGAGACAGATGTTAATGTGGTTTTTGTTGTATTTGCTTTGGAAATTGTTGTGGCTGTTTTTGTTGTTGCTGACGCTGCTGCTGTTGCGGCTGCATGCTGCATCGCAATGGCTTTTGTAGCGCGTTGTTGTTGTTGCAGCAATTTTACATGCAACTTTTGCGGTTGCTGCAACTGTTTGTGCTGATATGACCACAACGGCAATTTCTCAATGCGTCGCACATCGGCGGACAGGCCATGGCAGTGTGTTGTTGCAGCTGTAGCGAGTTCGTCGGCAAGAAGTGGCGCAACATTTCCGGCTGTTGCCACCAATTCACATCCGTTACAGTTGCCAACGCGCACTGGGCTGGACGTATACGGCTGGTGGTGGTGATGGTGGTGGCAACTCGTTGGTGCTGGATTGGCGGTGGAGGAAGTGGGTGTTGTTGTTTGTGGCAATCTGCTGGTGGCATGCTGATTGAGTCGTTGCTGTTGCTGATTGCGCGCTGTACTGTTAGTTATGGTAGTTGTTGTTATTGTTGTTGTTGTTATTTGTGCTCTAGCTGCCTTTGTGGCTGTCGAGTGTGCAGTTGTTGTTGCTGCTGTTGCTAGTGGTTTTGTTGTTGCAATATGGCGATTTTTCGTTTGATTGCACGAGTTGGCCGCCGAGGCGCAACAACGATGCGTCTGCGGTTGCTTTTGTTGTTGTTGTTGTTGTTGTTGCTGGTTGTGATAGCGATTATAA
Source organism: Neoceratitis asiatica (assembly GCA_030068015.2). Lineage (NCBI taxonomy): Eukaryota > Metazoa > Arthropoda > Insecta > Diptera > Tephritidae > Neoceratitis > Neoceratitis asiatica. Next base: position 82,379,336 of record CM061525.1, on the reverse strand, counting down.
CGTTGCGGTATTGCTGTTGTTGTTGTTGTGGTTGTAGTTGTTGGCGCTGTTGCTGTTGCTGGTATTATTTGCACTTTAGACGTTTGTCTGGATTGTTGTTGTTGTTGTTGTTGCTGCTGCTGCTGACGCTTATCTTTTTGCGCATTCGTCGCTTGTTGTTGTTGCTGTTGCTGGTGGTGGAGTTGTCCAAATTGATTATTGTGGTTACTGCGCAAGGCGCTATGCAGATAACCGGTTGTTGTCTGCCCCAGCCCACCAGCACTCACAGCACCAGCGCCACCGCCACCGCCTCCGTTCCCACCACCACCACCAATAGTTAATGGTGATGAGTTATTAGATGTATTGGATGCGCTACGCTGATGTAAATGATGTGTGGGCGGTAAAAGTCTTGAACCCGGCGTTGATCTCAGATCATTTAGCATAATATCCAAGTCCGTGGCCAGCGAGCTGAGCAGCTGTAAAAGAGAGAGAGAGAGAGGGAGGGGAGAACATTAGCGTTGAGACGAAATTTTTATAAATACAAATTGAGGTACTTAAGCATAATAACGGTATTAAGTAAGAGTAGGTGTTGGAAAATATGAGATATTAAATCACAGATAACGGTATAACCACTTCATTCACACTAGTCGAGCGAGTTGTCCGTTGAAAGTGAATTTTTATTGCAAAAAAAATTGTCTTTTGAAGAGAGAAAGAAAATTTAGTTTTGCTTAACTCATTTTTAGCTGGAAGCTTATGACCTTTGCTACACTTCGAAGCTTATTCCACGGCTAGAGAACGTCTCATTGATCCGATAGGTAGGTGACTGCTGAATATTGATGTCAGGCCGGAATATTGATGAACTCTGTTCAATAAAGAAACAGCTCTCCCTCCGTTCCTTTGAACTACTTCCACTGTCAGACATTTAAAACTATCACGAGTGAAATCTACGGCGACTCTCTTCTACCACCTATCTTATTGCCAAAGTCGAAGACGCCCAAATTCCGACTGTAAATAATACAAGGAAACTTTGAGATCAATCTACGTCGGGACGATGCGCATAAGAACTCTCCCAATGCACATCAGGAAGGTAATATTCGATTATACGGACTCAATTGAATAATATTTGAATAATATGCCAAAGAACCGCCACGAAACCCGAAGTTATCTCGACAGACCTTAAATGCCGTGAACAGAGAGTCAGTCGAAACCCTCCTAAACCCTATTTCTTCGAATTACATTATCGGGCTTCAAATACCTACCACCTATAACAGGCGAAGAGCATGAGCTAACCGAGAAATGCGTATTATAGTAGAATCTTTGCATGTCTCTACTAGAACCTAAACATCTGGCAACCCTTTCCTTTTTCATCCGAACGCACAAGCAGCTTCTTCTCTGGGTCTTCCATTAGATGATCGCAACGACTTTACTGCTCCTCAGCGGGATTATATAGTCACTACAACCACAACAGCTTCCAATTGTAAGACTTCAGCCTGGTCGTAGAATTTAACAGCTACGTAGACTAAATTATATTCTTACCTAAATGTGAGGGGAGGCGTGGGATATCGGCGCTGCTTCTAACAATGATCTTCCGTTGTTCTTTAAATAAGTTTGTGATTGCGCCTCATTTTAAATACTTCGGAATGGTGAAAAATGTTCAAGGCGGACAGGTACTCTTTTTCTCGCGATATCTTCTTTAATATGATCTGGGCGTTTATCGTAAAAAATCCGCTAGATAAGTAGATACAAGTGGCTCCTTAGAGACTGAGTAAGCAGACTATGAAGGTATCATTGTGGAACTACAGATACCTATTGCACTCTGAAATCATGTAAGAAGACCTCGCAAGTACAAAACACCGAATGATATTCCTCACACGAATGCGATCTAATGTTGATTATCAGGATATCCGGTCACACGGGTACTCGACAAGCTTCAATTACAAGCCTGAATTGGAAAGAAGTTAGGTAGATAGTATGATTAGGAGATTTCTAGAGGCGAAACTCTTACAAAATGAACTAATCTCATGAAGGCGCCGAATACAGGTGATCGCTCTGTGGTGGTAATAGCTTCTTTTCCGATTATTCAAATGTTTTGAGGTTTTATTTACACTCGGCGAGCAATTGAAATGTAAAGACCTCTCTCGACGCACAAAAACTAAACTCTAAAAGTCGCTTATCATCACCGTACTGCTATATGGTGCAGAACCATGCATGATCAACCAACAACCAATGACGACGCTTTAGGAGTTTTCGAGAGAAAAGTTTTACGAACGACTTACGTATCATAAATAAATAGCGGCGACGAATACCGCAGACGATGCAACGTTGCGCTGTACGGAATGTACGGTGGCATTAATAAGGTTAAGCGTAGAAACAGACAGCGGTAACGTTAGCTAAGAAGTGATCAAAGTAGAGATACTTTTTTCAATAGACTTATGTGAGAGATCACGCGTGAGTCGTGTCAAGCTGTCATATTATTTTTGTTCAGTATTTTTTTTGCATCATGGTAACTGACTGAACAACGTTTACAAATCATTCAATTTTATTATAAAAATCACGTTCTGTAAAGAATGTGTTTCGCGCGTGCTTCGCTCAACTGATGGCCAACATAATCGGCCAACTGAGGGTACTATTCGCAACACCATCACCCATCTTGAGACCACATCCAGCACGCAGTGAAGAAAATATAGAGGCCGTAGCTGAGAGTGTACACGAAGACCAAGGAGAGTCGTCAATTCGGCGCCGTTCGCAGCAACTCAGACTGATGTATGGAAAAGGTACAGAATACAGTTTTTGTAAGAACTGAAGTCACTCAACCTTCCCAAGCGACACCGCTTCACTCTATGGGCGCTCTTGAAAAGTTCCAAGAAGATCCGAAGTTTTCGAATCAAATTTTGTTCAGCGATGAGGCCCATTTCTGGTTCAATGGGTATGTAAACAAGTAAAATTGCCGCATTTGGGACGTTGAGCAGCCTGAAGAGATTCAAGAGCTGTCACTTCATCCAGAAAAAACAACGGTTTGAGGTGGTTTTTGGGCCGTGTAATCATTGGTCCATATTTCTTCTAAAATGGTGCCGATGAGAACGTAACCATCAATCGCAGTATGATAATCGACTATTTTTTTAAACCTGAAATTGGAGCTCCTGATCTCCGCGACATTTGGTTTCAGCAAGACGGCGCCACTTCCCCACATATCTCATCAATCAATGGATTTATTAAGAGAATACTTCGGTGAGCAGATAATGTCACGGCTTGGGCCGGTCAATTCATCACCAAGATCGTGTGATAACACACCGCTAGACTTTTTCCTATGGGAATATTTGAAGTCTAATGTCTATGCGGACAATCCAAGTTTCGTTTCAGGCTTTGGGGCAAAACATCACGCATCACGCGTGTCACCAGACAAAATGCTCTAACGAGTCATCGAAAATTGAACTCAACGGATGGACCATCTGAGACGTAGCCGCGACCAAAGAGAGAGAGATAATATTAAAAAAAAAATAAATAAATAAATGTTCTTTCGAATGGCAACAAACATTCCCCATTAAATTTGAATTTTCTGTTATTTTTTTCTTTAAAAAAGTAGGGAACCCCGAAATGGATCACCCGTTAGATACTGTTGTTCGTATGGGCGAGAACAGTCTATCTTTAGAAAGTATTCGTTGATGTAACCGCCGCTTGAAAGATGTTGTGAAGAAGGATCAGGCGCTTTGGCAGTCAATAGAGAAGTAGAAGAAGAAAGCAACGTCTGCTGGGTCCCTCTTGGATTGAAAATAGCAACACTTGCCAAACAAATAGATGGCCAGTTAGATATGACTATATCAACTCAGCTCGTCATATCAGTAACTGATCATATCAGTAACTGATCATATCAGTAGACATTTTGATCAATTCGCTCCTCTGCAGTAAGGCTAGTCTTTCGGAAGACGCGACTAAAATCCAATAGTTTGCGCTACAGTAAGGTATCAGAGCAAAGTTATAGTATCATTACTTGTAAATTTTTATACAGTTTTATACGCTTTTAACGGTTATGAACATATGTATTTACATAAATTGTCTACAAGTAAAGCTGTTCTATAGACAGAGCAAGCTTTTACTTGTACTTCACCGAGAGAGCACCTTCCAGTGTTGAGTTTCCGCATAAATAGATAAAAAAATTATAATAAAAATTATTGCTTTCTTATTTGGCAAATATGTCGGTATGTATGTATGTATGTATGTATGTACCAGCAAAGACATACACATGTTTGCATGTACGAATTTCAGATATTCTCTTATCAATTCCACACAGCTTGTCAGAACATGTGTGCAACCTTGTCAAATGCACTACATTTAATTGAAAATTGACGAAAAATATACACACAAACATACATACAAACGTATGTATGTATACTCGTATGTGTGTACAACAGTATTTACTTAAAACAAAAATATTTACCTATCAGCGAGTCAACGGAATAATGAAACTCTCGAAGACAACACCTAGAGGGTCTCTATATTTAGAAATGTGTGAATAGTACAAAAGCTAGCGTCGCGAAGACCGTAACGTAGCGAGGGTAGTTAGCGTGTTCTGCGCTGAATAGTAAAAAAAAACGCAGCCAAAATGGTGCGAGTGCGTTCACGCAAAGTGAAAAACCTAGTGCGCAAGATCTTATACTTCATAGGCCTCATCGTCATACTCTCATTCTGCACAACGCTCTTGGTGGAGCGACGACTGCAGCAACGCACAGCAGAGACCGCTACAGTGGCCACTGATTTCAATGGTGATCCCGTTACACCAGAGTTTGCGCCACGCGTACGCGTACACACCAAACGACCGCCGAGACCACCCGTACAGGAACGTATAGTCGTGCCACCTCCACCACCGGCGCAGAGGGGCAATGACGCGCCAAAACAAGTGAGCCGCAATGCTGAGCAAAAGAAAACAGCGGTAAAGGGTATTTTCAAGGTGCCTAATGCTGTGGGTGAAAAGAAAGATTGGACGGATTATGAACTGATAGCGCGTGACGCGAAACGCGTGGGTCTGGGCGAACAGGGTCAGCCTGCGTATATTACCGATGAGAGTATGAAGGTGTTGGAGAAGAATATTTCGCTGGAGAATGGTTTCAATGCCTTGCTGTCCGACATGATATCCGTCAATAGATCGCTGATGGATGCCAGACATAAAGAGTGAGTTAGTGAGGTTAAAAGTTTTAGAAAATTCTCTAAGACCTTCTATTGCTTGGCTCGGGTTTTGAGTTCGAATTTCAAATTGCAAACATAGACTTAGTAGTTTGAAATGGGCTCCCAGTAATGGCTTTCACAGCGGGAAGTAAGGCATTTTACTGGTACTAAGCGGATTAAAGCTTTAAGAACGTACCCACGGTAAAGCAATTAAGTCGCAGCAAACGTGCGGAAAGCAGTGCGCGCTGATAGTTGGACAGTCATGTTTTCGAGCCTTGACTAGACCGACATCTAAATAAGTTTTAAGGCGATAGCACTTCGGCAGGGAATCGCAATTCCGCGGAACATCACCTAGTCGCTAAGACGGTTTTAGTTGAAGCTGTTCCAGGTCGGTCATGTTCCAGACGGTGCGCATGGACGGCATTTTTGGTTACATCATTCCTCTCTTCTGTCAGTTGACAGGACGCAAGTCAGCGAAATGATGAATGATGAAATTGAAGAGCGTATGTAGAGAACCCTGAAGCAAGGAGTGGTCACTTTTCCAGTATGTGCAACTTGGATGCAAGAGAGAGTCTTACGACTGCTACTGATTACCCAGAAATAGGGCTTAACCCCTTTTCACTGTTAAGAAGATTATCCAAAGAGCTTTCCATTATTTCACTGAGAAAAGAAGAGCGGGCGAACTTATCTTCTAACATTTCTAAACCTTACCATAACCAACCATGCCAAAATACGATACAAACCTATTAGAACTCAGGGATGACGCCGGTTGAAGAATATTTTAAACGACCCCGATGCTTCCTTATTGGTGAAAGTAGAATATTCGTTGCGATTTGATGGTTGGTGTTTATTCTCCGAGACGCAAAGAAGCTCTTTCTACACCCTACCTCAACTGTGATGAATGTTCGGTTATCACTCTCTACGGAGATGAGCTTTCATAGAGACGATTTCTAGCCAAAAATTTCAGAGTGTCAAAACATAAAGAGTACTAGAACTATTCAGATTAAACTCTACTTATATCCTCTCTCACATATGATATAATACTTGTATCTTTCTCTCTTTCTTCCCTGCATAGCTGCCATCACATACACCACCTCGCCAAGCTACCCTCCACGAGTGTGGTTATACCCTTCTACAACGAACACATCAGCGTGCTGCAACGCACACTGCACAGCATTGTAAATCGTACGCCACGCGAATTGCTGAAGCAAATCGTCATCGTCGACGATGGCAGCGACCGTGAGTATCTAAAAACACAATTGGAAGAGTATGTAGCAGAGCATTTCGGTAATTTGGTAACCATCGTGCGACTACCCGAACGCACTGGCTTGATAAATGCGCGTTTGGCGGGCGCACGAGTAGCTGATGGCGAAGTTTTAGTCTTCTTCGACTCACACATCGAATGCAATTATAATTGGCTACCACCACTACTCGAGCCGATCGCGGTGAATTACAAGATATCAACTTGCCCAATTGTCGATATCATCGATCATGATGATTTCGGTTATAAGGGCAAAGAGCAACAGGGTTCACGTGGCGCCTTCGATTGGAAATTGCATTACAAACAGTTGCCACTGTTGCCCGGACAAAATGTGAATCACATTGAGCCGATCGCAAACCCCATCATGATGGGTGGCCTATTCGCGATTAGTCGTAAATTCTTTTGGGAGTTAGGCGGTTATGATGAGGGTTTGGACATTTGGGGCGCCGAGCAATTTGAGTTGAGTTTCAAGATTTGGATGTGTGGCGGCATGTTGTTCGATGTGCCATGCTCACGTGTGGCGCATGTCTTTCGTGGACCCTGGGCATCCCGGCCCAGTCCGCGTAAACACAATTTCCTTGCCAAGGTAAGTGCGTGCGCAATTTAAGACACGAAGTAACGTGTAAAATTATCTAACACCCTCATTTTTTAGAACTGCAAACGTGTGGCCGAAGTGTGGATGGACGAATATAAGGAATATGTCTACAGGCGCAATCCGGAGGTGTTTGATATTGACGCAGGCGATTTGACAGCCCAACGTGCTGTACGCGAACGTCTTAACTGCAAGCCCTTCAAGTGGTTCCTGGAGGAGGTAGCGCCTGATTTATTGGAGGAATATCCACCTGTCGAGCCGCCCCCCTACGCCTCGGGCGCAGTACAAAGTCACGCATATCCACACCTTTGCCTTGACACCATGGGCAATGGTAAGGAACACACAGTGGGACTATTTCATTGCGCCGAGAATAAAACATTTCCACAAAGAACTCAAAATTGGCAATTAAGTTATGCACGAGACTTACGTCACTATGATACTGATGTTTGCTTGGATGTGCAGTCGAGACACGAGAACTCCACAGTATGGATGTGGTCATGTCACCAACAGGGTGGCAACCAGTTTTGGTATTACGATCGTGCGCGACAGTGGTTGGTGCATGGCCGCCGCGGGCATATGTGCTTGGAGGCGATCGTTGATGGTCATAAGCACGAGGTCTACACCAATATGTGCGACAACTCTAATCCACGCATGAAATGGAACTTCGGTTGGGTCAATGAAACTGCATTGGATCACTTCTATGATGGTCTAACGGATGACGTGTAACATTTCTTTAGACATTTAAGTAAAGTTATTAGGTAAGGAGTCGGCCAGTGGTGTAAACTCAGGCGGTGCATAGTATTGCTTGGTAGTTTTAATGACTGTGAGTTTGTAATTTGCTCTCTACACCGATCCGCCTTTATCGAGTTCTTTGAAAATAAAGTCTTCTCTTTTGATATAAAACGTCATTGTTATGTAAATAAATGTTTGTCCGTCGGCAGCCGCGGCTTGCAACGGCCGACGTTCGAACTTGTTGCTCACCATCTCGCTGGTAATCGTCGTCCAACCGATGACTTGCAAGTAATTAATTGAACCACTTAACAAGCTAAATTAATCTTTCTACACTCGTCAACCACACGGAGCTCACCAAGCGCTCTGTAACAACTCTCTAAACGCGCCTTAAGTGTGGAGTTATTCATATGTACCAGACGCTGTCAGCTGGCGCGATTTTTTCTTTTTATTTCCTTTATACTTTTTACTATTTAGCTTGAACCTCCGCTTCGCTTTTTTGCATACAAAACCTCGTGCACTCGCGGAATCCGTCTCTCACTGTGCACGCTCTTTTCTGCGCCTTCGTGTTTATTGCTACAGCTGTATGTTGTCACTGAAATCACTGTTCGTGCCGAGCGGTCGACTAACTTTACATCGCTCCACGCCTGATTGCCGCAAATTGCCTAGACATTGTCGTACTCTTCATACGTTCGGTCGCCTTTTGGTCTAGCAGCACTTTTATGCTTTACTTTTTATCGCGCTCTTCGTTTTTTTTCTTTTATTTTTTGTTTGCTGCTCAAATTTACAGTTACTTCAAGCTTGATTGATTAGAAGAAGGTCAGAAGCAACGCAAGAAAATTTGTCTACCACACATGCTCATAGGACAAGAACCGCCTTTTTGTGTTGCACTTGTGGACTTGATCTACTTGAGCTGGAGCCGAGTGTAAGCAAGGCAAGGCGCGGAAGGAAACTGCCAATGCCGGCGGCATTTCATCATCGCTGACACGCATTTGAATTGCGTCTTGATTAGAGCGCAGCGGCCATATTGTGTAAGCATATTTGTCTAAGGTTCGTGTAATTCAATGCATTGGACGGTGGTTTGGTGATACCTCGGTGCGCGTACTGTGGAGTGCCGTTACATAAGTGGCTGCTGCAGCAAGTTTATTATGAATGTTGTTTGAAATTGTAGTCTTTGGAGTTGTATGTGGATTTTTGTGCTTATAGTGCAGTTAACCATGACGAGATTAGTCGCATTCATTCAACTTGAACACAGCGTAGATTTCTTAAAACTATTTTCAGCCTTTGATATCGAAATCCCAATGAAGGTTGAGGCTTCACTTCCTTCTGCTTCCACAAGTGTTGGAAGAACGAACACAGTTACTGCTGTAAAGGACTGTAACTTCTAATCTGGGAGGAGCGTATGAAACTTATGACTTACTCGCTTATAACAGAAGCTGAACTCTCGCCAATTTCAACAGGGAAAAACAGATATACTTCCTCTCACTGGGTGCCTGGCCACAGGGACATGGAGGGTAACTGTAAAACAGACGTTTTACTTAAAAAGTATACTTATGAGTAGGCCTATCATAGGTAGATTCGAACTACAAGCAGCAGCAAATCCAGACCAACTTGGCAGAAATGGAATCGGTAGAGGTCACCGAAAATGTACTGAAAAGAGGGTCATATCAGTAGTGAAAGGAGTCGTCTTAGATTACTGCCTGATAGGACGACACACAGACAAGAAGGCTGGGAGTTAATCTTAGGTGATGATGCAGAAGTTGTAAGGGCAATGAGAAGGAAGAAATGATCTTTTATGCTATAGGATGAGCTGGGCTACGATATCTAGGAGTTACCTTCCAAGATGATTTAAATGGGATAGCAGACGTCAAGGGAAATAAATTTTAGAAAAGAATCGACTGTATGGACAATGAAGTAAGAAAATTAGATTTCAATCGGGCTATCACAATGAGTCTAATCGGTTCTAAGTGGATTGATTTTCCCAAATCTACCTAACCTATCCTCTCGAACTCTACTCCGATATCAAAAGTGGCCTACAATGGTTTTAAGTCTACTTCGATTTGACGATGGGTGGAAGAAAGAACCTATAGGAATATGCAAGCCTTTCAGATTGAAGCTCCATAGCCATTTCTGGCCCGAATCGCGATAGCAAAGTTAGATTAGAAGTCTGTAGATTACTACTTCTATCATTGCCCTGTCTTTAGTACAACTTTACATCATTTCCTCGACAAATTTCACTTCAACTTTCACCTCTTCTGCATAACACACCGACTAATTTGAGAATCTAGAAACGTAGTGATCTTACGTAAGGTACTATCCACAGGGTATTCAGCAGCTTTGAAAACCGCTCAACTTATTGAGGACTCCAATTTGGAAATTCTTTTACGACATGCACATATATTATCGAGTCAATGTAGTCGGTTTTAAGAAAGTATATCTCTTTTTTTGATGAATACCACTTCAGAAGCATTATTCTGAAACTTACTTCACCAGTGTTAAATGGATACCAACTTTTGTTAGAACCATGCCCAAAACCTCTAGAAGTTATTCATAAAAAGAGATTTAACCAGAAAGAAAACTTAGTTCTGAGATGCGCGAAGGCTGTTCTGTCATCCTCTATGCCTCAAAGGCGGGGAAGTCATCGGCTTGAAATGCAGTGTAAGTGCGCAGATTTATCACAGGATATTGTGATCAGCAGTAGAACCGATAATGGTGGCTTCTAGTCGTGTGGCTAACAGTGCGTACTACCATTCGAGTATCATGATTACGAATTCTGGCCAGACAAATATCCGAAATTGTAGAAAAAAAATTCTAATTGCCTTTTTATCAGCCTGTTGGAGACCCGTGCGTCTTCTTTTAAAAGAGAAGGCTGAACAGAACAGTCTTTCTCTCATTTGAGTTCCTATACTTAAGCACAGATACGGGAAATGCAAAGAAGATAAACTTGCGAGGCAAGTCAAGGCCAAGTAGTTCTTTTTCTGGGGGATCCATTCCGAGATTCCCTACTTTTTTAAAGAAAAAAAAAACACAGAAAATTCAAATTTAATGGGGAATGTTGATTACCATTGGAAAGAATATTCTTTGGCATTTATTTTTTGAAGATTATCTCTTTCCAATGTTGGCCATGGCTACATCTTAAATGATCCATCCGTTGAGTCCAATTTTCGATAACTCGTTCGAGCATTTCGACTGGTAACTGGCGAATGACAAACGTGATGTTTTCCTCCAAGGCCTGAATCGAAGCGGGATTGTTCGCATAGACTTTAGACTTTACATATCCACACAGGAAAAGGTCTAACGGTGTGATATCACACCATCTTGGTGGCCAATCGACGGGCTCAAAACGTGAAATTATCTTTTTACCGAAGGGTACTCTCAATAAATCCATTGTGCCAAGATATTCCGAGTTATAATGGTTTATTAAAAAATAGAAAATAGATAGTACAACACGACTGTCCTCGGTGGCGATCAACTCACAGACTACTCTGTCTTGTCCGTTTTTTATTGTCAGTCTTCTGTTGTCCGTCAGGGTCGCATTCTAAGGTATTCAAAAATATAACTTGACAGCTCGGCCTATCCTACTTTGACTTCGCCTCGATGTCATCAGAATCATTGTCGCTTTCTACGATATCATTTGCTGTGTCTTCATCAATATCAATTGGTGGCACACACCAGGGTTTCATTCGATCAGATGAATATATTGAACTGAATCTTTTCTGTTTACGCTGCATACCATCGATATCTTCAATCAAGTATCTGTCTTTACCAATCACCTTGCTCACAACATATGGACCGCGATATCGTGCGTCTAATTTACGCGATTCACCAGTAGAGGGTAGGTCGTTTGCAATTACTACCAGATCATCCACCTTGTACTCAGTGGGAGACTTGTGCTTGTCGTCGAATCGTTTCTTCCACTGTTCTCGTTGTTGTTGTAATTTAGTATGCGCTTCTTCTCTTCTTTCTGCCATAGGAATCTCAACACGATCCTCAATGGCCGCTGCTAACAGCTTGTTTCGTATTACGTCTCGAATCTTGAAATCAAATACTAAGTCATTTGGGCTAAACCCAGTACTTGAATTCACTTGAGAATTGACGCTGTATTGTAACTTGTGCAAATAATCGTCCCACTCCTTAGCATGGGCGCCGGAAGTTCGCAGAAAACTCAAAATCGTTTGATTTGCCCTCTCCACTTGCCCATTGGAACGAGGGGTTCTGACAGCAGTTTTTATATGCTGAATGTCATAGTCATCACAAAATTTCTCGAACTGCTTAGATGTGTACGCTGTACCACGATCGCTTACAATTCTCGTTGGCAACCCAAAATAGGAGCTAAGTTCACTTAAAACCTGTAGTACTGGTTGCGTTTTCGTATTTCTTACTGGCTTCACTATCAAATATTTAGTGAAGGCGTCGCTTATAGCAATAACGTAGGTATATCCCTTTTTGCTTTTCACAAAAGGACCCAGATGATCAATATGTAGCGTATGAAAAGGAATAGGCGTAACAGGTTCGATGTATAACGTACCCTCGGGCTTGCCCCCAACTGCTTTGTTATAGCAGCACTCTACACAAGCTGATATGTACTCCTTCACATACTTTCTAATACGCGGAAACCAAAAATGTTGTTTTATCCGCTGGATTGTTTTCTCGAGCCCGAAATGACCCATGTCGTTGTGGCAATACATAACAATACGCCAACGAACAGCTTTTGGTATAACAAAGAGGAGTTTACCACCCTCACGTCGATAAAGTCGATTGTTTTCTACCTGATATTCTGTTTTAATTTGCTTTACTTGGTCAGATTTACGATTTCCACATAACACGTCGATAATTTCTTTGATTTTAGTATCTTGCAGCTGCATGGATAACAACCAGTCATCCGTTTGCAATGATACCTGCATGATGTTTGCGTTTTCAGGCATTATTTTGTTCTCTACGGGAGCACGGCTTAATGCGTCCACATGACCCATACGAGCTCCAGGCCTGTGAACACACTCAAAATCAAATTCAGTTAAGCGCATCCACCAACGAGCAATGCGCGGAATGAGTTCATTCTTCGTTTTTACGCTACTTATAGCTGCGCAGTCAGTTACGACTCGAAAAGGTTTCCCTAACAGGTATACCCTAAATCGCTGTAAGGCTTCAACAACCGCCATTACCTCCAGCTCGTAACTGTGATAACGAGATTCTGCTGCAGTGCACCTTCTACTGAAATACATGACCGCATTCCAGGTTTTACCATTATCAGTAGATTGCAAAAACACAGCAGCTACCCCAATTGAGCTGGCATCAGTATGAACTTCGTGTTTTGCGTTGAAGTCATACAATACTAACACAGGCTCACTCGTCAGAGCTTGTATCAGGGATTTAAATGCATTGGTTTCTATATAACCCCATATAAAATTGCTTACGGCATCTTTTGTGGTCAATTTGTTCAATGGTCTAGCAATGAGTGCGTAATTCTTCACAAATTTTCTGAAGAATCCTGTGAGACCCAGGAATCTACGTACCTCAGTTGCATTAGTAGGTATCGGAAAATCACGAATTGCTTTTACTTTACACTCGCCAGGCGTTATACCATTCGCGTTTACTTTATGACCGAGAAAGTTTATTTCTGTGGCCAAAAATTTACATTTATCCCGCCGTAAAGTCAAATCTGTTTCTTCGAGCAACGCCAAAAATTCGTAAAACGTTTCTAGGCCATCACTCACTGTTACGCTCGGTATAATTACATCGTCAAGATATGCGATCACTTTTCGCGGTTTCATTTTCTCGCACAGTTTGTTCATCATGGTCTGGAATACCGCCGGCGCATTCACCAGACCAAACGGCATACGATTGTATTCGTAATGTCCATCATTAGTTACAAATGCGGTTAATTGTTTACTGTCTTCATCAACTTCGATTTGATGATATCCCATATTAAAATCTAACACCGTAAAATAACGATTACCCGCGAGTATTGCAAAAAGTTCGTCCATAATAGGCATAGGGAATGGCTGTTTCACTGTAACCCGATTCAACTCTCGGTAGTCAACACACATTCTATATTCATTATTTTTCTTTGCAACTACCACTATCGGCGAAGCATATGCCGAATTAGATACTCGAATAATATCTTTTTCTAACAAATCACTGATTATTTCGTTCACTATTGGGCTGATCCGTCGAAAGTTTAATACACATCTTGCCCATATTAGCTTTTCCCAACGTCGAAAAGCGTTTTTCATATCTACACAAGATCTTATTCAAATCACCATATTTGCCCATATTCGATGTGTCTTCAATCACATTTACAGATTTCGTTTCAATTTCATGAATATACAAATTGTCACCATCAATTATGTATTTATTTTCACCTGAACATAGTACATCACGTCCAAGCAAAATATCGTTTTCAATCAGATTATCATCTACCACTAATAAATGTACACAAACACGCACATTATCAATTTCCATTATGACCTTTATCTTGTCATAGCACTCAAACACTCCGCCTCCAAAACCTTTGAGACGTACATAGCATTTCTCTTGTGCGCATTGATTTATTTTCTTAGCCACTGTATTTCGAACAAGCGATCGAGAGCTACCTGTATCAACAAAAGCTTCGATTTCGCTATCATTTATCAAAACTCTTTTCACAGTAAATTTTATTGGCTCATCTTCGATTGCATTGCATTTTTCTGACTTCAGATTTTTCACTGTGCAATCTTTATGCTGGTGACCTAATTCACCACACTTTCCACATTTTTGTTTTTGTTTCTTCTCACCACATTCGCGTGATATGTGTCCTGGTTTACGACAATTATAACAAATTATGTCACCCTGTGTTTTCTTTTCACTTATCTCACGTTTAATTTTGTTGTTTGTTATTGTTTGTTTATCCGGCGCGGATGTCTTTGTTACATTATACGCGCAATAGTTTATCGCATGCAATAAATCATTACATGTCACATACTTTGCTACCGATAGACACTTTTTCATATCTGTGTCGTTTAGCCCGTTTATCACATATTTTATTACCGCTTGGTCATCCACTTTACCTTGGTGACCCTTCGCAAGTACCCGATAATAAAACATTTCCGGAGTTTCGCTTACTCCTCTACGCATGTTCATTAATTCGATATGTACGTCTGCTGAATTAATTATTGACGGAAACTGATTAATAAAATCATTCACAAAATGCGACCAATTAACATAAACAATTGGTGCAGAGTCTATCCACATTTTTGCAGCGCCCTTTAATTTTGCTTGCACTGCAAAGAGAAGTATTTTCTCATTCCACCCATACACATGTAAAAGTTGCTCCACCCTACCAACAAACTGCATTGATGACAACGACTTGTCACTTGGATCGAACGTCGGCAGAACTTGCATAATATCACTTACGTTTCCGAAATTATTCACATATACCCGACTGTCCCAATTTTCACTTTGTGTTGGCATTGTATTGCACGGCACACTATTAAAATGCGTTGGAGTATACTGAGTATTTTGGTTTTCGTTTTGTACTCTCTGTCGCTCTATTCGCTCATACGGGAACGAATATGTATTAGTATTTGCTCTCTGAGCCGCTGACGCTGAAAAATTCTGATTTTCGTTTCGTTGTGTGTATCCCATCTGCGCAAAGGAATAATTTGCTGTATTTGCTCTCCCAGCTGCTGACGTCGACTCTGCCACATGTAATTGTTGTCATAATTCAATGACGTTGCTACAGATGGTTCGGCGAATTGGACATAACGCGAAGTTGGCGTCGCTGCTTGCGCAAAATTTGAACCAAACGTTGCTCTGCTTACGCCCATCGGCACGGATTGCTGTGAAACATGTACAGACATGCTTACAGGTTCACGATTTGCCCTGCTAGACATGGTCTCCTGTACATTGAAACTAACTGGCGTTGGTGAGGATGTACTTAATGGCACAACAACAACCTCACTTGCCTCAACTAGCACTGATTGAATAGCGTTTTCCAATTCATGCAAACGCCGTTCAACACTTTCATTTAGCGCACTTGAAAATCTTTCATTCTGCTGGTGCTCATACCACCGCTCGATTAATCTTGCCTTGTTACCTGACGTCGGTAAACCTGCATCCTTCAACTTTTCTCGAAGTTGTGCAACATTTAAATTGGCGATTTTCTCCATCTTTTCAATTTAAATTACGCACACGAATTTTCAGATTTTTCTTCCACGATTTTGCACGAGTACCTACGTACATATGTATACGTATATATGTATGGCAACGCGTTTTCGCTTATTGTATTTCTATTTTATTTTCACGCACTTCGGCTTTTTTCATTCGCTTTTGGACTTTTTGTCCCATTTCTGAACTTGTCAAGATATTCCGAGTTATAATGGTTTATTAAAAAATAGAAAATAGATAGTACAACACGCCTGTCCTCGGTCCGATCAACTCACAGACTACTCTGTCTTGTCCGTTTTTTATTGTCAGTCTTCTGTTGTCCGTCAGGGTCGCATTCTAAGGTATTCAAAAATATAACTTGACAATTGATTGATGCGATGTGTAGGAAGTTGCGACATTTTGGCGTCCTGTTGAAACCAAATGTCGCGGAGATCGCGAGCTTCAATTTCAGGCATCAGATAGTCGGTTATCATGGCGCGATAACGGTCACCATTGACGGTTACGATCTCACTGGCATCCTTTTTGAGGAAATATGGACCGATGATTCCACCGGCCCACAAACCACACCAAACCGTTGATTTTTCTGGATGAAATGGCAGCTCTTGAATCTCTTCAGGTTGCTCTTCGTCCCAAATTCGGCAATTTCGCTTGTTTACACACCCATTGAGCCAGAAATGTGCCTCATCGCTGAACAAAAATTGGCTCGAAAACGTCGGATTTTCTTGAAACTCTTCAAGAGCCCATAGAGCGAAGCGATGTCGCTTGGATAGGTCGAGCGGTTTCAGTTTTTGCACAAGCTGTAGTTTGTACGCCTTCAATTTAAGATCTGGACGTAAAATGCGCCAAGTCGTTGCATACGTCAGTCCGAGTTGCTGCGAACGGCGCCGAATCGACTCTCCGCGGTCTGCGTGCTGGACGTGGTCTTTTCGGTCGAATGTCATCCAATAATGAATGCTGGATCTCAAGATGGGTGATGGTGTTGCGTATAGTGTGCTCAGTATGCCGATTATGTTGACCATAAGTTGAACGAAGCGCGCGAAACACATTCTTTAGAGAACGTAAATTTTATTAATAAAATTGAATGATTTGTTGTTGTTGTTGTTGTTCAGGCGTAAGTCCTTCCATGATGAAATGCCAAACAATAATGAACAAAAATAACATGATAGCTTGACACGACTTACGCGTGATCTGTCAAAAAAAAGCCTATTGAAGAAAATGCCTCTACTTGGATCACCCTTTATAACTGTCTTGTCGTGGGTAGAAAGAGGCTACGCAATCTCAAAGCCGGTTTTTCTGATTTATCTTTGATAGGCAGCAGACGTAAAAATATTTATTCTATCAAAACATTTTGGAAAGCTCATGTTTAGCGAGTCGTCTGGTCAAAAATTGCCATTTATTCTCGGTTCATTCCGGCTTTACATTGGAAACCTGGAAAATCACCATAAAATCCCAACAGGTGGACCAAACGGCTGGGCCATTCATAGCAATTCTGTCCGTTAATCTTTACCAATCGACAAAAATGATCTGCCAAAAATACCTACTTAACTACAAACCAATATTATCTCAAGTAATTCATCAATAACTTAATTTGGACACTCATTAACACAATATTATCACAGAAAACACTCGAAACGATGCTTCGAAGCGTAGAATTGGAGTAAGTAAACATAATTAAAGGTCGGCATACACACATGCATACATATCTACATATATGTGTATTCAACTACCGAAACAGAAGTTCAAGAGCTCAAACCACTCGAACGCACTTGATGATGAGGACAGCGGGGCAGCGGTGGCGGTGCGATTATGACAAAGCAAGAGTTGAGACACACTCAAGTGGATTAAAAATTATGATCGTCTGGCGGGCAAGTAAAACAAAAGGAGAGTAAGTGAAGTACGAAAAAAAAGAAAAAAATAAATAAATAAAAATCTCATAATCAAATATTCCCAAGCAAGTGGTTTAGATATTTGTTTATGGGTTGTAAACTCATAAGCAGTAAAGCCGCGGAACAGAAAATTTAACGGAAGAGTTAAGCAAATACAACTGGAAAGCAGGGCAGCAAACGCATGATGGATTAAATTAAAGTGACAGAGAGATTGCACTGTGTTCTGTTTGAGAATTATGAGCGACTTTTTCCATATTAATTTTGAGATTTGATTTTTCAAAATTTGTTCCAGATTAAGTTTAATATTATTGACTGACATCTGTGGGAGCTTTTATGCAGTAGCGACTTCCTCTAGTGATGTGGGCCTCGACAACATCTAAACGGTTAGGGACAAGACTACAAAACTTTTGTCTGTTCTTTTTTACTTTAGCAAATCGTGAGGACGACCGCATTAAAGCTCAGATAGCTCGTTATTCCATCTTCCTCTGCCGTCAACCCTCACAAAACGAAGCTCCAGAGCTAAGCTTTTTGAGAGTTTCAACTTAACACAGCTCTTCGGCCTATTAAATGAGTCGGTTGGGTTAATGTTAGCGCGCAAGAGCAAATGCTCAAACTTCAAAAGAACAGCTCATTATTCCCTGTGACTGATACGCATAGCTTAAAACCTTGAATTCTGAAAAGTTTTCGTTCACTAAACATGAAATATGAAGCCTTAGAGCGCGTTGTTATAAAAGTTTAAAGCTTGTCACCTTTAAAAAGTCTTGGGTATGACCATGTAGCGAACGCCTTGTCCAATATCTTTCATGTTCCCAAAAATATTGGTGTTCAGACAAAGTTCAGGGCAAAAACTGATCTATTTACTATTTTGATCTCCACTTGCCACCAGAGTAACCTGGGTTTCAGTTAAATTGCAGATACAACATATTTGAATTTCAAAGCTTTGGACGAGTATCAGTGTTATTGCTGTAGTGGTGGGTAGTTAAACCTGGTCAATAGCAAGTATCAGTATCTGGACCTAAAATGCGCCAAAATACTCAGTCTCGGGACGCCCCAGCTTCTCAACTGCGTCAGGAGTGGATAGTTTCTAATTATGCTGTTTACAGAAATAGAATTAAAGCTCAGTTCACGCTTTATAAATGGTGTTTAAGGCCTCTAGGGGTTGAGAGGTGACTCTACTTCAAGCATGTATCTGCAGGAGTGAACCCTACTGCAGTACCTCAGCAGATATTCTCTACAAAGCATTACATTACGATTCTTAAATTGGACCATAGAAGTCTCGCACTGAAGATAGTGCATGAGCGACTTGAAAAGGTTTTGCATTACGGTCGGACTCGAACCCAGGGAGTCCACGTTAGAGCAATATCCAAAATTATAGAAAACTGGTTTTTCCAATTGTGGTCGTCTCTCGGCAAGGAATGTCTGATATGAAATAAAAGCTCCTCATAAAAATCCATCGGCCGTTCGGAGGCAGCTTAGAATAAATTGTAGGTCCCTCCATCTGTAGAAAAAAAACATCATGACGCAAAACCACAAATTGTAGAAGGAGCTCGGCCGAAAATCGTTTCAGCGGCTACAAATCGCCTCATATACATATATTTATATTTAGCTAATCCTGCTCGGTGTGGCGTTATTTAGGACCGACTTTGGTATGACTGTATTTCAGAGAAAATCGTGGTCAACGCCCCGTCATCCGAATTTTTACATCATCTTAGCGACCGTCTGCCAGTGAAATAGCGAAAAAGGTCAAAACGATAGGCGTTCAATTTCGAACAAAGCTGGTCATTATCCTGATCCTGACCGAGCGGTAAGATATAGCAAACATCGCTATAAGAATCCCTCTGTTGATAGAAGATCTGTCGGGTCAGTGATAGCGTTTGGTAGGCACTCAAAAAAGTTTATTTTCTTGTTCAGCTGAGTTGTCTTGTTCCAACAGTTGAGTCTGAAATCAACCGAGATATACTCGGACATAGTATTTCTCTTGAAAATCATGGTTGCTTAGGAAAGGTTAAGCGACCGAGTTAGAGTCGTCTAAAAATGTTTCAAAAAGAGCGTGATAAAGTCCACAAATACTCTAGTAATACGCAGTGGTAGAGCTCTGTAACTCTTTTGTTCCTTATAGAATTCAATTAATTCCAAATCACAGTGCAGCAGCGCCATCTCAGGTATGACTACAAATTTCCTATAACGGTAAATATGAATCACTAATACGCTTTAATAAATCTGAAGTTTGTGATTGATTTTGATTGATTTGATGACTCTTTTAACACTCTTTCACTTTCAATTTCTTCATCTCCATCCACCATCGGAGGTAAGTAAATATTTAAACGAGTTGTAAGCGATTTATCAGGGCTTAGTGATTTGTTCAGGACCCTAAAAATGTGAGTATAATGTTAAGTGTAATGCAGTAGCAGGCGGGTAAACGCTGATAAATGTCAATAGAGCGCGATTGACAGGTACGGATTACAGGTAACCAACAACGAGAGAATAAATGAAATAAAAAGGAAAAATTTAACAAATCAACTGATTGACAACTGGCGGAACGCACTTAAGGAAATGGACTTAAAGCAGGAGGAAAAAATAAATAAATTTATAAAATCACAAATAATATAGACAAGCGCCGAGCGACGAGCAATCAATGAAGCAGCGCAGCGAATGTGGAATGTAAATCAATTCAGCGACACTTCAATGCGGCTGATGAGCATGCGAGCACCTAGTGAGGTAGTTATACTTATCTATGTCAGTACTACAAGAGCCGCGCTCACGCCGCTGTAATGTTGAAGCGCTTTCGCTGCGCCATATCTCTACGTGAGGTTGCGGCATTTGGAAGGCATAAATCAGTTCGCAAGTTCGTTGCGTTATCTCAAACGTGAGATGGCGCGCGGCGGTTTTAAGCGCGCGGACAGACCTTGTAGCCATAGTGGCTGGCTGGCGCTGCAGTTGGGCATTCAGATTTCAGTTATGTTGCTGCTGTGGGCATTGTTTACTCTTCTTTTCTGTTTTACTTATTTTTATGGATATGCAATATGTCAATATACTCGTACAAACATTACTCATTTCACCCTAATCTACTCACAAATCTGCGTCATTGGGTCGCTCAGTTGGGTTGTTGTTTGTTGTTTGGTTGGTTCGTTGGTTGGTCACACACACACTCTGGTCGATGCGTATCGCAGTGACGTGGCTTTGCATGAAACCGTGACCAAACATTGTCTATGGTTGTGTATAAATATCGCTTTACCTATTCCAGATCTTTATCTTTTAGTTATCGCACATTTCTTTGATGTATTGTTTTCGTTCAACGAAATAAAGCAGAAAACAAGTGTAGAGGCTCCCTTTTAAGCCTTCATCTCGTAACACAGTTTATTATAAACTGTCATCAGCGGCTTTCCTTGGGGTTTAGAGCTTTCGTACACATACAGCAAGTCAAGATGTTGATGCTGCAATGAAAATAGAGAGTCAAACGGTTTTCCACTTCTACTCTCTGAGATCTCTCATCAGAAACTCGGTATAACGGAGGAAAACTCGGTTTCAAGCTTCTACTTACAGCCGTCAGCGAAAGTATTTGTTTCCAACAAGATCAAAAGAAGTGCTGGTACAATGAGGATTGCCGCCCACAGTGGAGAAAAAAAAACTATCAATCTCGAAACGCTGGGAAGAACTTGAAAAGCCGGTTCACAAGGGTAATGATCGAAAGTTAGATGACACAATACGGCGACTTCAGAGCATAATTAGTTCATAGTGGGAGCACTACTACAGTCTACAAAAGTGCAGTGAAAGTGAAATATCAGGAGATGGCGAACCCGTCGATGGAATGCATATATGTTCAAATACGGTGGTGAAAAACTTACAAGTTGCATGCATCACGGCTTCTTTGCCGAATATTGTAGGATGAATGTATGCCCTGTAATCAGAACCTAAGTGCGCTCTGCTCAAAACTCAAAAAGCGATATCTCACAGTCTGCGCAATTTGCCGTGCGATAAGCCTCTTCAATACCGCCTACGTGTATACGGAGCTATCGAGCGTATTGTGTAAGATATTGAATCCCACTATCAACAAACTGATCGAACCTTACCAGGTGACTCTAGAACTGGAAATTCAATCATTCACCAGATACTCACCATGTGTCAAATCCTAAAAAAGACCCTTAAGATATAGAACGACAAACGTCAACCCTTCGTCGTTTTTAAAGCAGCCGTCGACAGCACAAAAGCTGCATGTCTCAATTCGGTACTCCCGCAAAACTTATAGAGCTGTATAAACTGTCGTTTAGCAGCACCAAAAGCTCCATGAGAATTGAGAAGGACCTCTCCGAGTAGTTTGATACCTAGCGAGGTTTCAAACTAGGCGATTCCTTATCGTGTGATTTCTTTAATCTGTTGCTGGAGAAAATAATACGAGCTGCAGAGCCAAATGGGGAAGGTGAACTCCTCTATAAGAGCATACAACTGCTATTGGTTTCATTCTAATTTCTCCAGATTAGACTAACAAGAAAAGCGTATGGGTCTGGTAGTGAACGATGATAATGGAACATCTTCCGCTATCAAAAAAACAGTCAGAGTATTTGAGTCTGGACTTCCACGTCACTGTTGACAGACATAACCTTGAAGTCGCAGATAAATTCGTCTATCTTGAGACCAGCATAAACAGCACCAACCAACTGTCAGTCCTGAAAACCAACGCAGAATCGCACTTGACAGCAGGTGATATTTTGGACTGAATAGGCAATTGAAAGGTGAAGACCTCTCACGATGAACAAAGGCTAAAATCTACAAGCCACTCATCGTTCCTGATATATAAGTACTTTATGGTGCAATTAGTATGGGCCGCCCTCTGCGGATTATGGGTTAAAGAAGTTACCGCGTATAGAGCACGCCTGTGACTGCAATAGCGGAGTGGCTAGCAGTGCGTCTTGCCATTCAGAATGCCAGGGTTCGAGTCTTGATCCGAGCAACATCGAAAATAAAGGAAACTTAATTTTTCTAATTGCGGTCGCCCCGCGGTAGCGAATGTAAAGGCCCTGCGAGAGTATTTCTTCAGATAAGTAATAAAAGCTTCTATCGGCAGTTCGAAACAGGCTTAGAATCAACTTTAGATCACTCCTCAGTCTGACTCTTCTGCGCCTTCTGATACTTATACATATGCTTCGGATCAATATTGCTGTACAGTTTCGTGTGACGAGGGTATACAAATTACTTAAACTTCATTTCTTATGTAGTTTTATCCACCTCTAACGGTTAAGAACATATGTGGTCTACAAATAAAGCTGTTTAATGCACAGAGCAATATTTTTATTTGCATTTCTCCGAAAGAGCACAGACAGACTTTCTTGAAATAACATTTGTATGTGCAACCTTGCCAAATGCACTCCCTAAAAATTCATATTTATCACATATGTATGTGTATATGTATAATAATATGTACTTAAAAAAGTGTTTACCTGTCAGCGCGTCAACGGAATAATGAAACTCTCAAAGACAACAGCTAAAGGTGGATTATTTCCAGAAAATTTTGAATAGTTCAAAAACGCGCGTCGCGAAGACCGGAACGTATCGAGCGTAGTAGGCGAGAACTTTACGCCGAAAAGTAGCAAAAAAACGCAGCCAAAATGGTGAGAGTGCATACACGCAAAGTGAAGAACCTAGTGCTCAAGATCTTGTACCTCATAAGCCTCGTTGTCATAATCTCATTCCCCGCAGCACTGTTGATGGTGCGACGATTGCAGCCACACAAAGCAGAGACCGCTACAGTGATTATTCATTTCAATGGTGATCCCGTTACACCAGAGATTTTACCACGTGTACGCGTACCCACCAAACGACCGTCGACACCAGCCGTACAGAAACCTATAGTCGTGCCACCTCCACCACCGGCGCAGAGGGGCAACGACGCGCCAAAACAAGTGAGCCGCAATGCTGAGCAAAAGAAAACAGCGGTAAATGGTTTATTTAAGGTGCCTTATGCTGTGGGTGAAAAGAAAGATTGGACGGATTATGAGCTGATCGCACGTGACGCGAGACGCGTGGGGCTGGGCGAACAGGGTCAGCCTGCGTATATTACCGATGAGAGTTTGAAGACGTTGGAGAAGAATATTTCCCTGGAGAATGGTTTCAACGCCTTGCTGTCCGACATGATATCCGTGAATCGATCGCTGATGGATGCCAGGCATAAAAAGTGAGTTTGAATATTTTAGAAACTTATCGATACTCTCGTATTACAGGGCTGAGGTTTGAGGTCGAAGTCTGAGCCGTTACAATGGACTTTATACGTTTCAAGGGTTTTCCACTAGCAACTTTCATAGCGGGAGTTAGACATTCTACTTATATCTTGCGAATTAGACCATCAAGACATTAAAGTAGTGCAGCCGGAGTAGACGTGTAGAAAGCAGTTCGATCAGAGGGTATTTTTAACATGACGAAATCGCTAAAGCCGACCCTTAGTAGAAGCACATCTCAGACACTGGAGATGTTTCTTCCGTTCCCCAGAATATGGTGAATCCATTTACGAGGCTTTCGATTCGGCAGATCGATGCATTTTTATGTCGGAGTCTGGTTTTACTAGAAACCATATATCGGACACCGGCGAAGTCTATCAACCTCATCCCGTTCGGAGATGTACTTGTGTATCCTAACGTCGAAATTGCCTTGTGCAATTTTGTTATCAGGCGCAGCGCTCCTTGCTGTATTCTGGGCGCTTATAGAAAGTATCTTTGCTGCCATCATCACATCTTCTCTTTGATGGGGATTGCGTTGAGACGTCCGTACATCGCGGTGTAAGATTGTACTCGGTGTCTGAGTTTCTATTTCGCCACTAGTATAACACCAAATTTGAGCTCCCTTATATAATAAAAATCACCAGAACCTATCTTCTGTCCTTGTTCTTTACCTGAAAAGCGGCGATGTTAGACATACGTTTTATAAGGACATTACCCAGGTATATGCCCTTAAATCATAGCTCTTAATACGTCTACAGTGACCGTCATCGAAATTGCAAGCTTTAAGTCCGACGTCCGCTCGCAGATGCAGCTCTGTTGACCAGGCGTTCCAATTACACTTCAATGAACCCTTAAACCGGATACCAGTATGTAGGGATACCAGTATGTAGGAGTGGCTCCCCTGAAGCTTATTCTCTTTAGCCGTGATCCAAGGCACCCCACGAGCTGCTTTCCGCATGTAGCACACGGGTTGCTCGCATTTCCAGGGAGTATGACAAGAACGCAAAAAAGTGAATTGGGCATAGTCTTTCCACATCCCCAGTATTACACCCCATCACAACTTTAAGGAAATTAGCCAAGAACCTTTTGATGATTTCACTGAGAAAACAAGAGCGCACCGTGACTAAAGACGATATAAAACTATGAGATCTCACTCTTGCTGTTAGCTTATATCAAATCTATTTAATCGCTTCAGGCTTCGCTTGATATATAACCCCACTGCCCGGGAGGTTCCTTCTCTGTGGAAGTCGAAACTTTCATTGTGAGTTGATGGTTGGTTACTTCCATCCTAAAAGAACTTTGTCTCAAGTGAAACTCGCCTCTTCATACCAAAAATGTATTGAATTTTTCGCTCTATTTCTCTGGAAATATGAGATTCTCATAAAGACAATTTCAATACAGACATTTCAGCATGTCAAGAGACGGATGAAGAGTACTAGTACAGTTCTCTTGAAACTATCCACTAAATATCCCTCTATGATAAGAAAAATATTTTAATATTTCTTTCTTTCTCTCCCGCGCAGTTGCCGCAACTTACACTACCTAGCCAAGCTACCCTCCGCGAGTGTGGTTATACCCTTCTGCAACGAACACATCACCGTGCTGCAACGTACACTGCACAGCATTGTCAATCGTACGCCGCGCGAATTGCTAAAGCAAATCGTCATCGTCGACGATGGCAGCGACCGTGAGTATCTAAAAACGCAATTGGAAGAGTATGTAGCAGAGCATTTCGGCAATTTGGTAACCATCGTGCGTCTACCCGAACGCACCGGCTTGATAAATGCGCGGTTGGCGGGCGCACGAGTAGCTGATGCCGAAGTTTTAGTCTTCTTCGACTCACACATTGAATGCAATTATAATTGGTTACCGCCACTACTCGAGCCGATCGCGGTGAATTACAAGATATCAACTTGCCCGATTGTCGATATCATCAATCACGTGGATTTCAGTTATGAAGGCTTATATCAGGAAGGTTCACGTGGCGCATTCGATTGGAAAATGAATTACAAACAGCTGCCACTGCTGCCCGGACAAAATGTGAATCACACAGAGCCTGTCGCAAACCCCATCATGATGGGTGGCCTATTCGCGATTAGTCGTAAATTCTTTTGGGAGTTAGGCGGTTATGATGAGGGTTTGGACATTTGGGGCGCCGAACAATTTGAGTTGAGTTTCAAAATCTGGATGTGTGGCGGCATGTTGTTCGATGTGCCATGCTCACGTGTGGCGCACATCTTTCGTGGACCCTGGAACGGCCAACCCAGTCCGCGTAAACACAATTTCCTTGCCAAGGTGAGTACGTGCGCAATGGTAGACACGAAGTAATGATTAAACTTTAACTCTTAGAACTGTAAACGTGTAGCCGAAGTGTGGATGGACGAATACAAGGAATATGTCTACAAACGCAATCCGCCGGATTTTTCTATTGACGCAGGCAATCTGACGGCGCAACGTGCTGTACGCAAACGTCTTAACTGCAAGCCTTTCAAATGGTTCCTGGAGGAGGTAGCGCCTGATTTGTTGGAGAAATATCCACCTGTCGAGCCATCACCATACGCCTCGGGCGCAGTACAAAGTCACGCATATCCACACCTTTGTCTAGACACCATGGGCAAGGGTAATGAAAACCCGGTGGGTCTCTTTCAATGCGCCGATAATAAAACATTTCCACAAAGAACTCAAAATTGGCATTTAAGTCAAGCACGGGAGTTACGTCACTACGATAGCGAACTTTGTTTGGATGTGCAGTCGAGACGCGAAAACTGCACAGTATGGATGTGGTCATGTCACCAACAGGGTGGCAATCAGTTTTGGTATTACGATCGTGCGCGTCAGTGGTTGGTGCATGGCCGCCGCGGGCATATGTGCTTGGAGGCGATTGTTGATGGTCATAAGCACGCGGTCTACACCAATATGTGCGACAACTCTAATCCGCGCATGAGATGGAACTTCGGTTGGGTCAATGAAACTGCATTGGATCACTTCTATGATGGTCTAGCGCACGAGGAGTAACATTTCTTTAGAAATTTAAGTAACAATTAATATCTCATAAAGTTATTACGTAAGGAGTCGGCCAGTGGTGTAAACTCGGGCGGTGCATAGTATTGCTTGGTAGCTTTAATGTCTGTGAGTTTGTAAGTTGTTTACCACAACGATCCGCCTTTATGAAGTTCACGGAAAATAAAGTCTTCTCGTTTGATATAAAACGTCCTTGTTATGTAAATAAATGTTTGTCCGTTGACAGCCGCGGCTTGTAGCGCCGACGGTCGAACTTGTTGCTCACCTTATCGCTAGTAATCGTCGTTCAACCGATGACTTGCAAGTAATTAATTGAACCACTTAACAAGCTAAATTAATCATTCTACACTCGTCAACTGCATGGAGCTCATCAAGCGCTCTTTAACAACTCTATAAACGCGCCTTAAAGTGTGAAGTCATACGTTTGTACCAGACGCTGGCAGCTGGTGCGGATTTTTCTTTCTTTTATATTTGTTTTACCTTTTTTGCTTTAGCTTCGCTTTGCTTTCCTGTTGCATAACAATCTAACTCGTTCATTATCGTTCCGCACTGTTCTGTTCTTTCCTCCGACTTCATGTATTCTGCTGTCTGTCGTCACTGACATCGCTGTATGCTTCGAGCGTTCGGTCATATTCATTCACGCCACTTTGCGCCGCTTCACGCCCGATTGTTGTAAATTGCCTGTGCTCTTCATAAGTTCGGTCGCCTTTTGGTCTAGCGGCATTTTTATGCTTCATTTTTTATCGCGCTCTTCGTTTTGTTTTCTTATTTTCGTGTGTTGTTGAAATTTACAGTTACCTTGAGCTTGATTGATTAAAAAAAGGTCGAAAACAGCGCATGAAAATTTGTTTACTGACACACTCATAGGACACACTTGGGGTCAAGAGTAGGCGAGGAAAGGTGTAGAAGGAAGTCTTGAGGCTGCCGGAGCTGACGCATTGGTTGTTGATTAGAATGCAGCGGCCATACGTATGCATATTTGTCTAAGGTTCGTATAATTCAATGCACTCGGTGGCGATGGTTAGGAGGTACCACAATATTCGTACCTTAAGATACATAAGTAAGCAAAAAGACGGCCTTCATCTCGAGTTGAAATAACGATGGAGGATTTGAAAGGAAATCAACTATTTCCAGTCTGTGCGGCGATTGCTAGCAACCCAAAACGTTAATTCTCATCTTGGCGCTAGAGGCTTCCAACCCATGGGAGCGTATACATGTAGACTTCGCTGGTCCATTTTTTCACTTAATATGGCTTATTGTGGCTGATTCTTATTGCAAGTTTTCATTCGAAATGGACCTGTCTTCTGCAATATCTAGGGCAAACTTACCAGCACTTCAAAAAATATTTGCAATTGGATGGAAATTGAAATGGTCGCACCGCACGTAATTTCGCTGAACATGACAAATGGATGCCAGGAGTAATCATTCAGACAATAAGTCTTGTCTTGGGGAGCTTAGAGCTTCAACATTAATAAAGATATAAAGATTTCAGCATGTCCGAAGGCAGCACTCCCATTTGTGGTGTGCATCTTGATTTTCTTCCACAAAAAAGGAGGGATCTACAATTTCAGGCCCGTGGCCAGGATTCTTTTCGTGAGGGTTAGAGTTATGAAATCTCTACTCAACGTCCTTTGGCATTCAAGCTCACCCTGATCCATCTAAAAACCCTTTGAAAATTTCATTGTGTGGAGATTTTTGGTGACTTTCGTATTTCCTATACTGGTTCGGTGTTTTAGAAGGATGCCACTCATTAACTATTTCGCTTCTCATCAACCTAAATACATTTTCTAGCGTAATGTGATATGAGATTATTGGCTTAGTTACCGCATGGCTATCGTCGTATAAGTTAGTGTTTCTTATGCGATTCCTTGCATTGCTATGCATCTCTGCAGTTGCCTCTGCCACGAACACCTTCACCTGGAAATACTATGAAAGTTTGAAGGGTAGCCTGAGGTCTAGCTTAGCGCAATAGATATAGACGTCCACTCCGTCAGTCATTTTCAGGAAGCAAAAAAATTTATGAGGGAGTATGTAGGGAGCTGGAAGTCTTACTGTATTTTTCTTTTGAGTTCCTTTTTTTTTTTTTAATTGTAATTTACTTTATTTGTAAATAAGTAATATCAGACTTCAGAAATACGTCGTGAATGGCAAACGTATCGATCGCCCGACGCAAAAGTACGACTTAAGACTGTAGAGAAAAAGTTAAAAATGGCATTAAGACACGACGAAGAAAATACTATGAAAGATCTCCTATCGACTTTTTCTCCAACTGTTTCCACTAAAAAGCAAGCTAGCAAGAATCTTAAGCCACCTGTAAATACTGAAGAACCGGTGAGAGCACGTAAGGGTTCCTAGGCTAGGATATTGTCCACAAACATGGGAAAGACGCAGATAATTATGACAGATGAATCAAGTAACGACGCAACCCTGCGCCGTCAACTTATAGACCAAGCAATCTATTGCCTTGCCTTTCCAAACCTTACGAAAAAATGTTGCTATCAAGAATTTCTCGATTTCTCCATGAAAATTACTTCATTCCTACACATCATTTTGGTTTTCGCAAAAATCATGACGTTGTCGAACGCGCATACCGCATAACTAAAGAAATAAGAAAGCCTTTCGAATTCAGGGAGTATTGCTCGGCCATTTTTCTCGATGTGGCTCAAGATTTTGACAAGGTGTGGCATGTTGGACTTATTCCATAATATCCCTGAATACTACTAATTCTACTTATCCAACAGGCGATTCACTCTTAAAGTAAATGAATATAGAGTACCCAATCATGGCGGGAGTTCCGCAAAATCAATGCAAATACATCACTTTTACGTTAAAGTTACGCGAAGACATGCCCTACGGTCAAGCTTAGCAATGTAACTATTCCGCAAGCTCACAAAGTTGCATACCTCGGAATTCATACGGGCAGTCGCTTAACGTGGAGACGACACATTTCCGCTAAGAAACACTGCAGCTTAGGCTTAAATATGCCAGCCTGCATTGGTTTATAAGCAAGAAATCTGGACTCAGTTTAGGCAAAAAAGTCCTCTTCTATTAAGCGACCATAAAGCCGATATAGATGTATGGAATCCAGTTCAGTTTGCGCGAAAAATATTGATATTTTACAAAGATTCCAATCGAAAACTCGGACTTTAACGGGTGCACCGTGGTGCGTGCGTCTTGAAATCAGACACAAAGTGCTAAACATATGCTCCATCAAAGTGAAGCTAGCAATAGTCACACAAAAAGAGATAACCGAACCGCGTATTCATTCGAACCCTTTGGCTAACACCTTGGCCTCAGCAAGAAGTCACACCTGGCTGAAGAAGAGAAGAGAAAACCATATTTCTAAAGAGCAACATTGAAGCAGCAACCGAATACCGTATGTTTAGTTGAGTTATAAGATTTAATTACTTATTGAGAGGCTTCCGAAATGGAAGCAGATTCAGATTTTTATAGTTAGTCTGGATTTTTTGTGGGGTTTTTTTGTCTGGATTTTTTTGTGCCTGGATTATCTTTTGCCGGTATTTGGTCGTGTCTGAATTATGTGCTTCGATATCTCATATTTCGACGAGTTTAAGCTCGAGTTGAATATTCGAATATTGGTGACATTACATTTCAGGAGGACTCAGAACCCCTGAAACCATCCTCTGAATAGCGTCTTGTACATTTAATTTTACACCACATACGAACGGCTGATGGAGTTTTATGAAGTGTTTTTATTTCATACATACACAGGGCTTGACATTACCTGTCGAGTGGCGACTGCAATCAATAAAAATTTACAAAATTTCTTTACATAATTTAATTTTCTATCATTTCATATGTTAGTTCGAAAATTCGAACTTGGTCATCCGAATGATGGTACGCATGGCTAACCACTTGGCTATTGAGACCGCCAAATGCACCTAAATACGACTGAAATCTACTAGTTTCCGGGAAAATCGGATCGTTATACCCGAACCATGGACTATAACGCCCAGAACTTATTCCAAAAACCAGTTTGAGAAATATTTTAGCGTTCGTAAAAACAAATGAGTCTGACGCTTCTTCGCCTTCCCATACTTATTCATATGGTTCAAATCAAAATTATTTTACATTTTTTGTTAAGAAGGAATTAAAAATTTGATTCTTTATGTACTTTTAACTGCCTTTAACGGTTAAGAACATATGTGGTCTACAAATAAAGCTGTTTAATGCACAGAGCAATATTTTTATTTGCATTTCTCCGAAAGAGCACAGACAGATTATTTTGAAATAACATTTGTATGTGCAACCTTGCCAAATGCACTCCATTCAAATTCATTGAAAGGGTGACCCAAGTAAGCTGTCATATTATTTTTGTTCAGTACTGTTTTGCATTCCATCCAGACTTACGCCTAACCAACGTTCACAGATCATTCAACGAATATTCACGTTCTGTAAAGAATGTGTTTCGAGTGCTTCGCTCAACATCACCCATCTTGTGACCCACACATTCATTATTGAATAATATTCGACGGAGTAGACTACGTAAAGCATATAGTGAAGAAAATATAGGGGCCGTGGCTGAGACTGTACGCGAAGACCAAGGAGAGTCGATTCGGCGCCGTTCGCAGCAACTCGGACTGACGTATGGAATGATTTGGCGCATTTTACTTCGAAATCTTTAATTACAAGCGTACAAACTACAGCTTGTGTAAGAACTGAAACCGTTCGACCTTCCCAAGCGACATCGCTTCGCTCTATGGGCTGAAAAGTTCCAAGAAGATCCGACGTTTTTGAGCTAAATTTTGTTCAGCGATGAGGCCCATTTCTGGATCAATGGGTCTGTTAACAAGCAAACAAGTAAAATTGCCGCATTTGGGACGAAGAGCCCATTCAAGATCTGCCAATTCATGCAGAAAAAAACGGTTTGGTGTGGTAACTATCAATGGCGATTGGTATCAGGCCACGATAACCGACTATTTGATGCCTGAAATTGAAGTCCGTGATCTCCGCGATATTTGGTTTCAGCAAGATGGTGCCACTTCCCACACATTGCATCAATCAATGGATTTAGTGAGAGAACATTTCGGTGAGCAGATAATTTGACGTTTTGGGCCGGTCGGTTGGTCACAAAAATCGTGTGATATCACACCGTTAGACTTTCTTCTGTGGGGATTTTTAAAGCCTAAAGTCTATGCGGACAATCCCACTTCAATTCAGGCCTTGGAGCAAAACAGTGGAAATGCTCGAACGAGTCATCGAAAATTGTACTCAACGGTGGATGGACCATCTGAGAAGTAGTGGCGGCCAACATTTAATAGAGATAATCTTCAACAAGCCAACGAATGTTCTTTCGAATGATAATAAACAATTCCCTTTAATTTGAAATTTCTGTATTTTTTTGTTCAAAAAATAGGGAACTCGAAATGGATCACCCGTTGCGTAACATATGTATATATATATATATATGAATATGCACTTAAAAACTGTTTACCTATCAGCACGTCAACGGAATAATGAAACTCTCAAAGCCAACAGATAAAGGGTAATTATTTCCAGAAAATTTTGAATAGTTCAAAAACGCGCGCCGTGAAGACCGAAACGTATCGAGCGTAGTAAGCGAGTTTTGCACCGAAAAGCGGAAATAAAAAAAACGCAGTCAAAATGGTGCGAGTGCATCCACGCAAAGTGAAAAACATGGAGCGCAAAATCTTATCCTTCATAGGCCTCATCATCATACTCTCATTCTCCGCAGCACTGTTGATGGAGCGACGACTGCAGCGACACACAGCAGAGACCGCTACAGTGATACTTGATTTCAATGGTGATCCCGTTACACCAGAATTGGTACCACGAGTGCGCGTACATCCCAGAAGATCGACAAAGTCACCCGTGCGGGAACGTTTAGTCGCGTCACCTCCACCACCGGCGCAAAAAGTCGGTGACGCACCAAAGCGCGTGCTCCGCAAAGCTAAGCAAAAGAAAACAGCGGTATATGGTGTATTTAAGGTGCCTTATGCTGTGGGTGAAAAGAAAGATTGGACAGATTATGATCACATCGCACGTGACGCAAAACGCGTGGGGCTGGGCGAACAGGGTCAACCTGCGTATATCACCGATGAGAGTTTGAAGGCATTGGAGAAGAATATTTCGCTGGAGAATGGTTTCAATGCCTTGTTGTCCGACATGATATCCGTCAATAGATCGCTAATGGATGCCAGACATAAAAAGTGAGTTTGGAAGTTTTAGAAAATTCTCTAACCTTTCGTAGCTGGCTTGAGGTAAAAGCCTAAATCCCGTCGCTGGACTTAAGAGGTCAGGCGAACTAGACGTTCAAGAATTTATCCTCAGTAGAGCAGTGCAGCCGCAGCAGATTTATAGAAAGCAGTGGGTGCTACTATGAGTGTATTCCGTTTGTACCTTGGTCACTCCGATAACCAAAAATTATTTTTCTTAATGCGATCGCACCTCGACAAGTTTTTCCAACATGACATAATCGCTGAATTGAACTCACGGTCGAGCTCCTCCACCGCGTTTGTGAAAACACCCTTATAAAACCCGAGCAACCTTTCGGAGGAGGCTTAAAACTGTAGGTCGCTCCATTTTTATACAAAGGTCTTCGTCATAACTCTGAGGAAAGCAGACCAACTAAGAGGAAAAACAAAGCCTGCCTGCCTTTAGAGGCAACTAACTTCCAATAGCTCCCAAGATCGCCACGCGTTTAAGCTTATACCCATAGTTACAGAAACCAATTCTGGGAATGTTTTGCGACTGCAGAACCAACAGACTTCGCTTGTAGAATCCACTCTCTTCGTATTTCCCTGCCTGTTAGAGAGTGACTGATTTAAAATGTTCACCATATGGGTGCCGACTGAATAAATTAAAGGTCAAGTGATCCTCCGCAACTAGATGTTGCGGCAGCTTTTGATGCCTTACTTTCCCTCTTCGGCCGTTTGGTCTTTTCCTTAACAAGATGAGGAAGTAAAAATTTTCGATTTAATTTTTTGTGAATACATCTGAATGGGTTTTAAGCGAGTTATCGCCTTACGAAAATACGTTTCTCGCTCCTCATGAGCTTCCTAGCGAACTTCATTATACCCGAAAGAGTATCATCTAAGATGAGGCGAGTTTATTTTCAAATTTTTCAAAATTTCAAATCAAAAACACTCCAAAGATACGGTCAGCAACCGAAACTGAAGAGAATATGGGATTCTGATATTCAAAGGCTGGTGTTGGTTTATCTCAGGCCGCTGTAACTTTAATCTTCATTTGAGACAGAATGCCACAACGCTGAGGATTCTTCTTTGTGGAAGTGGAAAACCTGTTGCAAGTTGATGGTTGGTTAATATTCTCTGAAACGGGTTTCGACTCAAGAGAAGTTCTTCTCTTCACACTGCCTAAAATGTGTTGAGTTCTTCGCTGTATTTCTTCACAGAGACGAGACTTTATAGATACTACTGCGATTCAGAACCAACAGACTTCGCTTGTAGAATCCACTCTCTTCGTATTTCCCTGCCTGTTAGAGAGTGACTGATTTAAAATGTTCAGTTCAGGTCGAAAGTTAAATTCAGTCTGAAACTGTTCAGTCAAAACTCTCTACTTATAATCTCTCTCACATATTTTACTTTATTTTTATCTCTTTTCCTCCACGCAGTTGCCGCAACTTACACTACCTAGCCAAGCTACCCTCCACGAGTGTGGTTATACCCTTCTACAACGAACACATCACCGTGCTGCAACGTACACTGTACAGCATTGTAAATCGTACGCCACGCGAATTGCTGAAGCAAATCGTCATCGTCGATGATGGCAGCGATCGTGAGTATCTAAAAACGCAATTGGAAGAGTATGTAGCAGAGCATTTCGGCAATTTGGTAACCATCGTGCGACTACCCGAGCGCATCGGCTTGATAAATGCGCGCTTGGCGGGCGCACGAGTAGCTGATGGCGAAGCCTTAGTCTTCTTCGACTCACACATTGAATGCAATTATAATTGGCTACCGCCACTACTCGAGCCGATCGCAGTGAATTACAAGATATCAACTTGCCCAATTGTCGATATAATCGATCATAGGGATTTCGGTTATAAAGGCATACATCAACAGGGTTCACGCGGTGTTTTCGATTGGAAAATGAATTACAAACAGCTGCCACTGCTGCCCGGACAAAGTCTGAATCTTACAAAGCCTATCCCAAACCCCATCATGATGGGTGGCCTATTCGCGATTAGTCGTAAATTCTTTTGGGAGTTAGGCGGTTATGATGAGGGTTTGGACATTTGGGGCGCCGAGCAATTTGAGTTGAGTTTCAAAATCTGGATGTGTGGCGGCATGTTGTTCGATGTGCCATGCTCACGTGTGGCACACGTCTTTCGTGGATCCGGAGGCCATCAATCCAGTTCACGTATGTACAACTTCTTTGCCAAGGTAAGTGCAAAGTAGGATAGGAAGTAACGATTGAACTTTAACTCTATCACTTTTTAGAACTGCAAACGTGTGGCCGAAGTGTGGATGGACGAATATAAGGAATATGTCTACAAGCGCAATCCGCGGGAGTTTTCTATCGACGCAGGCGATTTAACGGCGCAACATGCTGTACGCGAACGTTTAAATTGCAAGCCCTTCAAGTGGTTCCTGGAGAAGGTGTCGCCTGATTTGTTGGAGAAATATCCACCTGTCGAGCCATCACCATACGCCTCGGGCGCAGTACAAAGTCACGCATATCCACACCTTTGTCTGGACACTCTGGGCAATGGCAATGCACAACCAGTGGGGCTTTTTCAATGCGCCGAGAATAAAACATATCCACAAGAGAATCAAAATTGGCATTTAAGTCAAGCACGAGATTTACGTCACTACGAGACCGACCTTTGTTTGGATGTGCAGTCGAGACACGAAAACTCCACAGTGTGGATGTGGACGTGTCACCAAGGGGGTGGCAATCAGTTTTGGTATTATGATCGTGCGCGTCAGTGGTTGGTGCATGAGCGCCGCGGGCATATGTGCTTGGAGGCGATCGTTGATAGTAATAAGCGCGCGGTCTACACCAATATGTGCGACAACTCTAATCCGCGCATGAGATGGAATTTCGGTTGGGTCAATGAAACTGCATTGGATCACTTCTATGATGGTCTAACGGATGACGTGTAACATTTCTTTAGACATTTAAGTAAAGTTATTAGTTAAGGAGTCGGCCAGTGGTGTAAACTCAGGCGGTACAAAGTATTGCTTGGTAGATTTAATGTCTGTCAATTTGTAATTTGCTCTCTACACCGATCCGCCTTTATCGAGTCCTTTAAAATAAAGTCTTCTCTTTTATAAAACGTCATTGTTATGTAAATAAATGTTTGTCCGTCGACAGCCGCGGCTTGCAATGGCCGACGTTCGAACTTGTTGCTCACCATCTCGCTAGTAATCGTCGTCCAACCGCTGACTTGCAAGTAATTAATTGAACCACTTAACAAGCTAAATTAATCTTTCTACACTCGTCAACCACACGGAGCTCACCAAGCGCTCTGTAACAACTCTATAAACGAGCCTTAAAGTGTGAAGTCATACATTTGTACCAGACGCTATCAGCTGGCGCGATTTTTTCTTTTTATTTCTTTTATATGTATTTTTCAGCTCTTTAGTTTGGAGTTCCGCCTCACTTCTTTTGCATACAACCCTCGCTCGCCTGTAGGCTCATTGTCCCGCTCTCATGTTCAGTCGCCTTTTGTCCTAGCGGCATTTTTACGCTTCATTTTTTATCGCGCACTTCAGTTTCTTCGCTTATTTTTGTGTGTTGTTGAAATTTACAGTTACTTCGAGCTTGATTGATTAAAAGAAGGTCGAAAACAGCGCATGGAAATTTGTTCACTTCCTTACTCATAGGACGCGAACCGCATTTTATGTTATACTTGTGGTCTTACTCTTCTCGGAGTTGAGAGTAGGCGATGCAAGGCGCGGAAGGAAGTCTTAAGGCTGCTGAAGCACTATCACTGGCGGTATTTCATCATTGCTGACTGACGCGCATTCGAATTGAGTGTGGCTTAGAGCGCCGCGGTCATATTAGGTTAGAATATTTGTCTAAGATTCGTGTGTACCTCGGACATAAGTTGCTCCTTGATTAAGAAAGTTGCTTGGAATTTTATAGTCTTTAGAGCTGCTTGTGGATTTTTGTGCCCATAATGCGGTTGTCCGTTCATTTAACTTGAACATACGTGGATTACAAAATATAATATGGCACTTTTGAATTAGAGGTCACAACCGAAAGACAGATTTCATATCATTTAGTGTTCCTGAGAAAAGTTCTCAATCTGTCTCTAGTCGCTCTGACAATGCTCCTTCTCTCTTTTTACTCTCCCTAGAGGGTTCTCAGTGAGTCTTCCATCTACCATCTGTACGTAAAATGAACAGCTCGTTAAACACCCAGAAAGGTCATGATCAAAACCAAAATCCAGTATATGTAGCCTTCCTCCTTCCTCATGTGACTAGGAAGTGGCTCTGCTTCAAATAAGTATCTGCAGAGGTTGCAGGTTTGCAGATATTGACTGCAAGAGGTTATGTTCACTATGTTCTTTAGCTGGGAGCATTGATTTCTCGCAATCAAGGGTCAAGATGCAGCAGGGGCGACCCCATAAGGTTGCCCGTTAAAGTCCTCATGGTGTTTTTATGTCAGGACTGTAACTGCCTCAACTGCGATTTGCCAGTCCCTCACAAATCAGAACGGTGTGGCGTACAATCGTGGTCATGTGCCTAGTGTAGGAGTGCAAACTATCACCGCCAGTAATATTGGGTTGTTGCTTATCGGAAATTTCACGTCTTCGACTCTGATATTTAGATCTATCAGGTACTCCTTCGTTCAGCTGTTGAAAATGTCACCATGAATTTTGATAGTGAGCGTCATAGATGTCTGCCAGTGAAGTAGGGAGAAATGTTGAAGCCGATAATTTTCAAAAAAAGCTGATCAGCAACACCGCTGGACGCCAAGATCAAGTAGTCATCCGCATATGAGAGAAAAGTCCACATAGGGAAGTATAAGTAACCAAAAAGGCTTCCTGTGAACAACTCGGTTTTAATATATCAAGCTCAAGATAGGTGATATAATGGTGTATATAATAGCCTTATGTGATCTCTTTCTACCACTGCTGACCATGAAATCAACCGAGGAAGAGTCGGTCCGAGCATATCTCTTGAAAATATTTAGAGATTAGGAAATAAAAATCACCGAGTTTAAAGCGGTCACAGAAAGGTAAAAAAGAGTATTACAAAGCCGACCAACTCTCCCTCTTTCTCCGCGGCCGCGATAGCCGAGTGGTTAGCGGTTACATACAGCCACTCGGAAGGCCAAGTTTCGGGCCCAGGTTCGACCAACATCCAAAATTATTTAAAATTAAATTTGTTCTAATCACGGTCGCCCTTCGGTAGGGAATGTCAAGGCCTCTGGAAGTATTTCTGAATTGAAATGAAAGGCTCCTCATAAAAATTCATCGGCCGTTCGGAGGCGGCTTAGAATAAACTGTAGGTTCGTCCTTCCATTTGTTGGTAAAAAACATCAAGACGCAAAGCCACAAATTCGAAAGAGCTCTCTGACGCAATTTTTCACCCAAAGCATAGCACATAACCATCTGCTTCAAATTATTTCAAATCACAGTGCAGCAGCGCCCTCTGAGGTAGGACTACAAATCTGCTGTAACGGTAAGTATGAATCACTAATACGCTTTAATAAATCTGAAGTTAGCGATTGATTTTGACTGATTTGACGACTCTTTTTTCACCCTTTCACTTTCTACTTCTTCGTCTCCATCCACCGTCGGAGGTAAGTAAATATTTGAACGAGTTATAAGCGATTTATCAGGGCTTAGTGAGTTGTGTATCACCATAACAATGTGAGTATAATGTTAAGTGTAATGCAATAGCAGGCGGGTAAACGCTGATAAATGTCAATAGAGCGCAATTGACAGCTACGGATTACAGGTAACCAACAACGAGAGAATAAATGAAAAAAAAAAAAAAATTTATACCAATAAACTGAATGACAACTGGCGGAACGCACTTAAGGAAATGAACTGGCTGGAGGGGGGAAAAAGAAATTTATAAAATAAAAAATAATATAGACAAGCGCCGAGCGACGAGCAATCAATGAAGCAGCGCAGCGAATGTTGAATGTAAGTCAATTCAGCGACACTTCAATGCGAATTGATGAGCATGCGAGCACCTAGTGAGATAGTTATCAATTCTATGCTAGTACCGCAACCGTCGTCGCTCACGCCGTTGTAATGTCGAAGCGCGTTCGCTG
Organism: Neoceratitis asiatica; assembly: GCA_030068015.2. Lineage (NCBI taxonomy): Eukaryota > Metazoa > Arthropoda > Insecta > Diptera > Tephritidae > Neoceratitis > Neoceratitis asiatica. The sequence continues at coordinate 82,340,114 of CM061525.1, read as the reverse complement.
GATTATGTCTTTGCGCGACATTGCGGCATTTTGGAGTCATAAATTAGGGCGCAAGTTCAACGCGTTATTTCAAACGTGAGGCGGCGCGCGGCGGTTTGTAGCGCGCGAACAGATCTTGTGGCCATAGTGGCTGGCGCTGCAGTTGGGCATTCAGATTTCAGTTATGTTGCTGCTGTGGGCATTGTTTACTCTTCTTTTCTGTTTTACTTATTTTTATGGATATGCAATATGTCAATATACTCGTACAAACATTACTCATTTCACCCTAATCTACTCACAAATCTGCGTCATTGGGTCGGTCATTTGGGCTGTTGTCTGTTGTTTGGTTGGTTCGTTGGTCGGTCACACACACTCTCTGGTCGATGCGTATCGCAGTGACGTGGCTTTGCATGAAACCGTGACCAAACATTGTCTATGGTTGTGTATAAATATCGCTTTACCTGTTCCATATCTTTATCTTTTAGTTATCGCACATTTCTTTGATGTATTGCTTTTGTTCAACGAAATAAAGTAGAAAACAAGTGTGGAGACCCCCTTTTAAGCCTTCATCTCTTCACAACGATTACCATAAACTACAGATACAGTTTGGGGTGTGGAACAAAGTTTTCTTTTATATAAATAGGGGAGCTCTTTAGGCTTACTTATACAATTAATTTATCTTTGATTATTTATTCCATATTATATTATTTTACTTCCATTTTTTTTTTTCACTTTCTATTATTTCATTTTATTTGAATTTATTTTATTTTATTTTATTTTATTTGAATTTTATTTTATAGTTTTTTTATTTTATTTTAATTTATTTTATTATATTTAATTAAATTTTTTTTTTTATTTAATTTTTTTTTAATTTATTTTGCTTTATTATATTTTATTTATTTTATTTTATTTTATTTTTATTTATTTATTTTTTTTATTTTTATTTTTTTAAATTTTATTTAATATTATTTGAATTTATTTTATTTTATTTTTATTTTATTTATTTTACATTTTTATTTTATTTTATTTCATTTTGCTCCTTTCTTTTTTTATTTTGTTATATTTTTTTTTAATTTTGTTCTTTTATTTGATTTTTCTCTTATTTTATTTATTTGTTTTTATTGTTTTCTATTTTATTTTATTTTATTTTATTTTATTTTATTTTATTATATTTTATTATATTATATTTTATTTTCTTTTATTTCATTTTTTTCTTTTATATAATTTCTCTCTTATTTTATTAATTTTATTTATATTTTTTTTTCCAATGGTAAGTTGTTTACTAAATACGGTAGTGATGCGTCTAATATTTTTACCCACTGTATGTCTCAAATATTTTCATCTCTATTGCTTTTTTATTCACATAAGTTTATCTTCAATCTTTTCAAACACAATGCAATGTCTGACCGCAAGGCATGGTGGCCTAGAGCGAAATTTGTAACAAGAAACAAATAATTAAAAGAAAAACAAAAACAATGAAAACATCAAAAATAAAACGTCAAATCATCGCTTAACTCCCTTCAAAGATGCTCGAGAGTATTGAGTAATCACAACACTTGTAGTGGAATAATCGCCAAAAAAAAAAATAATTAAAACTTTTTCAGCTCTTATAATCAGCTCCTCAAGTGTTTCATATTTTGACACCTTCCGCCCGATTCATAAACAAATGATTTCGCAATTTATGTGAAACAAGAAGGCTTTGATTGGAGATGATTATGCTTAAGGGGGAATTATTTCTTGATAGACAGATTGAAAACAATTTAAGCTTAGAAATATTTTGAACATTCTGAGTTGGGATATGTTGAGGATTTATGTCAATAAAAATTGTAAATAAATTTTCAATTTGCAGCTGAGCGATTAAAAGAATTACATAATTAATACATCAAATATTAACTTAAATTATTTGGATTATCTCTGTAAGTATGGAAATCTCCGTGGAATAAGAGTTGAATAAAATAAATATATAAATAAATATAAATCAAACCAAATAAAATAAATTGTGATAAAATAAAATAATTTAAAATAGAAAAGAATACAAAATAAAAAAATTAAAAAAAAATTCTAAATTAAAAATTAAAATAAATATTAAACAAAAATGGACATAAAGAAATTAAAAAAAATAAAAACAATAAAAATAAATAAAAAATAAGAAATAAAAAAAAATAAAAAATAAATAAAAATAAAATGAAATAAAAAAAATTAAAAAAATTAAATTAAAATAAAATAAAACAAGACAAAAAAAAATAAAAAAATAAATAAAATAAATAATATAAAATAAAAAATAAAATAACATAAACTAAAAAAATAAAATAAAATAAAATAAAAAATAAAAATAAAAAATAAAAAAATATAAATAAATAAAATAAAACAAAAGGGATAAAAAAAATAAAAATAAATAAAAAAAATAAAAATTTATAAAATAAAATTAAAGAAATGAAATAAAATAAAATAAAATAAAATAAAATAAAATAAATAAATAAATTAAATTAAATAAATTAAAGTAAAATAAAATTAATTAAAATAGAATAAAATAAAAAATAAAAAAAATTAAACAAATAAAAATAAATAAAATATAATAAAAGAAAAAATGAAATAAAATTAAATTAAATTAAAAAAAATTAAATATAAAATTAAAAGGTAAAATAAAAAAAATAAAAAATAAAAATAAAAAATTCAAAATTTTTTTTTAAATATAATTAAAAAAATAAAACAAAATAAATAAAATAAAATAAAACAAAATAAAATAAAATTAAAAAAATAAAATAAAAACTAAAATAAAACAAAATAAAATAAAATAAAATTAAAATAATTAATCAATTCAGTGCCAATGATTAACTCATATTACGTGTAAGAATTATCTTAAGAATTTTCAAATAATTTCTAGTTCCTGAAAAGAATAATTCAATAAAATAATTTGAAAAAATGAATTAAAAAATAAAATTCGCCTGAAAGCAATTTTGTCCGTCTGGAACATTTTTATCCGCAAATCCTAAGTGTTTCTCCAAGAGATACGTTATGTCAGTTGAAAGCTTTAAACAGTTCTTTCAGTTACTGTTCAGACACGATTCCATCATGCTTTCTCAAATATTGTGCTGTATACCAGTATCAGCCTTTAATAAAGCTCTTGTTTACAACCCTAAAACAATGTATTTTCGTTTTGATATAAAACGGATCATAATCATGAAATTCAATTAAAGAAAGATACACAAAATCCCGAAATACAAAATTTTGTAACACATATTCCATAAATAACCAAATCCCAGACATGACCGAATTCGTACCAAATATAATCCATACAAAACGCAATCTAAACAAAAAAAATTCCGATAAAAACTCCGGAAAAAGTAAATAAAAAATCGACCAATTTTTTTAAATTATTTTTAATATTAATGTGGATTTCATATCTCGATTGTTTTCCATTCAAAAATGATGCACAATTTAATGGCATGCGGAGCACTACATCATTCAAATGACCGCCTCGTGAATCTTTACAAACTTCGATCCGTTTGAGGCAATTTTCCACCACTTTTTGCCACATATTTGGGCGGCATCTCGACGAATGTTGGTTTCCACGTGCTCAAGAGTTAAAGGTTTATCCCCATAAATACAGTCTTTCGCGTAGTTCCACAAAAAAGTCCAACAGTGTTAAATCGTACGATGTCGGTGGCCAATTGGCTTTGTCAAGACGAGATATTATGCGAGCGGGAAATTCCTCTCGCAGTAAAGCAATATTCGCTTGTGTTGAGTGTCATTCATTCATTCATCTTGATGGAACCACATATTGTTCAGGTCGTATTTTTCAATTGCAGGCCAAAAAGAGTTGGTTATCCCACAACCACAACGCTCCGAATGGGCAGTGACAGTCAGACATCGTTATCATTTTCAAAGAAGTAAGGTCCAATCACACCTCCACGTCAAAGAGCGCACCAGAGAGTAAGTTTTTTTTTTTTTGGGTGTATTGGCCTCTCTTCAATTGTGTGAGGATTCTTGGAGCACCCAATTCCGATAATTTTGCTTATTTACGTATCCACCGAGTGAGAAATGTGCCTCATCGCTGAAGAAAAATTTGTTGGCAAATTCGAGGTACACTGTTTGTTGTTCAAGCACCCAATCAACGTAATGTTGGACGACTATGTGCACCATACTCTCCTCTTGAAACACAAGGCGTGGCTACGTTTGAATTACCCTTTTTGTAGTAGGTTTCGAAAATTTTAACGCGATGTGCGATTATTGGACGATCCATTTTCATAAATGCCTGACTTTTAACTAAAGCAAAACATGTTTGGCTTGACAGTTAAGTTTGACAGCTGTCAAAATACAGCCCTGCACTTTCGAAACCACTAAATGGATAACCCTTTATATACTATATTATGCTTTTAATTTTTCCAGTACATTGTTGGAAAAATTTGAATCGAAATGAAAAATAATTTATTTAATGCGGTCGCGATACAGCGGTCTCGGGATTTTTTCTGGTCGGGTCATCAGCTACACTTTCACTTACAGCAGCGATTTTGAGGTCGGGATTTTCTCTGGTCGGGATTTCGTTATGAATGCTTTATGTAAAGGGTGTTTTTTAAAGAGGTATAGAACTTTAAGTTGGCATTACTTTTCAGTTTGGTTTGGCAATTCATCATGAATAGACTCAAGTAAGGCGTAGATTCGTCGAATGGACCCAAAACCAGATTACCGTTGTTCCCGATTTTCATAAGCGAATTTTGTTTAACTGTGAAGCTCACTTCTGGTTGAATGGCTACGTCAACAAACAAAGCTGCCGCATTTGGAGTGAAGGTAATTCTCAAGTGTATGTTGAAACACCGTTACATCCAGAAAAACTGACTGTTTGGTGCGCTTTATGGGCTGGTGGAATCATTGGTCCGTACTTTTTCAAAAACGATGGAGGCCAGAACGTTACAGTCAATGGTGATCGGTATAGAGCCATGATTACTAACTTTTTCATTCCTGAATTGAATAACCATGATGTCCAGGGGATGTGGTTTCAACAAGACGTCGCAACATGTCGCACAGCTCGTGCCACAATAGATTTATTGAAAGACACGTTTGGTGACCGCCTAATTTCACCTTTTGGACCTGTGAATTGGCCTCCAGGATCTTGTGATTTAATACCGCTAGACTACTTTCTGTGGGGCTATGTAAAGTCATTGGTCTATGCGGATAAGCCACAAACGCTTGACCATTTGGAAGACAACATTCGCCGTGTTATTGCCGATATACGGCCACAAATGTTGGAAAAAGTCATCGAAAATTGGAGGTCCAGATTGGACTACATCCGCGCCAACCGTGGCGGTCATATGCCAGAAATCATATTTCAAATATAATGACACACGATTATCTTTCGGATAAATAAAATTCATGTGAATCGAATAATCCATCATTGTTTTATTGCAACTTAAAGTTCTATACCTCTATAAAAAACACCCTTTACTATATGAGCCATTGCATTTTGAAAAACAAATTTTGTTGTTCGCTTTGCGTTATGTGCAATGGGATCCTTGTCAAAATTCTTCGCAGTATAATAGACACTTAAAGTTTAAAAAATCTACCCACCGTTTCTAGTTTCCAGAAAAGTTTGGAATAATTTTCGTAAACAAGCTTCTAAACGGACTGATTTGCATTAAATTTCTCTTAGTTGAAGTAAATATTAATGCCCCCATTACATTTGAAATCATGTAAAACCAATTTTGAACTACATATATGAACCATGGTACGAGTAGATAGCCCAGAGATTGCTTTCGAAACTGTTAATTGCGAATTAAAAGCCTCTTTCATCCACCTAAATCTCTACCTTATTAATTTATCAATACAATTTCATGGTAGTTTTCATATTTGATTAACCTTATTGTGATTATTATTATTATGTAAATGCCCCAATTAGTTGAGTCTTTAGAAAACCGTTACGAATCCGAAACAAAACCCGATCAAACCGACTGATACAAAGGGCAAAGCACTTGGAGGGCGTGCACGTTCTTCAAACATCAATAAAAACGGTAACAATAATCAACGAATTATTACAACAACAACAACAACAACAACAAAAATGAAAAAAATATAAAGAAAATGAAAAAACAAAAACAAAAACCCCACGAAAAGCGATTAAATAATATGTAGAAGAGACAGTGATTTATGAAGTTGCGTTTGAACTCAAAATTCGGTGCGCAGGCGATGACGACAGACCAGACCGGTAAGAGGGTTTTGTTGGTTTGACAAGTAAATATACTCGTACCTAAGTGGGAAGGTAGGTAATTGCACGATGCTGCCTACTTACAGCACACGCGGTTGGTGCTGCAACAGCGGCGCATTTGCTACTACTAGCCACAACAACTAATAATAGTATTTGCCACAAGGTCTTTTCGTGCTCGGAGCCACCCAGAAATGGGAAAAAATAGAAAATTTAATGAAATAAAACAGGCAGTAGCAAAAATAAGCAGAGAAAATGCCTAACCAGCAGCCACCAGAGTAAATTTGGTAATAACAAAAGCAACAACAACAATAGTAAAGGGTGATCCAAGTAGAGGAACTTTCTGTGAAAGCCTTTTTTTTGACAGATCACGCGTGAGTCGTGTCAAGCTGTCACGTTATTTTTTTTCAGTATTGTGTCGCATTTCATCATGGAAAGACTTACGCCTGAACAACGTTTACAAATCATTCAAATTTATTACAAAAATTCACGTTCTGTAAAGAATGTGTTTCGAGCGCTTCGCTCAACTTATGGTCAACGTAATCGGCCTACAGAGCGTACTATTCGCAACATCATCATCCATCTTGAGATCCAGCATTCATTATTGGATAATATTCGGCCGAATAGACCACGTCCAGCACGCAGTGAGGAAAATATAGCGACCGTAGCTGAGAGTATAAACGAAGACCGTGGAGAGTCGATTCGGCGCCGTTCGCAACAACTCGAACTGACGTATGGAAGGACTTGGCGCATACGTCGAGATCTTCAATTAAAAGCGTACAAAATACAGCTTGTGCAAAAAATGAAGCCGCTCGACCTTCCCAAGCGACATCGCTTCGCTCTATGAGCTCTTGAAAAGTTCCAAGAAGATCCCACGTTTTCGAACCAAATTTTGTTCAGCGATGATGCCCATATCTGGCTCAATGGGTATGTAAACAAGCAAAATTGCCACATTTGGGGCGAAGAGCAACCTGAGGAGATTTAAGAGCTGCCATTTGATCCAGAAAAAACAACGGTTTGGTGTGGTTTGTGGGCCAATGGAATCATCGGTCCATATTTTTTCAAAAATGATGCCGGTGAGAACATAACCGTCAATGGCGACCGTTATCGCGCCATGACATCCGACTATTTGATGCCTCAAATTGAAGCTCGCGATCTCCGCGACATTTGGTTTCAACACACTTCGCGCCACTTCCCACACATCGCATCACTGAATGGATTTATTGAGAGACGACTTCTGTGAGCAGATAATTTCACGTTTGAGGCCGGTCGATTGGCCCCAAAGTCGTGTGATATCACGCCGTTAGACTTTTCCTGTGGGGATATGTAAAGTGCAAAGTTTATGCGCACAATCGCGCTTCGATTCAGGTCTTGGAGTAAAACATCACGCGTGTCATTCGCCAGTTACCAGTCGAAATGCTCGAACGAGCCAACGAAAATTGTACTCAGCAGATGGCAAACCTCGAAATGCATCACCCTTTAGCAATAAAAGTCAAAAATCTTTAACACGGGGTTATGCTTATGGGGGTCAAGCAGCAAAGCTAAAGACGCACAAGTTGTTGGCAATGAGCGAGAGCGGTGCAGTTGAGGGTGCGGTACTGAGCGCAGCTGTAGTGAGTTGCCAGTGAGGCTGTGTAGGCGGGTATGTGTGTTTTGGCAAACCTTTTTCAAGTAAAATGTCAATTGCAGCAGCAACAGTTGTCTCTCTGTATATATTCGTTTTGTCTATTGTAGCATGCAAAACAGCACTCTAAACAAGCACAACAACAACAACAATGCGACAAACAACCCAAAAATTGGTCACAATGACAACAGTGGCAATGAGTATTCATTTTATTTCTCTTTTCTTTTTGGTTTGGGGACAAGCAACCAACCCATGAATTTTGTTGTTGTTTTTTTTCTTTTCTTTTGCGAACGAAACAACATAAACAGAAGCGTAACGAAAATTGTTGTGTAGAAGAAAAAAAAAATAAACATAAAAACAAAGGAAAAAAAAAAGAAAAAAATTGCAGTATGGCAACACTTGTGCAAATAAGTCAAAGCAAACATTATTCAACAGGGTTGACATGCAACTAGCAACAATAACAACAACAAGCTCGCTAAGAACAACATGAAACAATGATTCGCCGAATGTGCTTATACCCTTAACGAGTTTAATCTAGGCTTCAAAATATTTACTTGTGTAACTGAATTTTTGTGTTATGAAAAACTTAATTTTTGAACAACAAGTTATATGACAGCTATATGTTATAGCCATTCGATTTCAATAATCTTCACTGCTAACTATACACACATGATGGGAAAGTATTATATCAAATTTCATGTTCCTGGCGGTTTAATTATAGGAATTACAAGCGGAAATTGCATTTTTGAACAAAGAGTTATATGACAACCATAAGTTAAAGTCAACCGATTTCGATGATATTGACTCTCAACTATGCATATATGCTAAGAACGCAATATATTAAACTATAAGTTTATAGCACTTCATTTGTGAAAATTATAACCTAAAGTTTAATTTTTGAAAAAAAAGTTATATAACAGCTATATGTTATAGCTGACCGATTTCAATGATATTCGCTGTCAACTATGTGCACATGATGAAAAAGCAAAATTTTAAATTTCATGTTTTTAGCTCTTCACTTGTGGGAATTACAACTCGAAATAGCGTTTTCGAACAATAATTTATATGGCTACTATATGTTATAGTTGACCGATTTCAATGATATTCACTGTTAACTAAGCTAAGCTGAAGAGAAAGCGAAATGTTGAATTGCACGTTATTATCTTTTTATTTATAGAAATTATCACCAAATATTGCATTTTTGAACACTAAGTTACATGACAGCTATGTGTTATAAACACATGATTTCACTGATATTCTCTCTCAATGAAGTACACATGATAAGGAAACGAAATAATAAATTGCATATTGCTAGGCATTTATTTGTGGGCACTATAAGCCGAAATTGCATTTTTGAACTTTAATTTGTATGGCGTCTATATGTTATAGTCGCTTGATTTCGTTGATTTTTATGGACAATATACAAGTAGAAAACTTCACATGTATATAGCACGTAAAATTTTATAATCGTATTTGCATAATTGTCGAAGTTATAAGTCAAAATGGCGTTTTTGAACAATGAGTTAGACGAAAGCTTTATGTTATGGGCATAAAAATTGCGTAGAATTTCAAATTCAAAATTAAACACATTACTATAACACCAAATTTTATATTCTTAGCTAGTTAATTTGGGGGTTTTTTTAACCAAAAATCTCATTTTTGAAACATTAATTCCACAAAAAGTGAGATGTTTTAATCGCAATTTCAGAATAAATTTTTATATCCTCTATAGGGTATAAAAATAACCACAAAGCCAACAGTAGTGAGAACTACAAACGAGAGAGGCTCTCAAAACACAATATTTACTGCAAATGAAACGAAACAAAAAAACACAAAAACAAGAAAAACACTGGAGTAGTTATTATGGGCAAAAAAAAAAAAAAATAACACAAAAGAAAAACAACAAGAACAAATATAAATATAAAATTAATAAAACTTACGCACTTTTAATCATGTTAAAGTATGTGCATATGTAAATAAAATTTTGTACTCAAACATATTTCTAAAGATTTTTTTGCCAACCAGCTCCAGCTGCTACTAAGGTTGCAGTAAATGAAATTAATCATAAATGGAAGTAAATAAAAGCTGTGTTAGATAACAGTAAAGCCTGGATAATGCATCTAAAGAACTTTGAAATATAAAAAAAAATTTATTTGACATTTTTTTGCAATACTCGTACTGCTGCAGAGATAACAAATGGAATAGTTTTAACTGTTTTCTATAACCATATTCGTCGAAGTTCTACCGTGAGATCCATATGGGTATGTTTATCAATTTTTGTTTATTTATTTTTTGTGAATATTTGTGTCACTTGATGTACTTATTTCCAAAAAATATACAAATTTTTTCGATTTTGTTTATTACTGCTAGCTGTGGTCTAACAGGTCAATTGATAAGTACCCGGCCTACCATAGTAAAACATATATTTTTTTGGGGGGGTTTATTACGCTTGAACATCTCCAAACACTGCTCAAAGTCATCAACTCGTCATAATTAATTAATTATTCCCAATGGTTTACCCACCTTCCGCCCATCCGCACGACGTACGGAACTTGTTTTGTTTTTTTTTCAAAACCGAGTCACAATGAGCAGAGGTTTGTTTAGTGTCGAGAACTAAACGAGTTCAGCTACAGAGCAAAATTCATCAGCTGATTTTTAAGAATTATTTCAAATATAAAATGTAGTGTAACGAATTAGTTGAGAGTCGACAAAATAGTTTTCTTTCAATATGAAAAAGCGAGTCAGATATGTCAAATGTGTTGGAATGGGAGTTGAAATCAAAACACAAACAATTCAAAATTCGTTTTAAAAGTTTTCAGAAACAAGGGGGAAAAATATCTGGACATTATGAACGGAGCATTAAATTTGATTTCAGAGAGAGTAAGGGGGCTGGAAATTGAGCCTGTTATTATTGCAACCATGAAAATTACACCAAACATTTCCCGACGACTGGTGAGAGTAGGGAGATTGATAAGTTTCAAACGACTAGTATAAGAAGGAAGATTGTACTGAGAGTCCCAATGCAAATTTATTAAGGTAAATAGGAGAAATTGTTTTTGACTAGACTCTATTCTGTCAGAGTAGATTTGATACCTCGGGTTCCAAATCACCGAGCCGTATTCTAGAATAGGTTTTACTACTGTAGTATACAAAGCTTTAGTAACACAAGGATCATTAAACTCTTTTGACCCACGTTTCACAAAAGTCAAGATGCCTTTGGCTTTGTTGACTACCACACCAATGTGAATGTGATGTGTGAAGTTCAATGTAGAGTCCATAGTGATTCCCAGGTCTATGAAGCTGTGAACCTGCTCCAAACTGTAATTAGCTATAGTGTATGTAATTGCCTGTGTGGATCTTCGGGAGAAACACACATAACTTTACATTTCTCAAGATTTAGGGGCATCCGATTTATTTGACACCATTCAACCATACGATTTATGTCAGTTTGCAGTAAGATACCTTTCTTCATTCGCCGAAGTGTAAGATTTATAAAGTTTTACATCATCCGCAATCGTTAAAAGTTTTGAAAATTTTATTTGAGAAGATATATCGTTCATAAATAGTGAAAACAGAATCGGGCCTAGATGGCTCCCCTGAACTAGTCCTGAAGAAATATTAACGGTATCTGAAATGGAATTTTGAATTTTGATATGGGGAGATCCATAAGCGCCAGAAGGCCAAAAAGAACTATCATCATCACTTCAAAATGTTTCAAATTGATATCGATCGATGAAATATTCCGTTCGTATGTAAAATTAAATTTTCTATTAAATAAATTGTCAGTTTTAATTTTAGATGAAAGATGATTCTTTATATCATCGGCAGAGGTGTCTTTTGGCAAAGACAGATTTCGTTGCAGGTACTACGACTATCCTCTTCCTCCAAGTTGCCTCAGAAACTGGTTGTTGAGGTAGTTTGAGTTTTCGTTCAAAGGAGTCGACTTTTTATTTGAAATAAACCCAAGGTTTTGCATCGATATGTGACAATGGATGAAATATGGCTGCAAAATTTCACTCCAATTGACAGCCGCTCGAGTGGACTGTAGACCATGAGCCCGCTCCAAAGCGTGGAAAAATGCAACAGTTGGCTGGCAAGGTTATGACGTCTGTATTTTGGGATGCGCATGGAATAATTTTCATTTACTACCTTGAAAAAGGAAGGACGCATTTGAAGAAAAAGAAAGTGCTCTTTCACCAAGGCAATGCACCGTGTCACAAGTTTATGAAATCGTTGGAAAAAATCAATGAATTGGGTTTCAAATTGTTTCCGCGACCACCGTATTCTCCAGATCTGACCTCTAGTGATTGCCTCCTGTACTCAAATCTCAAAAGAATGCTCGTTGGGAAGAAATTTTCGTCGAATGAAGAGGTGAACGCCGAAACTGAGGCCTAGTTTGAAGCAAAGGACAAATTGTACTACAAAAATGGTATCGAAAAGGGGGAACTATGTTGAATATAAAAATTATTTTTTCCAAAAAAAAAAATGTGTTTTACTATTTTAGGCCGGAAACTTTTCAATTGATCTGTTATTTTAGGTTTCTTCATTATTACTGTGACTTTTACTAGTTGTTCTCTACATTCTTTACTATGTTTCTTGCATCCTTCTTGTTGATTTTTTACTATGTCGATTCTGGTGCGAAGAAAATTCACAAATTATTCATGAACAACCACATTACATTCGCACCTAAATTGACAATTTGGTGTGGTTTTTGGTCTGGTGGAATCAGCGGTCCGTACTTCTTTCGAAATGAAGCTGGTAGCACCGCAGTTATTGTCAATGGAGAGCGGTATAGATCGATGATAACCAACTTTTTATGGCCACAATTGGAAGAAGTTGATCTAAACAACATCTGGTGCCAACAAGACGGGACTACGTGTCACACAGCAAGTGCAACAACCGAATTATTGCGAGAAAGGTTTGGAGATTCGTTTATTTCAAGAAATTGGATTGAATGGCCTCCAAGAAGTTGTAATCCCAACACCATTAGACTACTTCTTGTGTGGTTATTTGAAGTCATTGGTCTTTAGCAATAAACCAGACTCTCTTCAAGCTATAAAAGTCAATATGGAACGTGCTATACATGACACACGACCAGCTTTAGTGGAAAAAGTGCTCAAAAATTGGGTTCATCGAATTCGTTACTGCAAAAGAAGTTGTGCGGCCTCCTTGATTTGTATGATGTTATATTCAGAACTTAGGTGATGATGTGTTGCTGTAAACTTTTTAACCATTAATTATGTCTGTGACCATGTGATCAACCCCTGGGTATTTGCAATTATTAATATTTTCTTTCTTTCTTTTTCATTATTACATTTCCAACCTACTTTCTTTTGTTTTTGGTCTTTTTCGGCAAGAATTTCAGTTTTATGACATGCCAATTCTGGCAATAAAAATGAGCTCAAATAGTCGAATTTTCTTGTTTAAAGAAAAAAAAAATAACAAAAAAATTGCGACAAATAAACTTGATAGTCAACTGGGTTGTAGCTCCAAGTGATCGCGCCTACGCAGCGCACTAATTTGAGTTCATGTTTTTGGACCGAAGTACAAGCGATTTTTTTTCTATTTGATATTTATGTATTTATTTTGTTGTTAAAACACGCCTTTATGTAAAATTAAAAAAAAAAATTACAAAAAAAATATATATATACATATATATATATATATACGTATGGCATACGTGCAGCTTATTTTGTCTACAAAATTCGCAATTTTGAATCATGTACATGTATATATGTGTATATACACATTTATTTTTAAAATAAAAATATTACAGAAGTACTTCCGGCGCAAAGTGCTGACAACATGGCCTCAACGATTTTTGCAAAGCAAATTTTGTACTTTCGTAGGTACATATGTACGTCGCTCCACAGGTTAAATCGGTTAACTTCAATTTGACTGGAAACATAATGCTAAGCATACCTTCTGCTGGTAATGAGACTCGGAACTAAATTATTTTTTTTGGTGCAGAAACTTGGCCGAAGTCGACATTCGATGAGTCGTATGTAGGCATTTTTAGACGGTGGAACGATGAGCGAATGGAAAGTCAGCGGCTGGGCTGACTAGATGATGTCGTTCGAAAGGATGAAAACACTCTAGCTTTGAAAGTTTTCGATGGAGTACCCGCTGATGAAAGCAGAGGAAGAGAAATGCCTTCAAAAAACGTAGGAAGGATCAGTTGGAGAGCGACCTGGTTTCTCTTGGTATTTCCGACTGGCACCCAACAGCGAAGGGAAGGAGCAAGTGGCGTGCTGTTATTGTTTCGTTTATAATCGCTTAAGTTTTGACTACGTCAAAGAAGATGAAGAAGATTCCAACGAGCATATAAGTACTAACCTCAAGTTTCGCAGACTATACCGTTATTTTATGTAGGAACACACGTTAAATGAAAGCTTGAAATACACTAGAAAACTAGAAACTTAATACTTGTTGAAAGTTGGCTATCAAATGGCACTTCAAAGTGAATGGGGAAAAAGTGTAATCGTGTCACATTCACTAAAAGGCAGAAATATGCCGAATACTAAAGCTAAAAAATGTAATTGCTTGGGGGTTGCAAGTCAAGTTAAATATTTTGGCATCAAACCAGAGCCTCGATTGATTTGGAAGAGCCACATTTCTGCTAAGATACCCCACCTTAAACTAAAAACCATCAGCCTGAATTGATCACTAGGTATTTGGCTATGCTTACCTTTAACCAAAAATATGGGTTTTTCTTTTCTTCATCAGCATTTGAAATGGAAATGGCTGGGAGGCTTAATAGTCGCTTGACTATCTTCGTAGATATGAAGTCTCGTTTTGTATAGGCTAGTTAAGCCGGAGGATGGAGCCATGTGTAGAAGTTCACGCAAATGAGGAAAGTTTTTGACTGCCATTCACCTGGGAGTGGTCAGAATCAATTCTTTTATATCTGATTCAAGCAATCCTGCGATTTTAGGGCATTCTCTTGGAATTTCTAGTCCCTTAATTTAAGAAAATTTCGCTGGGTAACTGGTTGCTGTATCCTTACGACGAGAAGCTGACAGCATTTCCAATCAAGGAGTGTAATGATCTGGGCGGCACGATCGGAAGAAGGTGGAAAGTTATTAAATTTACTACAGCGTCCATATAAAAGAGCTCGAATATGGTGTTGGATTTGTGCAGGTGGAGAAGCTCCGTCATCGATTCCTGACATCCATCCACCAGAGTGAACGCCGATTAAGACACAATCTGCATCAAAGAGAAGTTCTTCAAAATACTGCTGATTAACGTCCATGTCGCGATGGAAGAGAAGGACGATGTAATTAAAGATGTTTTCTACGAGCGCCTAGAATGTACTTATGAACGCTGCCCCAATATCAAAATTATGCTATGCTATTTTAACGCTTGGGAGGGTAAAGAAGGTATCATTGCCATAACAGGCGGAAAATTCAGTGGTTCCCAAAATATGTTTGTCTATAGTACTAGGTTCCGCCACAAGAAAATACATCAAGCTACATGGTTGTCTCCCGATCGAAAAACATGCAACCAAATCGATCATGTTGTGATAGACGGAAGACATGTCTCCAGTGTTTTAAATGTGCGTACACTCCGGGCCAAATATCGACTCGGATCAATATCTTAAAGCAGCGAAGATACGCACTCGCCTTTGTGCAGAAAAAAACGACCGTCAACAAACACAAGGAAGTTTGGAAGCGAGAGGCATTCGCAGACGAAATCAGAAAGAGGCCGAAACGCGTGTGTGTAAAGAGCTTGAGAAGCTGGCCGACTCAAAAATTCTATAAAAAGATGCGGCAAAATGCATAAAGTTTTAAGACCGGTGCATACTCATGTAGTAACCACAGAGGTAATCTGGTCACCAATGTCCATTGCTTACTAAGTTTATGGATGGAACACTTCTCCAGCCTTCTGAATGACAGCGGAAGTGCGACACACGGAGATGGTTAATCCGAATCCCCATTTGAAGATGATGGAACATACACTCGAATACCCGATCATGACAAAGTACAAACAGCAATTGCCCGCTTAAAAAATAACAAAGCGGCTGGAGTCGATGGCTGACCGGCAGAGCTATTCAAATACGGCGGTGCAGAACTGAGAAGGTGCACATGCAACAGCTGCTTTGCAGAATATGGTCGGACGAAAACATGCTCGACGATTGTAACCATACTGGCTAGGCCAAGTCGTCCGAATGGACAGATCACGCGCGAGTCGTGTCAAGCTCTCATGTTATTTTCGTTCAGTATTGTTTGACATTCCATGATGGAAAGACTTATGCCTGAACAACGTTTACAAATCTTTCAACATTATTACGAAAATTCACGTTCCGTAAAGAATGTGTTTCGCGTGCTTCGCTCAACTTAAGGTCAACATAATCGGCCTACTGAGCGTACTATTCGCAACTCCATCACTCATCTTGAGACCCAGCATTCATTATTGGATAATATTCAACCGAATAGACCACGTCCAGCACGCAGTGGCGTATGTAAAGGAGCAAAATTACTGCATTTGGGACGAAGACAACGAGTCGATTGGTGTGCCGTTCGCAGCAACTCAGACCGACATATGGAACGACTTGGTCCATATTCTTTCAAAAATGAGAACATAACCGTCAATGGCGACAGTTATTCGACCTTCCCAAGTGATATCGCTTCGCTCTGTGGGCTCTTGAAAAGTTCCAAGAAGCTTCGACGTCTTTGAGCCAAATTTTGTTCAGTTATGAGGCCCATTTCTGGATAAATGGCCGCGTTTGGGACGAAGAGCAACCTGAAGAGATTCAAGAGCTGCACAAAGGCGGGGTGTAGTTTGTGGACCGGTGCAATCATCGATCAATCAATCAATGGAGAGATTAGTGAGAAAACACTTCGGTGAGCAGATAATTTCACATTTTGGTCCGGTCGATTGGACACCAAGATCGTGCGATATCATACCGTTTGACTATTTCCTAAAGTCTATGCGGAAAATCCCGCATCAATTCCGTCCTTGGAGGAAAACATCACGCGTTTCATTTGTCAGTTACCAGTCGCAATGCTCGAACGAGTCATCGAAAATTAGACTCAACGGATGGATCATCTAAGACGTAGCCGCGGCCAGCATTTCAAAGAGATGATCTTCGAAAAATAAATCCCAAAGAATGTTCTATCGAATGATAATAAACATTCCCCAATAAATTTGAATTTTCTATATTCTTTTGTTTTCTTTAAAAAAGTAGGGAACCAGGAAATGGATCACACGTCATTTCATGCAGTAATCGCACATCAAGCAAAGGAAGAGGAAGACCTCCACTACTTTGGATAGACCAAGTTCAGCACAAGCTGGTTTCAGCTTTCTATTTTTAGCACAAAGCATGCAGGGCAATTCTGCTGCACCTCTTAGGCTGCAGACATTATTGAAAGCATTACAACGCGTCTACACTGTGGATATTTTTGTCTATTATTATGTGTGTACATTTGAACTTTACCTAAAACTATTTTCAGGTAAATTCCTATTTATTTATTGCGACTTTATTGACATTTGTTAAGTCCTGTTGCAGTTTCATATATATAAATAAAAGTAATTTAGCCAGTAAACCTCAATACAATCAATTGCCAGATACACTCACACATTCGAAATATGTTTTTCACTCGCTAGCGGAATTTACATCGAAATACAGTTAATGGTTGGCTCAAATGGGCTTTTGCAATCATAATAATATGAATTTTATTACTGTTAACCAACAACAACAACAAATAAAGAACGCTACATTTTTATTGCGAATTGAGTGTTGGTGAATGTTGAGTGGTGAGTGGTGAGTTCGGTCACTTGATTGTCAAGTCAATTGAGTTTATTTGTGGCAACTAATGTTGGCAGCTTGTGATTGCCTTAGTGGCATTTTATTGGTGTTGTAGTCACGTTTATTTTTCACGTTTTTAACTTTGTTCCAAAGTATGTAAGGAGAAGAGATAGAGTCACCGAAATTTATACCGATCGTATCAGAATAACGAGCTGAGTTGATTTAAACATGTCCGTCCTTCCGTCCGTCCGTCCGTCTGTTTGAACGTAAACTACTCCCTCAATTTTTGAGATATTTCAATCAAACTGGGTAGGCATATACACTGGTAAATTTGTCGGACCTCCACAAAACTCAAGCGAATATGACTTTATTGCGAGAGAAAATTCCCGACCGCGTAATCTCTCGTCTTGTTGATGTCAATTGGCCACCGAGATTGGGCGATTCGGCCTGTTGCCCAGTTTTTTCAGCGAGAGATGTTCTCTACATCCAATTGAAAGGTGTAATATTCTGTATTAACCCGGAGACCTTATGAAGGTTAGCACTCACCGAGCCACTAAGAGGAAAGACCCAACATCGACACAGTCGACAAACAGCACCTGCTTCAACGCCACTATTTCTGAAATTCTTATTTTTAATGCTGAACAATACCAAAAATCGTATTAAAATTGGTATTTTTTTATTTTTATTTCATGGTCACTTGATGACTCGAAAAGTTACTCCACTACTGTCAAACGGTAACGCGCTGAAAAACATTGCATCGAAATCCATTGTAAGATTGGAGGCTTGAAGTGAATTCTCTATAAGGATCTTTGAGAATAGCACGATAGCTTTGGGAGACATAACATCAGGGTAAAATGGCCATTACTGGGATTAAAGCATGCAGGAAATGTAGGGAGTTAGGAGCGAGACTTTGGACCACCTCCACTGTTTCTGCTCGGCACTTATCGAGAGCACGACACAGACATCTCAGATCTTCGCAGTTCAGACAAAAAAAATTTCAAAGCTGAATATAAGGCTCGTTTAAACTTCGCAATGTTGAATACTATTGGATTGAACCGCCATCTGATACTACAATACTGATATTGTGTACGGTAGTATCAGCCAGGCAGCCAGAGCAACCTAGCCTAACTTAATAGGAGAAAATGCGAATAGATTAGATCTACTGCTATGTATTGCCAGACAATTGAAGACCCGCGATGCAGAAGCCTGGACAATGACAAAATCCATTGAGTTTGATTAGGAGTTTTTGAGAGAATGGTTTATTGCCCTCTTTATAGTGACATTGAAACGAAGTGCTGTATTAGGAGGCAACGAGGATTTAAGAAACCTCTATGGAAGTTCAAATATTTCAAATGCTGGGTCTTTGAATGTTGGAGCCGTCGTTATCTGTATTGATGTACCGAAAACTATTGGGGAAAGCTCATTTTGGACTGTTGTTTATGGTTAAAAGCCATTGCAGCATGAATGTAGCGGTAGATCTAAAGCGCTCTCGATTCAAGTTGACCGCACAGGGGCAGGCGTCGAGTTTCCATCATCCTATAATCTACATTCAAACAGTTTCGAAAGCTCTACAAATACCAAAATATATAGAGTCGCAATTTTCTCAGCCAGCACGATGTATGATACAAGGACGTGTAAAGTAGGAACCCTCACTGGACTTGTTGGGAAGAGAAAATTTCACGTTTTTGATGAGGATTTTGATTGCTCGCTTTTCTACCGATATTCACCAAAAATTACGATTAAGCTCTACTAGGCTTAGCTGAGGAACTAGACATGGTTAGGCCACCTAAAGGGTGATAGCCCTTGACCGAATAAAAACCGGGTTAACTCCGGTACGAAGAACCCGTTGTCATGAGAGTCTTCACTGCACGACATCTACACCTACAACCTTCTTGGCCGCCCTCTTCGCCAGCTGGGCGAAAGAGTACCGGCTCGAACTCAATGTGAAAGTCGATGAAATTCCGACTAGAAACCTCTAGCCGGAAGTACTTGGGATAAAGACAAAAAAAGCTGTTGGCAACATACAAGGCGATAAGTCGGTCGACCGGTCGTAAACTATGTCGCTCCAATTTGGATGCCGAAGACTGGCGCGACGCTGTTGAAGAAGCTACAAGTTTGTAAAAATTCCGGCCGTGACAGCAAACCTCCTGATGGGACCGAGGCATCACTTACACAGTGAAAGATCTACATATGTTTACAGTTAAGCAGTTAAGCTTATGCTGTGTAAGTAATATCTATTGAGATGCTAGACATATCAGGAAGGGAGTACTAGACTACCGCGGCTCCGTACAACAATACCGACAAGAACCGCTAGGCAGAACGACATATAGACAAGCTTAAAATACCATTCACGAGAGTCCGGTAACACCTTTGTGAACTCCCTTCCCGTCAATGGTGTTCTCGGAATCCAGTCACTACCCTTAGCAAAGCAAGATCTCCAGCTGTCTGGGGAGACCCGCATAACACTGGCACAACTCAACTTCTACCTAACCAGACTCGACCATGACATGCCCAACGTATGTTCCGCATGTAGTGAATTCCCGCACGACACTACCAACTCAACCCGACTCATCTAACTCCTTTCTCCATCTGGTATGAACCTGTCTAAACGGCACGTTTCCTGGGCCTCCCGTTAGATGACCTCGGTGACACAGACTGGAGCTATCTGAGCCTGGGCGAAGTTGGGGTACCGCTACAACAACAAAAACATAAGTCTAGGAACAACTTTAAGAAAACCTCCGACTAAAGCCATCATATGAGCTTGCTAATTGAAAATCTTTAAACTTCAATCGCTTTGCCACTCTCCAAACTACCAAAGTTTAGGTATCTAATTCCACCAAAAAACCAACAAACTAACCCCACAAATAGATAATAGATATGTCTGTATGTAGGCAAATGCACAGTGGCTCACAAAAAAAACTTATTTATTGTGCACCGTAAAAGCATTGCGTGTACTCAACTCAACTCGGTTCAGCTTCAGCACGCGTTTTTCAATAACTCAACTCATAATTCATAAATATAATCTCAACGGAATTTATATCTATTTTCTAAAAACAAAAAGCATACCCACACCAGCAGCTCACTCTCACTCTCCCTCTCCTTCTCCACCGCCGCAGCCCAGCACCAGTTGAAATAGTCATATATCAAAATGCGTAAAATGCGATAGTCGTAAGCTCCATACGCCTGTACTTAGTAGCGCTGCCGGAGCTGATGCTGAGCACACACACATTTGGGCATTGTCTCCGAGCGAGCACACAACTCCGGGCGTTTGTTGTGTCACGGCACTTCACCCACACCACACACAAGCAAGCGACCGCAGCGCGTAGTATTGGCATTCACCGCTCGTGAGTACAGTGAGTTTTGGTGTGTGTGTGTGTGTGTGTGTGTGGGAGTGTGTGTGCGTCGGCAACATTTTCAACAAACTTTCAAATTAATCCCGTTGAAGTGTTTTTGAAAATCCTTGCGTGTGTCTGGCGTCTTAGAAACCAGCGTTACCTTTCTTTGTAACTTTGTACAGCAAGACTCCTTTACTCCCACTCACTCTCTCTCTCTCGCGTTCTCTAACTAATATTCGTCTCACTGTGCACTTGTCTTAAGCGCATTTTTGGGTGGCAGAGATGCGAGCCTTTCGCCTTTCATTGGTTTTGTCGGCAGAAGTTGTTTCATATTGTTTTAACCTCACACACAGCTCCTTCTCCGCTTCGCCTTTCTAAGTTTTGTTGGTAACCAAGAAAGTGAAGGAGTGAAAAAAAGAAGAAAATTCCTTTGTGTCCTGAATTTAATAAGCTTAGAGTTGCTTGTTTGCGCCGTGGAGACAAAATTACGTTGGCAATTAGATATGGTTCGGTTTAAATGTTTTGGAATTTTTGTGGTTTCATTGGTTTAATGAGTTCTGGGAGAAAGTGTTAAGTTATTTTCTTTGCCGGAAAACATAATATGTGACTGTTGTTGCGAGGAAGCTATTCACTTTATTAGATTTGCTAAGGGCAGTGGGGGAATGTGTAATAAATTTAAGCAAAGCCTCAACTCAGCCGATAGCAGATTCATTATAACAACTTGAACCGAGAGGGCTTTAGATCTGCCGCTTCATTCATGCTGCAACGGATTTTTAACCATAACCTACAGTCCAAAATCAGCTCTCTCCGACAGTTTTCGATTCATCAGCACAGAAGAGGACGGTCTCCACATTCAAAGACTCAGCCTTTGAAATCTTTGACCTTCATAGTTGTCATGAGAGAGCGTTCTTATTCTTCTTTGGAGATTCATGAAAGGTATTAAGTATTTTAGTTTCATCTACATCACGACAGTCAACCTTTTTTGTCTCCCTTTTTTTCGTCATTTGGAGTTACTAGGAGGTTATGTTGCCCTGGCTGGTTCATATTACCGTACATAGTCACACGTCTGTTGGTCGGTCCGTTGTAGTAATTGTAGTTTCAGATGGAAATTCAATCTAATAAGGTCGAACTCTCTAAAAATATAGAGCTAGGCCCTATGGATACTAAACTCTCTAGATCACTGGCTTTATTATTGTCTCTTATGATTATCTGATAAATAGATCACCAAGAAAGAGAGTACCGAGAGAGAGCTACTTAAAGAAGTACAAGGTAGTGGCATAGGACAAAAGATATCCTTTCTTACTTCTCAACGATTTGACAGCTAGATCCCACAAGGATTACCTCGTTTTTCAGTATATCTTCTATATATTATACAATGGGTTTTCAGAACTTCTATTTTTTTTTCAGAAATTATACTCTCCTCTCTCTTAATAATTCATTTTCACGTGGCTTTTTCCGTTAACATTTCGGCCAATTATTGCCTCGTCAAGTCAAGTTGGCCAAGCATCTCCTCCTATTTGCGGTTAGCGTCCTGTTGGAGGTAGCTATGTTTTAAGTCATAATTTGAGAAGTAGGTCCGGCTAAGGCATAAGAACATTTTGCTTGGACTTACTCAAATGGATTTCATCATATTTGACAGGTAGAAAGCAAAGAGAAATTTTGAACTCTAGTACTTCACGTGAAATATCAGTAACATCTGGTGTACCTCAAGGCAGTCATCTCAGTTCCTAACTATTCCTCTTATTCATCAATGATCTACCAAATGTGCGAGAGATGCTTGAAGCTTTATTTTTAACTAAGCTGTTAAGAGGTATTATCCTACTTAGCGAGTTTAACTTTAGTGTCCCTTTGAGGCAATCTAGATACTTTAAGCCCTCTTCCTGTCTTTATGCAAAGCAAATTTTGAAAAGCACGACCCATTCAAATGTTTATGAAACACAGCTTCGATTTTTCTGACTAACTTTTCTGAATACAGAAATATTTACTGAGAGTTTTGAACTTATAAATAATCTCTTTATATTCTCAACGTTTCTTAATTGCAAATTACTTTATAGCAGCTAATGAGCAAATCTATAGCTGCTCAGTGTAAGAGGCAAATGTAGCCGCGACACTATGCGATTGGTTTCGGATTCAGGTCAGAAGGGCTGTACCTGGTTTTCGGTCACCTGTCTGTTTACGTTTATCCATCAGACGTGCCCCTCGGTCGCTTGGGCGGGAGGTTGGGCAACGCTGTGTTCGTTCGTCGTCAACAAAAAAAGTCGTCGAGCTCATATAACCGGAGTTCCGTACTGTTTCGGCAGGTTCGGATCAAAGTGTGTCAGATGGGTTGGATGTAGATTATTCCTTGATTATGTCTTTGCTTGGGATAAGTACGAGCCTTGACAGCTACAACATCCTGAGTCTAATTGTGCCAGGATTTAGTCGACTCCGATGAGGATCGATTCTACCTACCACGGTAGATGACTAAAATGTTTCTCGACTGCCAAGAATTTTCACTCTTTTGTGGACTTAACCGCACTTAACTAAACATATAAATCTCTTAAAGCTGTTTAGTTTGGATTCCTGAGCTTAGGGACCACACTGTGTGGTAGGTTAGTTTGTTTTCCATCTGACAGCTAATCTTTGCATTAGTTTCTAAAAAATGGGAGGTCCAGCAGTGGGTTTCTTGGGAAAACACCATGGCAAATTCTCTCCTCAAGTTACGATCCATCCACATAACATATTGCAACACCAACACCAACAGAAGTGTGGTGATCATAGGTCCATTTCTTCTGTAAAGGATTTGCGTACTGAAATTATTACCAAAATCCATACTGAATCTCAACATGTTCTGTGTTGCTCCGTTTGAAGCTAAAATTTTGAGTTATTTCAGTGCGAACCAAAAATTGAGCGAGGTTTTGGGTACCATTTTTGGCCACGAGCTCTTTTATATTTGTAGATGCTGGTATAAGTCCCCTCATGTTTTTCAATTAGGACTTCGTAAAGTAGCTTAGCTTGGCTCCTCCGGCCTTAGATTAACATGATTTAAGATTGGTTCGTTGATTTTTCCGAATTCCTCTCAAGGAGATCTAGTTCTAAATAGGACCAATGTTCATAATTAAATTTTTCCTTAAGTTCCCTTATTTTTTACGAAAAATTTCGAGGAATCTACATAAAACTCTTCCAATTCGTATACTTTGGCCTCTTTTACAACTGCTTGCGATTGTTTAAATCTTCGAAACTATTGCTGTTTTCTACAGGGGTGAATATTATAATTAGATCTCGACGAGAATCAAGTTCTGCAGCAGAACTCAGATGCTTTATCTCAGTTGTAATATCGCCGAATTCGTTTTGAATTAAACGAGTGTGGCAAAAGAACCCACCCTATCCGCTTCGACGCTGCTCTAGTCATCTTTATCCTATCTAGTTCTTGGCGATAGCATCTCTCTTGTTCCAAATTAAGAAGTTAAAGTTCCTCTTCTTACATTCTGAGTGAAACCTCATCAGTTTTCAGTTTTTTAGAGCAAATATTTCCTGTAGGCCATTCCCAGGCATACATTCATAAATCTAATATTTGATACATCAACAGGTGACCTCATTTCTCAGAATCTAAGTAACTTAGGTAGGTAATTGATACCCAGTAATTCTCATCTCGAGTAATCAAGAAATCCAAATTCAAATTGAGACAAAGAATTACTACTCTTTTCTTTGCTATGCACAATTTGATCACTTGATTATCCAGTAATGAATTCATCCTTCATGCACACATACTTATCCATTCCATTGCATACGTTCATAAATCCACATCACTGACGATTATTATTTAATACGTCCAATTGACATGTCCGGTCTAAGGCTTGTGCGTCTCCCTGTCTGTGTCTTAAAATTTTTGTATGAATATAACGAGTTTCTGTTTCTTCTACGCTCCCTCAGCTTGGAAATTATGTCAGTTTCTAATTTCTCTTTGACACCTTTTTTTTACTGTTTCGCCATTAAAATGGCATAAATTTCACGCCTTCAAATTACTGAAACGTAATGTTGTACTAAGTGGGAATGTAGCGGTAGCGTAAGCACTTTGTACATATTTTCTTGTTGTGTTTTTTATTTTTTAGGTGCATATTTTGTGTGTTAATCGTACGTCTTCCCGTCATTATTTTTATGGCCATTTTAACGGCTTGCTTTTTTGGTCTCTCAGCTGGTCACCTGTTCCATTTAAAAGGGTGATCCAAGTAGCCTGTTTTTGACAGATCTCCCGTGAATCGTGTCAAGGTGTCTTGTTATTTTTGTTCAGTATTTTTTGGCATTTGATCATGAAAAGATTTACGCCTGAACTACGTTTACAAATCATTCAACATTATTACGAAAATTCACGTTCTTTAAAGAATGGTTTTTCGCGCGCTACGCTCAACTTATGGTCAATGCTAATCGGCCTACTGAGCGTACTGTTCGCAACACCATCATCTATCTTGAGACCAAGCATTCATTATTGGATAATATTCGACCGAATAGACCACGTTCTGTGAAGAAAATATAGCGGCCGTAGCAGAGAGCGTACACGAAGAAAGTGGCGAGTCGATTCGGCGCCGTTTCGCAGCAACTCGGACTGACGTATCGAACGACTTCGCGCATTTTATGTCGAGATCTTAAATTGAAAGCGCACAAAATACAGCTTGTGCAAGAACTGAAGCCGCTCCATCGTCCCAAACGACATCGCCTCGCTCTATGGGCTCTTGAAAAGTTCCAAGAAGATCCCACGTTTTTGAGCCAAATTTTGTTCAGCGATGAGGCCCATTTCTGGCTAAATGGGTATATAAAGAAGCAAAATTACTGCATTTGGAACGCAGAAAAAACAACGGTTTGGTGTGGTTTGTGGGCCGGTGGAATCATTGGTCCATATTCTTTCAAAAATGAGAACATAACCGTCAATGGCGACAGTTATTGCGCCATGATAACCGACCGATTTGATGCCTGAAAGTGAAGCTCGTGGTCTCCGCGACATTAGGTTTCAACAAGGTTTGAACAAGCCGGCGCCACTTCCCACACATCGCATCAATCAATGGATTTATTGAGAGAACACTTCGGTGAGCAGATAATTTCACGTTTTGGGCCGATCGATTGGCCACCAAGATCGTGTCATATCACAACGTTAGACTGTTAGACCTGTGGGGATATGTAGAGTCTAAAGTATATGCGGACAATCTCGCTTCGATTCAGGCCTTTGAGCAAAACATCGCGCGTGTCATTCGACAGTTACCAGTCGAAATACTCGAACGAGTCATCGAAAATTGGACTTAAAGGATGGACCATCTGAGACGTAGCCGCCTGAGCAACATTTGAAAGAGATAATCTTCAAAAAATAAATGCCAAAGAATGTGCTTTCGAATGATAATAAACAATTTCGACTAAATTTGAAATTTATATGTTTTTTCGTTACAAAATCGGGAAACACGAAATGGATCACCCGTTGAAAGCAATACAGTAAACGCATGATGAATTAAATTAAAGTGACGTAGAGATTGCACTGTGTTCTGTTTGAGAATTGAGTACGATTTTTTCAATATTAATTTTGAAATTCGATTTTCAAAACTTTTTCCTCAGTAAATTTAATATTATTGACTGACATCTGTAGGAGCTTTTATGCAGTAACGACTTCATTTAGCGATGTGGGCTTCGAGAACATCCCGACGGTTAGGGACAAGACTACACAACTTTTCTCTGATCATTCTTTTTACTTTAGTAAACCTTGAGGACGGCCGCATTAGCAGAAAGGTCGGCAGTGCATGCTATCAAGCGAAGGGTCATGGATTTGAACCCTAAACGTAGCAGAATTCAAATAGCTATGACTATTAGTTAAAAAAAAATAATTACTTTAATCGCTGGTGTGTTTTTGATTTGATTTGAAATCAAAAAACTACTCATAAAAATCTATCAGCCATTAGCCATGGAGGAGCCTTTTTTATGTCAAGGTCAAGATATTCTATTAGATGTGGTACCAAAATTGTGAGAACCTCTCTTTTACCGGAGTTTCGTACAAATTTTTCGTTTTCGTCCCAATATTTAATTTTTATATTTATTTTATTTATTTTATTATATTATACAACATTTTACTCTTTTTTTTTTACTTTATTTACTTTTAAATTAATTTAATTATTTTTTTTATTTTATTTTATTTTTTACTCGTTTGAGTTGGTTTTTAATTATTTTCTTTGATTTCAAAAATCTATGAAATCAGTTTTGAAGTTTTTTATTTTATTTTTTTCCAACACTTTATTGCTTCAACAAACAACTTCAGTGTTTTTCACATCTTTATTGCAGACGAATTGAGGTTTTTCAAGTCAACCGCTACTTAATTTGTAATGGAAATAAATTTGTAAAATTTTTAATATAAATTTTATTGAAAATTTATTAAAAAAAAAAACATTTCATAAACCTACCGCTATTGCATCCATTACAGCATTCACCATTTTGATGGTTGTACGCGTTGTTTACCAACGTTGTTGTTGCTTTTCCACAGTTGTTTGTAATTTTCCGTCGGCGTTGTTGTTGTTGTTGTTGTTGTTGTTGTTGTTGTTGTTGTTGTTGGAATTACACACACTTTTTTATTATATTTCTCAATTTCATTTAGTGTTGACATTTAATTTGTAGAAAACACACACACACACATGCGCACAACCAACCAACTTACTTGGTTAACGGTAATCAAACGTGCCACAAGTAGCCGATACTTTGGCCTGGGGGGCACATATACACTGGAGGCTAAACTAACCCATACATACATACAAACAATTTTTTTTTTTTAATGAATTTCAGTTGTTTGTTTGTTTTTGTTTTTGTACATACTCGCATAGCTGATTGCTTGTATGTCTTATTAAAACACCGTTACAAACGTTGTGTGGGTTGTGTTAGCCAAATTAATCCGTGCAAATTCAATTTTTTCGTTGTTGTTGTTGTTGTTGTATAATTGTTGTTGTCCTCCAAACCATCAAGTGATTAACGTTTGACCACCACTTGTGGCTGTTGTTGTTGGTGTTTTTGTTGTTGTTAAGTATTTTTGTTCGTATGCATTAAACTAGGTGAATTGGTTGGTGGCTGCTTCACCGTGGTTGGTGAGCGGCAGAGTTGTTAACTAGACATTCAAGCACACATTCAAACATACTTAGGTACATATGTAAGCATATATATATGTATATGTATTTATGTATATTTGTTGTTGTTTTTGTTTGTTTTTGTACACTTTGGATCACTCGAATATTCGGTCATTTGTTGGTTTTGATGGTTACTGCAAATTGATTTCGTTGTCGGTGAATAAAAAGTAGTGTAAAACAGAAACAAACAAACAAACAAAAAACAAGAACAACAAGAAAATCAAATATCTGTTGCCGGTGAGAAAGGTGATGCATCGTCGTGATTTTAACGATATTTCAATCATTTTTGTTTTCAATCTTTTATTTCATTTCATTTTTATCTTCTTTTGCTTGTGTGACGTTTTTAAGTTGTGATGAAAATTTTAATTTCCTTATAGGTACATATGTACACATGTATTTGTATATACTTATACATATGTGCTCGTACATACATATATAATATGAAGTTATCTAAAAAATTTTGATTGGATTTTTTACTTGGATTAGTACTTTAATTGATTTTCTTATTAATTTTGTGAAAAAATTTTTTGCTTTTATCCCGCATAACCAATTACGGTTTGTGTTTGTTTTTCTAATATGATTTTTTATTTGTTTTATTTTTTCAAAATTTTTAATTACAGAATTTCAATTCCTTATTTATCTAGTTGAGCTGTAAGTACTAGAGCTCAGGTATTTTATTTTATGTTATCTTTAATATTTTTTTAACCATTTAAAATTATTTTATTTAAAATAATTTCATTTTATTTAATTAAATTTTTTCCCAATTTAATGCAATTTGATTTAATTTTGTTATAAATTATTTTATTTTTTTTAATTTTATTTTATTATTCATCATATTTATAATTATGTTTTAATTTTTTCACTTTTTTTATTTTAATTTATTTTTCTAGTTTATATTTTAGTTTATATTCCTTTTTTTAATTTTCAATTTTTTCATTTTTTATAATTACTTTATTTTAATTTTTTCATTTTATTTTATTTTATTTTTTATTTTATTTTATTTCCCTTTTTTATAATTTGTTTTCATTTTATTAAATTTTTTACTTTTTTTTATTTATAATTTTTTTGTTTTATTTCTTAATTTAATTTTTCATTTATTTTATTTTATTTTAATATTTTTTATTTTATTATTTTTTTAAATTTATTTTTTTATTTTTTATTTATTTATTTTTTTAATTTTATTAAATTTTTTATATTTATTTATATTTTTTTATTTTTTATATTTACTTTATTTAGTGCTTCTATTTGATTTTTTTTTTATATTTTTTATTTTATTTAATTTTATATTCTTTTATTTTGTAATTATTATTTAATTTTTATTTAATTTTTTTTTAATTTTTTTATTTTATTTATTTTTTCATTTTATTTAATTTAATTTTTTAATTTTTACTTCATTTTATTTTATTTATTTATTTATTTTATTTTATTTTGTTCAACTAATTTTCCTACTTATTCTTTACATTTTTTAATATTTAATCAAATTTAATTCAGCTCGATGCTCTATACTCGCCCTTTGCTCAACTGTTCAATTATTTTTTAAAATTTCAATCTGGATTGCCAAATTTTTTTAGCAATTAAATTATTTTCACTTTCCATAGATAAATTTAAAAGTAGCAAGAAAAACGTTAAAGTTTTTGTTCAAAATGCTCAATATACTCGATTTCGTGCTCGAACATATTCGAGCAATAAGGTCGAGAGGTCGTTGTTCAAATGCCTCACTACAGAAAAAGTTTCAATTAAATATTAATATAATTCAATAATTTTAAATTTATTTTCAGGACCTTTTCAATCTATCGGTCTAATTAAATATAAAAAGCTCCTGGATCCATTGCTAATCGACATCAAATAGAATAGATATCATTGGAATTTTGGGTATACGTAGCTCAAAAAGCAAGAAAAAGTTAGACAGAATAGACTACATACAACCACTGATCTGGGAAAGAAGACTTCACACAGACGAATCAAAAAATATCCAAGTTGTGGGTGCCGAAATTTATTGCGTTCAACTGAACTTCGGAAAATCCTTTACTGCAGTATTTTTCAGCCACATGTCTTCCCTATAAGGAAAGCATTAGAGCTTATCAATATCTCAAAAGTGGTATACAACAAGAACGCTTAAGGTTCGTAAACAAACAATTTGACGAAACATGTGGATGACGGATGAGAGCATTGTAAGCTTTGTATACAAAGCGCCTATAATATAATAATATCGGCGAATCTGGTAGATGAAAACAGAGCATTCCTAACTACGGCGAGACCACACGCCTCAAATCAGTTAAGAAGGAGGACTTTACAAATGGTTCAAAAATAAACGGTGGAGTAGGGGCTGCATATTCCTACGTCAAACTGAAGATAAGGAAGTCATTCAGGCTGTCAAACCACTCCAGTAACTTCCGAGACGAAATATCTGCTACAAAAAAGTCGGCTGAGCTATTGCAACAACGTAAATCAAAGAGAAATCATATTTATAAAGATAACCAGTAACCAACCATATAGTTGTTGGACTGTTTAAGGAGGTGATCAGAAGACTGCCGAAGAAGAGAAACGTGCGCTTTTATTCGGTAACAGGGCATAGGAGCATCGCAGGCATGTAGATAGATGATGAACTGACAAAAGAAGGGGTGCTCTTCGAACAGGACGGCATTATGAATATACAGTCCATCTCAGAGAAGTTAAACATAAAAAGCAGAAATGCTATTCATAGGCTTAGTAAGTTTTTACTAGCGGCAAATTGGTCTGATTCCAATTCCATATATCGTTTGGTGTGAGCCGAATATCATATTTAAATTATTATACAAAATACGTATTTATATAAACAATGGTAAAAGTTTCATTAGATCAATCTCTTCTGCTCCAGGTATTTGCATACGTACTTCGACCATTTGATGTGTATGGAAAGTCTAATAAGGAGGGTTGAAATTTGGAGAACTTCGTTGGATTTTCCTCATGTATAGTTTATTTTCAAATATTCTGTATGAATTTATTAGCTACGACTATAAAATCCCCCTCACTCTTTTTAAAAAATTTTAAGCGTTTTTAAAAATCCACACGTTGATTCTAAGACTCTTGTTTTTCAAAAGTTAGAGAACCACAAAAAAAGTGTTCGGTATGTAGATCAGGTATGTACCTGAATTTTATGCATTCTGATGCCCACTTCGCTCCATCACGTCATGACTTTTTTCTAATCTCAAAAAACGTAGTGTTTTAAACGTTAATAACTTTCCTGAAACACTTTTTCTTTTTTTAGACTGACTTATATACTTTCACGATCTTTTTGGGATCGCTGATTATGAATATGAAGTATAAATTTCAAAAATTTCAAAATCGCGGATCCAATACGTCAGACTTTTTCCAAATTTGTTAGATTTTCATAAAACCCTTTTAAGGGGTTTTTCTGGGGTCCTTGATTACGAATATGAATTCGATATTTCATAATTCAATATGGCGGATCCAATTTGGAGTATTTTTTTTTAATCAGCCGAATTTGCCAGTTCTTGTTATAAAGGGCGTTTTTTTTATAGAGGTATAGAACTTTAAGTTGCAATAAAACAACAATGGATTATTCGATTGAATTTTATTTATCCGAAAGATAATCTTGTGGCATTACATTTTAAATATGATTTCTGGCATATGACCGCCATGGCTGGCGCGGATGTAGTCCAATCTGGACGTCCAATTTTCGATGACTTTTTCCAACATTTGTGGCCGTATATCGGCAATAACACGGCGAATGTTGTCTTCCAAATGGTCAAGCGTTTGTGGCTTATCCGCATAGACCAATGACTTTACATAGCCCCACAGAAAGTAGTCTAGTGATGTTAAATCACATCTTGGAGGCCAATTCACAGGTCCAAAAGGTGAAATTAGGCGGTCACCAAACGTGTCTTTCAATAAATCTATTGTGGCACGAGCTGTGTGACATGTTGCGCCGTCTTGTTGAAACCACATCTCCTGAACATCATGGTTATTCAATTCAGGAATGAAAAAGTTAGTAATCTTGGCTCTATACCGATCACCATTGACTGTAACGTTCTGGCCACCATCGTTTTTGAAAAAGTGCGGACCAATGATTCCACCAGCCCATAAAGCGCACCAAACAGTCAGTTTTTCTGGATGTAACGGTGTTTCAACATACACTTGAGGATTATCTTCACTCCAAATGCGGCAGTTTTGTTTGTTGACGTAGCCATTCAACCAGAAGTGCGCTTCATCGCTAAACGACGATAAAATGGACGTAGTGCGCGATACGTTTTCCGCACAGAACCATAATTTTCGAAATAAAATTGCACTATTTGCAAGCGTTGTTCAGGCGTGAGTCTATTCATGATGAATTGCCAAACCAAACTGAGGATAAATCACTTGACAGCTGTTAAATCGGTCACCATCTTGAAAAGTAATGCCAATTTAAAGTTCTATACCTCTATAAAAAACACCCTTTATAAGCGTTTTCGGCGACGCTGTTTTTGGATTCGCTGTCTCGTCTATTTTCTTACTTATTTTTATCACAGACAAGGTTTACAGAACCACACAGCAAGTAAAGTTGATTTTTGGCTAAAGATAAGGCTTTTTATATTATATGATTTTGGAGTAGCTAAAAAAGATTTCTAAAATATAAATACCAAATATGACATCCCAGTCTTCCGAAAGTGAACATCAGGTGTAAAAAGCAACACAGAACTTCTCGGATGAAAGTTTAACAATATACCCTCGCCAACACAGAAAAAAATCATAAAATACACTATAAGTGGTCAAATTCAATACAAAAAAAAAAAAAAAAAAAAAAATTAAGTCAACAAAATTTCTGAAAAATAGTTGATTTTTGTTAAAAATTTTTTCCACAACATTTAATTGGAAAATCAAATTTCCAAATATGTTAATTTTAGCAATTAATTAAGCCAAAAAATATTATTTATTATATATTAAAAGGTGTGTAAAAACGACAACAAATATTTACATTTTTGTATTCAAGAATTCAGGGACGTGCCTGACATTTTGTTGTAGTTTATTTATTTTTATTTTAATTTTTATTTTTATTTTTATTTATTTATTTTCTCACTGAGCGCATGCACCACAACCTGTTCCAGTGATAATGGCAAGCGTAAAGTACTCGTATCTACTATATTAAAAACAAAGCAACATGAAAACATACTAATACCAAAACAAAAATAAAAAAAAATCCCAAAATAAAATTTAAAAGAAAAAAAACAAAAAAAAAACTAAAAAAAATCACCAAAAAATAAACATTTAAAAAAGTCATAAACTAATTTAACATTCAGTGTTTTACGAATTTTGAACGCATTTTCATATTTTTTTTTCATTTTAACATAAGCGATCGTAATTAGATATGTATGTCGATTTTATTGTTGGGAATTTTCGGCTTAATTTTATTTTCGTTTTATTTTTTTTATGTTGATTTAATTTTTTTAATTTTTTTTTTGTGTTTTTATTTTTTTTAATTTCTTTTTGGTTTTTATTTGTGTTTTTTTTTGTTTTTGTTTTTTCGATTATTTTTTGTTTTATTGCTGTTGTTTTGTTTACCTATAACTTTTGTTTATTTATTTTGTTTTGTTACGCTTCGTCAGCTAATTGTTGTTAACTTGTTGTTTAGTCGAGCGCGTAAATTCTTTTGATCGTAAGAGCGTTGAGCAATAAGTTAAAATTAGCTAAATTATTTGCAGTGAATAGGTGAGTCAGTAATTTTGTTGGTATAGTTTTAAAATTTTTAATTTTTCAAAAAAATTTTTTTGAATTTTTTTGTTTTTTGGTTTTTGTTTGATTTAAATTTTTTAAAATTTTTTTTTGTTTTATTTAAATATTTTGTATTTTTTATTTTCTTATTTACTAATTTTTTTTTGTTAAAATTCGTTTTTAATTTAAGTTTTTGGTTTTTTTTTAATTTTTTGTTTTATACTATTTTTTTAAATAAATTTGAATTTTTAATATTTTTTTGGTTTTTGTTCGATTTTTTAATTTTTTGTTTGCATTTTTTTAAATTAGTTTTTTGTTGTTGATTTTATTTTTTTGATTTTTAAAATTTTTTAATTTAAATTTTTAATTTATAACTTTTTTGTTTCTGTTTCGGTTTTTGTTTTTGTTTTTATTTATTTTTTTTTTTTAATAACTTTTGGAATTTTTTATTTCCAAATTTGCTTCGCTAATTTTTGCACTAGCTCAAAGCTTTGTGAGCTTATTGGCAAATCATTTTTTTTAGTATTTAATAAATTCGATTTTCAGTTTCAATGAAATCGCGTCCATATTCGACACACTTTTTATGCCAAAAACCAGTTTTCATTTATTATACGCTGTTATTTACATTTAGCCAATATTTTTCTTCTATTTTGTCTTATTTTTTATGGACTTCTATTAATTATCTATTAATAAAGTGGTAATTTGTTTGGAGGACTTAGCTGAATTTATAAATTAAATGAATGCAATAAAACTAGCGAAATCTATGTGTAAAGCCGCGGATTGTGCTAAGGTGGATTGGTTGCAAAAGGAGGTTGAGGAGCTGTCTTAAACCATGGAGAAGACTCATTGTGCTCCCCACCTTCGACCAACCATATTTTCCCTGATTTTATCCATTTTCTGAATTTTTCCTTCCATGCCTTCCCAATTTCCATTAGGCTGGAACTGGTAGCATCTCAATCGGCTGAAGGCCGTGAACTTGAAAAGTTAGTCTTTAGTGTTTCGTCCTCGTCTAGGCATAGTGCACACAGCTGATTCAAATTTACCTAGTTTCCGAAGAGGACATTTGACACACCTACAAGAATACTAAATTCTCTTTTGTTTATCACCAGCAAGAGTTTAATCCGCTGCTCCCCACCCAGCAATTAAGTGTTGCATCGGTAGTGCTCCAGCACTTCAAGTGTGCCTTTAAGATCCATTTTTTTTTGTTTTTTGGATAGCATTAGAAGGCTTTGAAAGATTTAAGGCAGTCGACAGTGACAGCCGGCTTTTTGCTAAAAATGTGAGAAACTGTTAGGCAAATACGTGATCAAGATCTATAGCCATATGTACCTCAAACTCTGAGTTGGTGAAACTGATAGTGATACTTAGGAACCTCCAATACATACTAAGCGTGTATCGAAACCGCCATGTCGGAACAGGAAGCTCGGCTCACTAAAGAAAAGTGTTAAGAATTATAAGAGAGGGACTTGGAAAGACCAAAAAAAAATTCGGGAAAGAGCTTCTACTCCAAGTTAGAAAAGCCGACCGAGGGAACCGAGGCTCAGGAAATAACAATCCGAGCACACACTACTCCTAGGCTACTACGCAAAAAAGGCGGCGAGTGGACTGGTTGCATTAAAAATTAACTAGAAGACCTGGTCAGCACGTATTTTCCAGGGTATACGGACGCTACCGACTTTCAACATATAGGAGATAACGCAGAGTACGTTCCATACGATGTCATAACGAAGGATAAAACACTTGGGCAATCAGCGGCTTCCAACCGTTTGAATTCCAAATCCCCTGGACGTCTACACTGGAGATAAACTTTTATCAAAAGCACAGCACGCAATACGAACCATAGATCGACTAGAAAGCACTAGAGAATAGAAAATACGTCATAGGCGTCTTTCTTGACATAAGTAGGGCATTCAATGAAGCGACCCGGATAGAGCCAGCCATCTTATCACAGATAACGCGGAATGTAACAAAGACAGACTGCTCAGATTCGTACGTACAGGAACTCCTCTCAGGGGGTGCATTATCACTCTCGTGTGGTCTCTTGCAGCAAATGAGCTTTTGAAAAATTTGAAGATAGATCTAACGTCTAGTTGGGGCCTATCGCTTGGCATCATGCATTTGAGCTACATAGCGGAAATTAAGCCAGTCGCGCTTTACGATGCTATGGGGTAGTGTACAGCGCCAGCAAAATCTCATATAGGAACGAGAAAAGAGGTTCACCGCACTCTTCATAACGGCAGTGCTAAGGAACACTCCAACGGCTGCACTAAAATCGCTTCTCAAACTTTTAGGTGAATTTTCGACAGGAAGCTTCGGGTATAGCTTGATAAGCAGGGGATTGATGGAGAAAAAACCACATACCCCAACGCTTTATCTGGGAAAGAAGTAACCAGTCACATTAAAAAGGATGGCTGGAGCAGGAGCATAAAAACACCCAGTGGAACTTCCAACATCAACACGGACGAATCAAAACTGCCAGACGGAGTGTGCGTCGGAATTTATGTGGATGTGGTGGTTGCTGGAAAACAGCTGTTATATACTGGATTCCAGGCGCCACAAGGTCATTACTGGAAATGAAATAGTTGATGAGATTGCCAAAAGTGCCAATCTTCGAAAGAGCTGACCAACGGATCAGAATGAGATCCGATGTCGTAACGACATCCAAGATGGTCAAGATCATGTGACATAACATGCGGTAATAATGGCATATGCCGGTTGTGCAGGGAAAAGGGCATGAGTGAGACGCTGTAACACATTCTCTGCTTTTGTACGACCTTATCTAGAACTCCCTTTAGATATCTAGACGCTTCGCAGCTCAAAGGAGTTAGTGAAGTATGAAAATTAGATGTTAATATTCTCTTGAACTTAGCAAAAAGCGCTGACGTCTTATATGACGACTACTTCAGCTCGAACTAAACTGAACCGAAAAACCAACGGGTCTATGTAAGGCGGGACAGCCTGCCAGTATAACCTAAACTAATCTAAATTAAATTTATTCCACTTTTTGGTAGAGAAATGTTTACCTAATTTCCGCATTCAAAAGAGTTAATAATTAACAGGTCAGTTGAAAAGTCCCCGGCCTACCATAGTAAAACACATTTTTTAGCGAAATTCCTTTTTCCCTCCAACTTTTCGATACCATTTTTGTAGTACGATTTGTTCTTTACTTCAAACCGGGTCTCAGTTTCGGCGATCATCTCTTCATTTGACCAAAATTTCCTCCCAACGAGCATTATTTTGAGATCTGAGAACAGGAAGTAGTCCCTGGGGCCCAAATCTGGAGAATATGGTGAATGCGGAAGCAACTCGAAGCCAATTTCATGGATTTTTGCCATCGATTTCACTGACTCATGGCACTGTGCATTATCTTGGTGAAACAGCACTTCTATTTTCTTCAAATGCTGCCGTTTTTCGGCGATTTAGTCCTTTGAACGGTCCAGTAAAGCTATGTTATAATCGCTGTTGATGGTCTTTCCTTGTTTAAGGTAGCCAATGAAAATTATTCCATGCGCATCCTAAAATACAGACGGCAGAACCTTGCCAGCCAACTGTTGCGTTTTTCCACGCTTTGGAGCGGGTTCATCGTGTGCAGTCCACTCGGATGTTTGTCAATTGGACGGCGGAGTGAAATGATGGAGCCATGTTTCCATTGTCACATATAGACGCAAAAACTCGAGCTTATTACGCTTGAACATCTTCAAACACTGCTCCGAATCATTAACTCGTCGTTGTTTTTGGTCAAAAGTGAGCTCGCGCGGCACCCACCTTGCACAGAGCTTTCTCATACCCAAATATACGTGAATGAGATATATACACGCTCAGTTGATATCTTTAGAGTGATTCAATTTCAATTTACGGTCATTCAAAATAATTTTGTGAGTTTTTTTTGTTGGAGATTTTCGTCGGTAACAAAATCTTTTGGGCGTCCACTGCGTTCACCGTCTTCGGTGCTCATCTCACCACGTCCAAACTTAGCGTACCAATCCTTGTTGGTTGATTTTAATGGGGAAGTGTCCGGAAACTCCTCATCAGTTTTTGCTGTCAACTGTATTTTTTCCCTTCAAAAGGCAATATTTTATCAACACGCGAAATTCCTTTTCTTCCTATTTTTCGGAATAACAAAATTGCTTCTTTCAAAGTGTTAAAATTCACAAACTGGTTATCAGACGGAGCTGTCAAATTTGTACATGCATCTTTTGAAGGTTAGGGCTAACTGAAAATCATATGGATTTAACGCTATTAGCGCCTTTTATGTATCAGGCCGGGTACTTTCCAATTGACCTGTTATTTTGTGACCGAAAATGTTTCTTAAAATTTTATTTTATTACATCATTCAAATGTTTTTGTTAATTTTTTGCATATATAATATATTTTTAATCTCTTTTAATTTAAGAAAATTTTTTTTATTTCAAAATAAAATATTTTCCCATAAACTTGGAACCAGTGGGCGCTACTTATGTACTGTTCAAAAGAAAATAGCCAAAAAAATTCACATCAACCGCTACCTAATGAATTTCATTGATCATCTAACGAGTTAAATTAATATTCAATGATTTTTTTCTCCATTTTTTTGCTACAAAAAAAAAAATACATTAAATTTTTCAAATATTACTACAACTACTGGTGGCCAGCTTTACTTTTTTAATATTTTCAGACTTAATGGTCTATTGACAAAGACAAATGAAAAAAAATAATAATAAAATATTAATAAATTTCCATTTTCTCTTCTCCTTCATCCTCACTCAATCAGTATTCATTTGTTTTAAATTTGAAATTTTTAACCAAAAAATCTCTACCCACGCATGAGCTGAATTCCTCAGAAGAGGTATGACAACTATAGAAATTCAGCTTGGGTTTGATATGTATTTATTTATATGAGCTTCTGGGTTATTTCAGTCAGCATGATCGCAATATTTATTTACTCAATAACCGATCAACGCTGTCATAAGTCGCAGCCGACATTAATGTTGTTGGATTACAAAATTAAATGATTTTTGAGCAACATTTCTCCAAATATAACAAATTTAATTGGTAATTTGTTTGTTAGTTACGAGAAAAAGCTTTTAATATATTCAATCTTCATTTATTGGATTCCACTATTTATTCTTCTTTGCTTAGATCGAGCGATCACGCGCAGTAGTGATCAAATTTAAAATTTTGCGAGGTCTGAGGTTTTTTTCGCATCTTTCTTTTAGTCTTGTAGATAGTGAACCTCTACAAGCCGGAAGGTGGTCGTGAAAAAGCTTATGCAGTAAGTTAGAAAAGACAACCGAGGTAGCTAGGTTCAAGAAATTACTATGAAAGCACCCGACAACTCCTCCGCTACTAAGCAAGAAATGTGTAGAGTGAATTGAATGCAATGAGGAAATCACTGGGAGATCAAGTCAAAACACATTTTCTAGGGTGTACTAACGCTGAAAAATTTCAACATATAGGATATAGCGTAGAGTATGTTCCATCCGATATCATAACGAAGTACAAAATACTTTAGGCAAATAACGGTTTCGAACCGTTTAAATCCCAACTCCCTTGGCATGAACGCTATCTCCCTAGCTATGATGCGAAATGTATCAGTAATCTCGGTACCTGACCTGATAACAATATCTAGTTGTTGTTGTTATTGTAGCGGCTTTGTCAACCCCGTCTGGCGTCAGATACTTCTAGTCTTAGTCATCGAGGTCATCTAACAAGAGGCCCAGGAAACGTGCTGTTTCGACGGGTTCTGACAAGAGGGAGTCGGGTTAAGTGGGCATGCAAAGAGGTGGTTAGTGTCGTGCAGGTAAACCTGATAAAAATATGATGTTTAAGTATTCACTATATACCTATCTTATGGAGAGAGGCGATGGCCATATTCATGCCGAAGGTGGCGATAGGAGTTCCCCTTTATTCGAAAGAATATAGACTAATAACTGTAAACTTTCCTCGGCTAACATATCAAAAGCACAACAAGTCTATATGAAGAGTAGATCCACTGAGAGTGCATTTCACTCACTTACCTTCAATATAGAGAAAGGAGGTGAACTGCTCTAACTGGCTGCGAGTAAACGTCACAGAAATGAGAAGAATGGCGTGAAACGTTCGCTTCGAAAAGCTGTCCACCTTGGCAAAAAGAATCAATTGCACACTTAACAGTATGAGCAACGGTTTCAACATAGAAAATACTTCAAGTGGTGCCCACAACGTTAGAAATCCTAGCTTCAGCTGTGGTAGAGCCACAAATTCTAGAGGTCTCAATCCTGCTCTCCTTAAATACCTTAGAAGAAAAAAACAAATATACCCATCCCAAAATGATTGACAAACACGCCGGGGCATTAAACACGCAGCGCGCAAGAACCGAGAGCTGGCAGCCGGAACCAGTTAAACTGCCAATAGAAACAGGCTTAAACCAGAGACTAGAAAACGGTGACGTGCCACTGACGAGGGTGCTGCCACCATCACCTCTATGGTAGAAAGTTTTCTAAAGTTCTATGTGCAAGACACAACTTATACGTGACGAAAATATGCCCAAGCTCCTGGAGGCAAATATTTTTTTCAGGTAAAGGATGCCTGTTATGTCGACGGAAATAAACCTGAATATGGTGATCAAACAATACATGCAATTGAGGACAGATCTGAACGAGGTCTCCCATCGCGGTGGTACTCCAGAATGGGATGTCATCGAGTTGGGTATCGACTAGGATTTCTACTCGTTTCTTCATTGTATCCGTGATTGGTAGAGCTACTTTCTCTTCTTCACCTTTCAGTTCAGAGCTGGATACCTCAATGGCTCAATGGCGACTAAAAGAAACCTTCTGTTAGGTACAAGCCATTTATTCCTTATCAAACAGTGAAGAATATACAGAAGGCAAAGTAGGAGTGAAGATGTCCTAATCTATGGCAATGGGTATAATGTAAGCCAGCTACAGGGCCTCTCGTCTGACCTTCGCCATAACGAATGTAGCTTCAAACTCAATGACTATAACTCTTTTTTTTTCTTTCCAGTAAATTTTGGTGGGCATTTTTGAAGGTGTCTCTGGCGCATCTGCTTTTATAAGGAAATATATTTCTGGAAGACCGCCAAGTGGCAATAAGGTTCAAAACGTT
Organism: Neoceratitis asiatica; assembly: GCA_030068015.2. Lineage (NCBI taxonomy): Eukaryota > Metazoa > Arthropoda > Insecta > Diptera > Tephritidae > Neoceratitis > Neoceratitis asiatica. The sequence goes on along the minus strand of CM061525.1, from coordinate 82,299,337 downwards.
TAGTCTCTCAAAAGGAGACAGTATTTTTCGGTATTTTCCATAAAGCCTCTATAATGATAGTTGGGTTGGATTTGTGTCATATGTACCAATCGTGCGGTGATCAGTCAGACGTTCAACGAAGGAGTGCTAGTGTCCACAAATCGAGCTGGCAGGAGGTACAGCTGTTCAGAAAAAAACTGCAGATGCTAAAAAGTATTCCCACACGTCATCCAAATCAGTCTTATCGAGAAAGAATTCAATCTTCTAGAGAGCGAGGTTAAGCAATCTGTAAGCAGACTTAAACGGTTGCATGGGTTTCACAACTTCAAAAAATCGACTTTTCCCATTTTTTCTCGATCATATTTACAGTTTCGGAGTTACGAACTTGAGAAGAGTGCTTGCTTGAAGTGCGGTGAGGTGTAACTCAAAAGCGATTAAAAGCGTTTTTCTCGAAGCTGTGTTTTCAAAGTCGGTTGTCAAAAGTTCTGGAAAACTACTCCCGTTCCGGTATTAAGACCCAACTGTCGCAGGAACTATTGGATTTTAGTCGGCTCTTACGACATACTAAGGCATGTCGCTCGAGTAAATTATTGAACCTCTAAGCAGGCAGGGGTTAGGTTGAAATCTATGTGCGGAATGGTTGCCTAGTGGGCACTGGCTGAGTGTCTGAATCTGTTCTTAACAAAAACTCACCACCAGTCGTTCCGCTTAACCTCGACCCAACCGTGATGAAGTTTAGCACTTCTCATCTCCTTTGGTGTGACGACCAACCTAATCTCTTTCTCAGAAAAAGTGAAGGTGGAGAGGTGCTGCTCAAAAGACAACTTAGTGGCTCTACTCTATGTGAGTTCTCTAGTGCAGAGGTCTTAGGCCAAGAAACAACGCAGTAGCTCGTAGCCTTAACACAAATTTCGCAGCAGCCGATGTGCCAGCGCCACTTCCAGCATGGGATAGACTAAAAATATTGGGATGATTGACTGGATGGCGTCCCGCTGATACTTACCACGCAAAGATTACATGAAGTATTACCATGAGCGTGGGGAAATATAATTTCAATCATCCAAAAATCACTCTTCAGCCTTCGACGAGCAGTAACAAGTCAGGCAAAGACACGAGAAACAGAATATTTTCCACTTAAGACCAGAAATCATCAGAGTCCATAAAACGACAAATTGCAACATATTACGCATCTAAAAATATTATATTTATTTACTTTAAGTAAAGCGAAGCGCAAAAAATTGGCTCGGATGAGCGAGGCTGACAAACCTGATTCCCAACAGCGCTACAGCGACTTAACCACCCGGCAAGCGTAGGGGCGAAGCACACAAATAGAAATAAATAAAAGCAAAAGCAAAAGCAATGAACTTGAAATTGTTAAAAATCACAACAACAAAAAAGAACAACAACAATAACAATACCATCTCCATCTCCGGAACACTGCAGTCACCGCGTTAAAAGCGAAACTGAGCAAACAGAAAATGGCTAAAACAACTCAACTCAACGGACTCCGCATATGGCAAAGGCGGGTAGACCGCGAGTAAATTCCGCGAATTGGCCACAACAAATCACACATTTTAACTCGCTCGCACTAAACGGCCGATAAGCAAACCCAGCACCGCACCGCACAGCAGCCAAGGCAGTAACCAAAAACAAAAGCAAAAAGCGCACAACAACAACAAGAAGAACAATTTCAAAGCATAGCATAGCACAGCATAGCGCAAGCAATAAAACAATGTCGCTACAACATCACATCTGCCATATATGGCTTAGACGGGTAGTGCTGACTGACTGGCCGCATTGGGGAACCGCCAGCACACACAGAGCAGCGAAGTGCCGCCACAGCTCCTCCCCCTCCACAAGCCTTGCTCTGCAGCTGACCAATGTCAAGTTGAAAATGTGAGTTTGCCGGGCGACGCGTCGATTGAGTCAATACCAGAAATAGTCGCGTTGCTGTCGTCATTGTTGGCGTCGCCTTCATTTGTTATTTTTGTTGTCGCTTTTCGTCTGTCAACGGACGTCTGCTGGCGTGCTACGCGCATGGTGAGTGTGTGTGGTGCTAAGTGGCTGTGCAGTGGGCGCAATGGGAACAGTAGCTCAGCCGGTCAATAGACTTTCTGTCGCAATTGTACACAAACACAACAGTACATACATAAATACATACATACATGTATTTGTAATGCTTGTAAAAGACAATATGCCTTGCTGCACGCTGCGACTGCGCTGCCGTCTCTCATGCATGTACGTGCTGTGCTTGGCTTTATAGCCAATGAACGCGTTTACATCAGCGACAAAATTAGCTGGTATCGTTGTTAGTGATATATGATTGAGCGAGCGTTGAGCTGGAGGAATTTGTGTCGAAAAAAGATTTTAATATTCTTTAAGGAGATTTTTTTGTTGCTTTTTTCGGAGGAAATTTTTTTTTAAATTAACCTTTTTTTAATTAATTTTATTTTATTTTAATATAAATATGAACAAAATTATGCAAAGCTTTGAATAAGACGCTATAAATACAGCAATTAGTGTGAAATTGTGCGAGAATCACAATATTAATGCTACTAATCCAAAAAACAATAAAATATACATCACGTGATGTACATCAGCTGATCTATCATAACATGATGTTAATCGCATTCGCTTTTATACTTAATAAAAACTCACATAATTGACATTCATTATAAAATATTTGTAAAAAAAAGCACATCATGTGATGAAAAGTCATATAGCTCTCATCACGTGATGTGATATTTTTAATTTCGTAAGCGCGATTTTTTTTTTTTTTTTTTTTGTAATAAAAAGTTCAATTCAAATATATAAAATAAAACAAATATTTAAAAATAATGCTAAAATTAGGTAAAAAACATCATGTGATGCAGCCGAGGCATCTGTTAAATTAACATGTGATGAATGTAAGTCAAAATAAAAAAATTAAAGTAAATCATTGCGTTTATTAAAATTAAAATAATAACTATATAAACGAATTTCAATAACCAAAACACATCATGTGATCAGTTGTCATGTGATCAAAAGTCATATGATGAAAACGCACAGAGTAAATGTTATTTAAAGTGAAATTGAGAAAAAATCCGCAGCAGTTCATAAATGCTCAGCATTTATGTAAATTTTTATATAAGTAACAAACAAAAAAAGTTCGCTTACTAATATTCTCACATGATGTGATATCTGATCCTGATAAAATGCCTAAAGTGTATCATGAAAGTTTTTATTTCATAAAAACAGCGCTACATATATGCACAATATTACAAATAAATAGTAAAATATTATCAAAATTGCATACCGAAAATTTATAAATGAAACAAAACAACATCATGTGATGAAAAGTCATGTGCTGAATTAGCATGCCATGAAAGTGACTAAAATTAAAAAGTGAAAAAGTATATTTGCATGAAATTAAATTAGTTACTTATTAAGATGAGCAAACAACATCAACTGATGAGATGTCATATGATTTGATCATACCAATCATGAGATATCATATGATGAAATGTCATTTGATGAAAATAAAGTGAGTAAATGTTATTTATACTGAAGTAAAAAATCAATTCGCAGCTTAAAAACATTTCAAATCGAAATAGATTTAAATAGAAAACCAAATGAAATAATTTAAATGAAGAAATAATCATCACGTGATTAGAAATCATGTGATAAAATGACAAAGTGACTTCATTTACAATTATTAAAATCACAGCTTGGCATCTTCAATTATGTGAATAATAAAAACTGGTATCAAGATCAGTTTACAAAAGTCTCTAAATAAAAGAAAAAATCATCATGTGTGAAATGTCACATGATAAAAAGTCATGTGATGAAAGTAAAGTGGGCAAATGTTATTGATTAAAAAATTTTAAACTGAATTCACAACCACACGAACGCAGCATGTCTTGCTATAACATAAATTTAGTAATAGTGGCATATTAAAAGCCTTTATGGGAGCAAATCACATCATGTGATGTTAAGTCAACTGTTAAAATGTGTTATAATTGAGCTGCTATGAACTTTGAGCGGCTGTTATGTTGCCATAAAAAATATTTTATGATAAAAATATCATACCCATTCAAAATTTTTGCAAAGAACTGTGCATAAAATGAAGGAAAATCACGTGATGTCAAACATATTTCATCCTATGGTAAGTCCAATTCACTCTTAACATCGACGAGCTGGAAACTATAAGACTAAATATAAATAGTCTTACTACTCAATCTTCCATAGTTTTTTTTTTTTTTTTTTTTTTTTTTAATGACCACCACTAAATAATATTTTAGAAAAAAAATAAAAAATTATTTCAAATATGAAAGTGAATTGCAGGAAAATCATTAATTAAATTCACTTTCGATTAAAGCCAGATACAATTTTGATTGCAAAATCAGATAAGAGCATACGAAAAAAAATATAAAAAAATATAAAAATAAAAAATAAATACACAAAAAAAATTTAATACAAATAATTCCTTGAAGTATCGCTCAGTTAGAGAAAGCCCACCAATTACCTACTTGAAATTTATTCGAAATACGAATCAAAGTCTTTTGGTAATTCACCGCCCACATTAACCAAATTTCAAAATAATTACTCACGAATTCGTGAGAAATGTATAATCAAGCGATAATGTATATATGTATGTAATGAAGCAATTGTTTCCACTTAACCCACTGAGTATTTATCAGCTGAATTGCGAAAAATTCCAATAACTTATATAAATAGATAATTGAATTGTAGCAAAAAAAAGTCAAAATAAATTGCAAAACTTTCAGTAACGCCTTTTCTTTAAATGCATTTTTAACATATTATTTCGTTGCATTTTTGCCTTAACAATTGAAAGATTAATTAATGAAGTCATTTGTGCACGCGACCGGCATTGAAAAACTAAAAAATAATGGGTGATCCAGTGGAATAAAGAAATATAATTACAAAAAAGGAAAAGAATTGAATTGAAAGTAAAATTAAAGCAAACAAAAAAATATATTAAATTAAATTAATATAATATAATATAAATAAATAAAAAATATAAATTTAAATAAGAGAGTGCGCGATACGTTTTCCGCACAGAACCATTATTTTCGAAATAAAATTGCACTATTTGCAGGCGTTGTTCAGGCGTGAGTCTATTCACGATGAATTGCCAAACCAAACTGAGAATAAATCACTTGACAGCTATTAAATCGGTCGCCATCTTGAAAAGTAATGCCAACTTAAAGTTCTATACCTCTATAAAAAACACCCTATATAATAATTCACTTCTCCATGTTTCCTGCTGGACCACTCTTTTATATTTTTGATTAGTCTTGGCGTCCATCTACCATGATGTCCCTGCTCCTAAAAGAATTTGCCATTTTGTCAAGGTATCGTTCTTTACTTCCTCTTTTGTGGTGGTAGCAAGTGTCCCTTGTCTCTTCAACGTCCACATTTTTCTTTTTTCAGATGCTAATAGGTCGATGAGGGTGCTTCCGCTTATCACCAATATAGCTTCGTCTGAAACTGTACGATATACCGAAACCACTCTCAGAACAATAAACTCTCAACGATAAACTTTAGCTTTACGTCGACTTTTCATCCTCAGTGAGTCTGCCCATAGCTCTGCTCCGTAGATCAAAACATTCAGTGTTGTTGACATCAAAAACTTCCTTTTTTCCTGAGTCGGTCCCCCTATGTTGGCCAATCAGTCAGCTGAGTTGCAATGCTATTTTAGACGCCTTTTCCACAACATGTTGAATTTGCGACCAGCAAGTAAGCCGAGAGTGCAGTCTTATACTCAAATAATTGATAACTTTTTGTGTCCTTAGAGTCTCCGTGGTTTATCCTTTATTTACTTTTTTGTTATTTATACAGTTTTTTTAGTGGCAAGTTTAAGACCTCTTGCGTCAAGCCACATTTCTGCTCTTATCATCACTTGGTTTAAGTTTTTGCACGCATCTTCAGTGTCTCGTGCAGTGATTATCGCGGCGCTGTCGTCTGCCTAGCCAACCAGGTATGTAGTGTAATGAATTAAATTTAAAAAATATAAAATAATAATATTTAAATTAAAATAAAATAAAATGAAAAAAAATAAAAAAGTTGAAACGTATAATAAAATAAATAAATTAATATAATATAAAATTAATAAAAAAATAAAATAAAATAAAATAAAATTAAATAAATTTGAAAAAAAAATTTAATTACATATAAATAAAATAACGAAAATGAATAAAATAAAATAAAATAAAAAATTTTATTAAATGAAAAACTAATAACACAAGAATAAAAAAGATTGAAATAAATGAAAAGAAGAAATAACGACTGTCTTCGGCTTGAATTTACGTCTGTAGAATACCAAATTGCACGTTCTTAAATGCTCTTTTAACGTATTTTTGACTTAAAACCTCATATCTGAAGAAATCGGTTATATGGGGGCTATATGTTATAGTATTCCGATTTCAATGATTTTTTCTATCAATATGCAATTTCTAATATTTCTGCATTAGACCAAATTTTGAGCTCGTAAAAGCCTTTATGACCGAGTTTTGACCAAAACTTCACATCAGCAAATATGTTATATTCATCCGATTTCAATGATTTTCAGAACCGATATGCAGTTCATTATGTATTTCATATTCTTCAGTACTTTCTTGACGGATTTATGACTCAAATTTTCAAATCTGAAAAATCGGTCGTATATATGCTATAAGGGTGCGATCTTGCCGGTTCCAACAAATGTGCCAGTGCATCTGGCTACCAAGTTTGATTCAAATATTCCAAAAATATTAGGGACTAGTTTGCGTTCAAACAAACAGACGGACAGACAGACAGACAAACAGAATGGAAAGACGGACATAGCCAAATCAATTCACTTCGTCATTCTGACACGAACGGTATAAATTTGGGGATCTATCTCTTCTCCCACCGGTACTCACATACTTCGGACCAAAGTTAATACCAGGTATGTTCAAAAGAAAAAGTGAAGGTTTTGTTCACTGTTTTCTTTGATTACAATGGTGTGGTGTATCGGAATGTGGAATTTTTGTGGAAAAACCGAAATCGTGGATTCTGCATCACGATAATGCGCCAGCTCGCACATCAATGCTTATTCGTGATTTTTTGGTCAAAATGTCTCGTAATCATGCCTCAACCACCGTATTCACCAGATTTGGCTCCCTGCGGCTTTTTCCTATTCCCAAAACTAAAGAAACCAATGAAAGAAAAGCGTTTTGCCACAATTGATAAGATCAAGTCAGTATCGAAGAAAGAGATGATAGCCAAATCATTTAAAAAATTTAAATTAAATTAAACTAAATCAAAGAAAACAAAATAAAATAAATTTGAAAATTTAAATTAATAATAAAATACGTAGAACCAAGATAAAATACAAAATAAAAATAGAATATTATTGAATAAAATATAAAAATATAAAAAATAAAAATATTTAAATTAAAATAAAATAAAAGAGAACAAAGTAAAAGAAAGTTATAAAAATAAATGAAGCAAAATAAAACAAAAAATAAATAAATAAATATAAAATTAATTTAGTCAAATCATATTTTTAATAAAATAAAATAAATATAAATCCAATTAAATAAAAGAAAATTAAATTATATAAATATAAAAAATTTAATCAAATTAAATTATATATAAATAAAATTAAAATAATTAATAAAGTAAATAAAATTAAAATAATTTTATTTAATAAAAAAATTATATAAAAAACATTAATAATTAGAAGCAAAATAAAACAAAATAAAATTAAATAAAATAAGAAAAATTAAAAAAAATTAAATTAAATTAAATTAAATAAAATAAAAATAAAATAAAATAATGTTAAGCAAAATAAAATATAATAAAATAAATTTAATTTTTTCATATTTTCAATTAATTAAAGCAAAGTAAATTTAATTATATATATAAAAAGACTAATCAAAATTAAATAAAATTTTTATTAATAAACTAAATAGAAACACAACAAAATAAAATAAAATAAAATAATATAAAAATAAATTTAATTACTTTATATTTTAAATAAAATAAAACAAAATAAAATTAATTATATAAATTAAAAAAATAAATAATATAAAAAGGTTAATTAAAATTAAATAAGAATTTTATTAATAAACTAAATAGAAACACAATAAAATAGAATAAAATAAAATAAAATAAAATAAAGCAACAAATACCAAAAAAAAAAAAATACAACAAGCGTCTGAGCTACCCATTTCACTGATAGCTACAGACCTAGACGACACAAATTCACACACACCTACCATGCAACATTTTGAAATTAATTCACTTGCAACTACATACATACATATTTATTTACTGTCTCTTCAACTATGCTATAATATGTGTTGTTGTATTATTGCAATTTGTTCATGTACATAGTTGGTTTATATTTCATGCTATGTAAACATATGTTGTTGTTATTGATTTTTTTCAAATTTAAAAAAAAAATTTTTTTTTGTAAAAAGCAATTGAAACTACACTAAAATCGCATTCAAGTCATTTGCGTGTTATCGCAATCATAAATTTTAATTGATTTATTGAACTGAGCTCACAGTGAGTGCATTTAATAGATTTCATAGAGTCCAGCTTGTGGCGATAGGAGAGGCCGTGCATACAATGCATAACAAAATACAATATACACATGTGTATGCATGTATGTATGTATGTACGCGCAAATTTTGCTCACACTTGTTTGTATTTGCACAAGAATAAACATGCATTTGACGTCGGCATTGCATTCAAGCGACTGAGAGTCTGTTAGACGCACGCAACATGGTTGCCGCTCAGTTTTTCTCTTTCTCGCCAAAGCACAAGTACAACAGTACTGTGATGTCCGGTGCAGAGAGAAGTAATTTTTCTTTTGCTTTGGATTTGGGATTATGATAATATTCAATGAAATGACTTCAGGAGATTTCGTGAAAAATATTTTATAAAAAAAAATCTGTAATGTTGGCAACCAACACGAGAAATATTGTGGCTTGAACTTCTGTGTACTTTGTTCTAATACCAGAAGGATTTCACATAGCTTTACGTGCAAACATACATACTCACATGAAATCCGGCACTCTCAGGGATTTATGTACGTAAAAAATGAGCAAAAAGTTCTTATCTCTGAATGGAGTTCGAGTGTGGACTACTGAAGTCCAACAACAAATAAATATTTATATGCAGCTACAAACATATATACATACATATTTATATATATCATTGCGTGCTCAAATATCAGCGCCAGCAATTAAATTTTTTTTTTTTTTGCAACAAAATGCAACTCTACTCCCAACTACTACTGAGTCGTTAGCAAAAAGAAGAAATTAATGAACGAAAAATACGAAAAACCAAGGCGGGATAGCAACGGCAAGGTAATGAATGCAAAGAAGCGAGAATTAGGAAAGGAAGCAGATAAATTTGTAGGTAAATAAAAATGTTTTTTCTCTTTAGTGTGTGTTTGTAGGTGAAACCCAACTGACAGATAAGCATAAATGAACGCTCTTCAAGAATGCGAAGTAAAGTCGCAGCGCTAAAGGAAATAGAATTAAATAAACAAAATGAAAAATAAAAAATTTCCAAAAATTAAAAAAAATTTTTTTTTAAGTAAATATGTAAACGAGTATGTATTATGTATGTATATGTATGTATGTATGTATGTATATGGCAATTTCATGCTGCGATAAGCGCTTTACACAAGCATTGTGCTCGCCCAAGCGGTGTTTCGCCGCTAAGCCGTCTCTATCTGTATGTAAGTGCGCCACTCAGTTGAGGTAGGTTCCTTAAGCGGCATTTATTGATAAGACCGCCGAGGCTCGTTCTATGGCGCTCGGTGTTCTGTTATCTATGGCAGTAAAATGCGATTTGTTGATTTAATGAGGGAAGAATTTTTTTGCTTGCTTGATTACCCTACGACAACGGACAACGGACAACGGTGTGGATTTATTGGATATGTATTTGAGGTTATGCATATTTGATGATTTTTAGGAAGGAAATAGTTCACAAATTTACTATATTATATTTCATTTGACTTTCACTTCAATGTATAAAATAAAATAACATAAAATAAAATAATATAAAAAATATTAAAATAAAAATAATAATAAAAACCCAAAACAAAATGTATAAATTAAAATTAAATTAGAAAAAAAATGTGTATAAGGAAATTAATAAAATTAAATAAATATAACAAAAGGAAAAAGAAGTTTTGTATAAAAATATAATAAAAAGAAAAGTATAACAAAATAAATAAAATAAAATGAAATAAAAAATTTAATAAAACAAAGTAATATAATCAATCCAACTAAAATAAAATAAATTATTACAAAAGAAAATTAAATAAAATGGAATAAAATTAAATTAAATTTAAAAAAAAATGAAATTAAATTATAATAAGTAAAAAAAAAATATTAAAAAAAAATAAAAAATATAAAAAAACAAGCAGAAAAAAAAATAAATGAAAGAAAATAAATTAAATTAAATCAAATTAAAAATATGGTATAACACAAAAAATTAAAATAAAATAGGGAAAGTAAATTTTAAAGATATTTATACATACGAGATGTGTTCATAGGAAAACGTGATTTATTTATTTTTTTTTTTTGAAAAGTACTTATCTATTCATCAATATCTATTTTGTCCCCTTCAAAGTAAACCCTCTCGGATATAATACATTTTTGCCAACGCCTTTTTCAAGCCTCGAAGCACGACTGAAATGCACTTTTCGGTATGATGGCCATCAGCACTTTCTTCCATTCTGACTTGATCTCATCAATTGTGGCAAAACGCTTTCCTTTCATTGATTTCTTTAGTTTCGGGAATGGGAAAATGTCGCAGGGAGCCAAATCTGGTGAATACGGTGGTCGAGGCATGATTATGGTTTTGTTTTTGGTAAAAAAAATTACGATTAAGCATTGATGTGCGAGCTGATTCATTATCGTGATGCAGAATTCGCGATTTGTTTTTCAACAATTCCGATCGTTTGATCCGTATTGTTTCACGCAAACATTGCATAACTCTCTTGCAGTATTCCTTATTAATTGTACGACCTTTTGGCAGGAACTCATTATGCACCACTTCATTGTAATCAGAGAAAACAGTGAGCAAACCCTTCACATTTGATTGAACTTGGCGTGCGTTTTTCGGTCTTGACTCATCTGGCAGTTTCCATTGGGATGATTGGGCCTTGGTTTCGACATCATAACCATATACACAAGTTTCGTCACCAGTCAGTTATGACCCGTTTAAGCGAACCCGGATCGTTGTTGACGTCATTCAACAACTTCTGAGCGTTACTAATGCGACATTGCTTTTGCTTTGAAACTTAGCAAATTTCGGCACATACTTCGCTGTCACCCAAACAATCGAGAAAATGGAATGACTTAAGCCATATGATATGCCAACATCCTCTGCAACTTTCCTAATAGTGATTCGACGATTTTCAAGAACAATTTCTTCACTGTTTCGATGTTTTCTTTGCTTGTTAACGTGGTCGCACCTTCAGGACACTCATCGTCATCAACGCTTCTGTAAAGCGCTTGTACCACTTGAAAACACTTTTTTGAGACAAAGTGGGCTCACCGAATGCCACAGTCAACATTTCAAGTGCCTTGGGGCACTTTATACCGATTATAACAAAAACAAAATATAGATTATCGAATGAACACAGCCCGCGAAAAATCAAAATTCACTTATTCCTTTGAATATACCATGTAAAATTAATTAAAATAAAATAAAAATATAATAATAAATCAAAACTAACTAAATAACATAAAATGAAAAAATAAAAAAAATTATGTAAATTAAAAAAAATTCAAATTCAATCATTTTATAAAAGGAAACAAATTACCTGAAATTAATTAAAATAAAATAATAAATTAAGTAAAACTGTAGACATTAAAATAAAAAAAATTATCTTAAATTGACTTAAATCAGACTAAGAAAAATAAATTAAAATAAAATAAATAGTTAAAAGAAATTAAAATTAAAATAAAATAAAAAAATTAAAATATAAAATAAATTAATATAATAAAAAAAATTATATTAAGTTAAATAAATTAATTTAAAAACCTAATTAAAAGCAAATATGTTGAAATCAAATAACAATATGAAATTAAAATAAATCGAATTAAAAATAGTAGATTAAAAGAAAATAATAAAAATATAAAAAATTAAATAAAATGATCTTAAACAAACTAAAAAAATGAATTAAAATAAAATTTCAAATATTAAATGTACAAAAAAGTTACAACAAAAAAATAATGAAACAGATATTAATAATAAATATAGATATAAAAATAAAAATAAATGCAACAAATTACAAAAAAATTAATAAATAAAAATAAAATTAAAGAAAATGAAATAAAACAATCTAAAAAAAAATTTTAAAAAAATAATGCAAAAAAATAGAAAAAATTTTAAATTAAAATATAAATTGAAAAGATTAAAATAAAATAAATTAATTATTAAATTATATTAAATTAAATTATATAAAATTTTAATGGAAGAAATGAAAAGGCATAAAACAAATTTTAATAAAAAAACTAAAAATAAATTAATTGAAATTAAATTAAATAAATTTAAAAAAAATTAAATTAAACTAATTAAATTTAATAAAAAAAATTTAAATTAAATCAATTCAAATGAAATAAAGTAAAATAAAATAAAATAAATTTTAATAAAAAAAAATTGAAACTAAAATAACTAAAAATAAAATAAATTTTAATAAGAAAATTGAAATTAAATAAACTGAAATAAAATAAATAAAATAAATTTTAATAAAAAAAATTAAAATTAAATAAACTGAATTAAAATAAACTAAAATGAATTTTAATAAAAAAATTTAAATTAAATAAAATTAAATAAAATAAATAAAATAAATTTTAATAAAAAAAATTGAAATTAAATAAACTGAATTAAAATAAACTAAAATGAATTTTAATAAAAAGATATTGAAATTAAATAAACTGAAAAAAAAATATAATAAATTTTAATAAAATAACTGAAATTAAAGAAAATGAAATAAAATAAAATAAATTTTAATAAAAATTATTATTGAAATTAAAAAAACTGAAATAAATAAAATAAATTTTAATGAAAAAAAAAAAAGATTTTATATAATAAATGTTAATAAAAAAATTCAAATAAAATAAAGTAAAATAAAATAAAATAAATTTTAATAACAAAAAAACATTAATTCCAATGTGAAAACTGAAATAAAATAAAATAAAATAAATTAAAAAATAAGAAATGAAATATAATAAAGCAATAAATAATTGAAAAATGCAAATATATCTTATGCACAGCTTGCAACAGACAAAAGTGCTTACATGCATATTTTCGACCTCACCAGTCAGCAATAAACCAAACGCTAATGCACCTTAAAATTAAGGAATACCAGTGAAACGAAATCCTAACTGACAGCGCTGAAAAAACAGACAATAAAACATTAAGTAATAGAAGTGAAGTGAACAGTAAGGCAAAGCCCGCAAAGAATCAAAGGTTCAATGAACCGTTTTGTAGATATATACATATAAGTACATATATACATATGTATGTATGAACAATAATATAAGCAACAACGGTTTGCACTTAAAAAAAAGCGCAGCTGGGTTTGCAATCGAGGGCAAGAACCCGTAAAAAGTCATACTTGCATAATATTAAGTGTTTCGCTGGTCGCTACCATACACACAGCACACAGATATACAATATATTCACATACATACACATTAACTTATACATAGTGAAACATAAAGGTACAAAGCTTTTCTCAAAAAAAAACCAAAAAAAAAAAAAAAAACAACAACAAAAAATTCGTTCTACAAAAATTGCAACACATTAAAGCAAAAGCGAAGGTTCAAAGAAACGCCGGACTTTAAACATACAGAAATCCCTAGAAATATGTACATATGTATGTGAATACATCTATGCAAAAGAGCATGCACTAAAAAGTAAGCACACAAAAGGTGAAAGATGGCGTTGGAGGCAGCTGTTGGGTATCACTTGGGCTTGCTTAATGGCGGCAAGTGGAAGCTCGGCTTCGTCTGTTGCATACATTTGTCATGGCACGCGAGTGGTCTCCGTCGCCGCAATGCAGCACATTGACCGGCAGCAAGAGCAAAAAAAGGGCACAGAGCAAAAGAAGTGAAATGAATTGAAATGAAATTACCGCTGACACTTTGGCATTATTTAATTTTGCTTCTTTTCGGCACGAGAATGACGAAAATATTTCACCTTTTTTGAGGCAGATGAATGCGATCTCTAGTGAATAGCGCTTCAATGAGCGAACACAAAGGAGGGCAATAGGAGAATGAGTAAAAAATGTCGGAATAAAGGTTTTAGCACTCTTTGGGGCCCGGGATATTTCAGCTCCGGCGAGGTTTGGTTGCGGTTCATCATTTCGTTTGATGTGTTTTACAAGGCGAATTTGTAAATTCTATTTTCAAAATTGGATAGGTTCGATAGCTCTGATCGAAAATATTGGAAAAATATATGTTACGATAGAAGGAATATCCTATACGCAAACCTATGCACATTTATTTCCCACAGATTGCAAGAAGAACAAAGCAACGCTGTCAAGTCAGCTGATTTTTGACATTAATTTATGATAATTTGGCGTTGGCAGGTATGTTTAAATATATTTTGCTGAATTTTTTTAAACCAAAGTTTGTATTTTGCAGCAAATTAGCAAATATGGAAGGAAGCGTTAAGTACGAGATACCTGCTAATATGAAGGGGCTGCAACCGCAGAAAAAGTGGACGGATAGGGAAGTGCTGCACATCCTAGAACTTTTGCAGGAATAAGCAAATTTTGAGGTAAGTTTTAACATTTATTTTTTAAATCAGCTAACTTTGAATTTATTTAACATTCCAGGCTCCCACGGCGCAAATTTATTGCAAAAAGTTCTTGTATCATAAACTACCGGGGCAGCGCAAAGTTATGTTTTATTCCCAAAATTTTTGAAGCTATTATAACTGACCAATTAGCTCACTCAGTGTCATCAATTATTGACACTTCACAACATGGGTTTTGTAAATAAAAGTCCACCTCATCGAACTTACTGGAATTCATTACACATGTCAGTAATGGTTTTTAAAAAATGGTTATCAAACCGATGTTATTTATATTGATTTCAACTATAAGCTATCCTTACTCAAATGGATTTCATCATATTCGACAGGTAGAAAGCAGAGAGTAATTTTTAAGTCTAATACCTCACATGAAATATCAATAACAGCTGGTGTGTCTTAAGGCAGTCGTCTCGGTCCCTTACTACTCATCTTCAATCATCAATGATCTGCAAAATGTGTTTCGTCATTCTAAAGCATTTATGTACGCAGCGATGTCAAGCTTTTCAAATCAGTTCGTTCTATAGAAGAAAGAGTAGTCTTGTAACTTGACCTAAATAATTTGGTAAGGTGTGGTGTGATGTGAACTGCATGCCGTCAAATTTAAACAAGTGTAAATATATGTTTTCCCATAGAAAATCTTTGCATTCCTTTGCCTATATGATTCAAAATCAAAATATTGAGCAAGTTACTGACTTCATTGACTTGGGTGTCACAATGGATCGTAAGCCAGATTTTAGAAATCATATAAATTCTTGTGCTAGTAAGACTAAAGGAGCTCTAGCTTTCATTCAGCGGTGGGCTAAGGAGTTTAATGATCCGTATATTACCAAATTATTCTACACTGTTAGGTTCATTTGGGAATATGATTCCGTTGTATGGAATCCACAGTATCAATTGCACAGTGATAAATTGAAATCTGTACAAAAACAATTCTTACTACTCGCATTAAGGAATTTACATTGGGATGCGAATAAAAATCTCCCTCCTAATAAAAGGCGATTAAGGCTTATTAATCTGCCTTCACTCCAGAGTCGACGAGAGATGCTTAGAGTTTGATTTTTAACTAAGCTGATACGAGGTATTATCCTACTTAGCAAGATTAACTTTAGTGTCCCTTTAAGACAATCTAGATACTTTAGGCCCCTTTCCTTGTCTTTATGCAAAAGAAATTTTGAAATGCACAATCCAATCAGATGTTTCTGTAACGATTTTAACTCTCATTACGCCACCTTTGCTTCTTCTGACTGACTTTTTTGTATAAAGAAATATTTACTGAGAGTTTTGAATTTATAAATAATCTCTTTATATTCTCAACGTTTCTTAACCGCAAATTACTTTATAGCAGCTGATGAGCAAATCTGTAGCTGCTCAGTGTAAGAGGCAAGTGTAGGTGCGACCTTCCGCGATCGGTCTCAGATTCAGGTCAGTCCGGGCTGTTTTTCGCTCACCGGCCTGTTGGATTTTACGTTTATCCATCAGGCGCGACCCTCGGCCGGTTAGGCGGGAGCGAACATTGGGTTCGTCGTCAATAAAAAAAAATAACGAAGACAAACTTGAATGTCTCTTGGGATTTAATGCGACGGATTTGTTGGGGTCAACAGGTGCGGGTTTGCTGGAGAAAGCAGATGGCATATCTCCATTGATGGGAAGCAGAATATTCAAATAAAACTATAAATTTCCGTGCATGTTGAATTGTATTTTCAACCAAATTGCAAAAGTATGCCCTCTGTGTCGCCGTTTCTACGGAGCCATCACCAGTAACCCCCGAAGAGGAATTTTGTGCCAGTCATCTCCGAAGTTGAAACACTAAGTGTCGCACCTTCTGCTGGCGGACCAGCATTTTCATGAGCGGTCTGCAACAACATGTTGAGCTTTTAGTTTGTAGTCGCACACGGCTTGCGCTTAGATAGAATACAATCGGCTTTTTTTTTTTAAACAAATTGTATGATTTATCACTAGTGCTTCAGCAGGAAGTGAAACCACTATATCGTCAAAATATCCTCTTTAATTAGGCATGCAATGAAATGATTTTGAAACTATTTCAAACCTCCCGATGGCATCAGCGCGAAATATTCACTTTTTGTTGTTTTCAACTCCGAAATATGTAGCAACTTGACTTATAGCTACATTTTCAACGGATGAATCCAAACGGTAGACGAGTGAGTATAGCGAGGTATAGCGAGTTGGATATCGACTGGATGTTGCATGACAGCGTGTGAATTGTTGAACTCTTCGCTATTGACAATCGGCGATAACACAACAAGGAACATTGATGCCTGATCACACGAAGCACGTGTTTAAAATGCCCCTCGCCCAGTTGTTGAATGATGGTTCACATCCACGCAACAGATCTAAAAACCCTTTTAAAATTTTCCCGGCTATGCAGAAAAACACTTCTTCCTCCAATTCAACTATTATTCTACGAAAGCTGTCATCGTCTTCAAAGTTAGAATTGTTTATTTCAGCTTTTTAGTATTAATAATTAAATTTTATAACAATTTTCTAAACATTTATACCAAACATTTATACCGATCGTATCAGAATCACGAACTGAAAGGATTCAGCCATGCCCATCTGTCCGTCTGTCTGTCTCTCCGTTTGTCTGTTTGAACGCAAACTAGTCCCTCAATTTCTGAGATATTTCGACCAAAACTGGGTAGGTAGATACAACTATACGTTTAAGCAATCATTTGTCGGAAGCGGCCGGATCGGAAATATATAGCATACATACGACCGATTTTTCAGATTTGAAATTTTAGGTCATAAATCCGCCAAAAAAGCACTTAACAACGTGAGATTTGATATACTACACATACATAAAGAGCTATATATTGGTTCTAAAAATTATCGAAATCGGAATACTATATCAGACCCTATACACAGATTTTTTCAGATATGAGGTTTTGGGTAAAAAATCCGTTAAAAAAAAATATCTTAGACCGTGAAATTTGGTATACCTCACGAACATTATGAATCGAATATTCGTGAAGGAATTCGATTATGGATATTTTGTTTTTGTTTATCATGTGCTTGCGTTAGGATTTTCGGAATTTCGTTGAGTAGTTTGTTTTTGACAACAGAAGAGGTTAGTCACGTTTTTGTGCGCTCTTCGATTTTTAACTTTTCAAAGAAATGGATCAAAGAATATGTATTAAATTTTCCGTTTCAAATAGAATAAAGTGCTCCAAGGCGCTTGAAATATTGACTGTGGCATTCGGTGAGTTCACTTTGTCTCAAAAAAGTGTTTATAAGTGGTACAAGCGCTTCGCAGAAGGCCGAGAAGATGTTGATGACGATGAGTGTCCTGAAGGTGCGACCACGTCAACAAGCGAAGAGAAAATCGAAATAGTGAAACAAATTGTTCTTGAAAATCAACGAATTACTGTTAGGGAAGTTGCAGAAGATGTTGGCATATCAATCGGTTCATGCCATTCAATTTTCTCCAATATTTTTTTTGGCATGAAATGTGTGGCCTGGTGACGAAACTTGGGTATAAGGTTATGATGACGAAACCAAGGTACAATTATCCCAATAGAAGCTGCCAGATGAGCCAAAACCAAAAAGGGCACGCCAAGTTCGATCAAAGGAGAAGGTTTTGCTAACTGTTTTCTTTGATTACAATGAAGTGGTGCATCATGAGTTCCTGCCAAAAGGTCGCACAGTTAATAAGGAATACTACAAGGAAGTTATGCAATGTTTGCGTGAAGCAATACAGCTCAAATGATGGGAATTGTGAAAAAACAAATCGCGGATTCTGCATCACGATAATGAATCAGCTCACACATCAATGCTTATTTGTGATTTTTTTTTGACCAAAAACAAAACCGTAATCATGTCTCAACCACCGTATTTACCAGATTTGGCTCCCTGCGAAATTTTCCTATTCCCAAAACTAAAGAAATCAATGAAAGGAAAGCGTTTTGCCACAATTAATTAGATCAAGTCAGAAAGCTCGAAGAAAGAGCTGATGGCGGTACCGAAAAGCGCATTTCAGTAGAGCTTCGAGGATTGGAAAAAGCTTTGGCCCAAGTGTATTATATCCGAAGGGGATTACTTTGAAGGGGACCAAATAGATATTGATGAACAAATAGTACTTTTCAAAAAAATTCAAAATTCAAAAAACAGTCCTCGTATATATATTTTTTTTTTTTTTTTTATTTATACTCATTTATTTTAAATTATTTAATTTCATGTAGTTCAATTTAATCTAATTCTGTTAAATTTTTTTCAATTGCCTAATTTTTCCATTTTTACTTTTATTTTAATTTTATATTTCTATTTTATTTTATATTATATTATTATATTTTTTTAATTTTTTTTTTAATTTTTTATTTCTTTTTATTTTATTTATTATTTAATTCTTAATTTTTTATTTTTTTTATGTTAGGTTATTTGATTTTATTTTATTTTAATTATTTTAATTTTTTTTTATTTATCCATTTTTATTTAGTAAATTAATATATTTGCATTATTTTTAATTTTTATTTTGATATTTATTTAGTTTAATTTATTTTTATTTCATTTTATTCAATTCAATTTAATCTAATTTAGTGCAATTTTTTTAATTACTTAATTTGTTCGTTTTATTTTTATTTATATTTTATACCGTTTTTTTTTTGTTTTATCTTGTGCCGTTACGCTTAAATAAACAATTTTTTTTTTTACTAAATTACTTCCATACATATATTTATATGTACGCCTTCTGATTGATACCTTAATTATTCGCTGGAAATAAGCAATTCTGATATTGACAATACACATATCGCTTTTTAACGATTTCCGGAATTGATTTTATTTACATTAAAACGACAATTTACAAAAGAAAAACAACAAAAACAACAACAAATCATCGATCGACGATCATCAACGCATTAAATGACTGCAGAATCGAATTGATGTGCCGATGAATCAGTGAGCGAGTGAGTGAAAAACGAAAGGAAACTGGTTGGCTTAAAATAGAACAAAAAGAGTGGGTTTGCAGCGAAATTATATATGTACATACATATGTACCTGGAAAAATATGTAAAAAAATAAAAAAATAATAGTAAAAATTGTAAATCAAAAGGTTCAGAAAGTTAAAACAAAATTAAAAAAAACATTTGAGCTGACAAACAGCGAAGCCCACATTTCAGCAGCAGCATTAACCAAAAAAGGAGTAGGATCAATGCGAGGCATACTTTTGTGGACTGCTGTAGGTAAGCATGTACATATGTATGTGTGTGACTAAATAAAGGGTGATCCAAGTATAGGTACTTTTTTCAATAGCCTTTCTTTGACAGATCACGCGTGAGACGTGTCAACCTTTCATGTTATTTTTGTTCAGTATTATATGGCATTTCATCATGGAAAGACTTACGCCTGAACAACGTTTACAAATCATTCAATTTCATTACGAAAATTTACATTATGTAAAGAATGTATTTCGCTCAACTTATGGTCAACGATAATCGGCCTACTGAGCGTACTGTTCGCAACACCATCACCCATCTTGAGACCCAGCATTCATTATTGGATAATATTCCAACGAATAGACCACGTCAAGCACGCAGTGAAGAAAATATAGCGGCCGTAGCTGAGGGTGTACACAAAGAAAGTGGAGAGACGATTCGGCGCCGTTCGCGGCAACTCGAACTGATGTATGGAACGATTTGACACATTTTGCGCCGAGCTCTTAAATTGAAAGCGTTCAAAATACAGCTTGTGCCAGAACTGAAGCCGCTCGACCTTCCCAAGTGACATCGCTTCGCTCGCCTTATGGGCTCTTGAAAAGTTCCAAGAAGATTCGATTTTCCGAGCCAAATTTTGTTCAGCGATGAGGCCCATTTCTGGCTCATTGTGTCATTTGGGACGAAGAGCAACCTGAAGAGATTCAAGAGCTGCCACTTCATCCAGAAAAAACAACAATTTAGCGTGGTTTGGTGGGCAGGTGTAATAATCGTTTCAGAAATGATGCCGATGAGAACGTAACCGTCAATGGCGACCGTTATCGCGATATGATAACCGACTATTTGATACCTGAAATTGGAGCTCGTGATTTCCGCGATATTTACTTTCAGAAAGGAGGCGCCTCTTCCAACACATCGCATCAGTCAATGGATTTATTGAGAGAACATTTCGGTGAGCAGATAATTTCACGTTTTGGGCCGGTCGACTGGCCACCAAGATCATGTGATAATACACCGTTATACTCTTTCCTGTGGGGATATGTAAATTCTAAAGTATATTCGGACAATCCCGCTTCGATTCAGGCCTTGTAGCAAAACATTACGCATCACGCGTGTCACTCGCCAGTTACCAGTCGAAATGCTCGAACGAGTCATCGAAAATTGGACTCAACGGTGGATGGACCATCTGAGACATAGCAGCGGCCAACATTTGAAAGAGATAATCTTCAAACAATAAATGCCAAGGAATGTGCTTACGAAAGATAATGAACATTCCCCATTAAATTTGAATTTTTTGTGTTTTTTTTTCTTTAAAGAAGTAGGGAATCTCGAAATGGATCAACCTTTACAATATGTAAGTGGGCAAGAGTGTACATTTGTACATACATATATGCTCGTGCAGCGTCTTAACAATACAAAGCTCATCATATAAAGTCACGACATAGCAGCGCTCGTCATATGTATGTATATGCATATGCATGTAAGTACATATTGCTCTACTCATGTGAGCCGTCAGCACGACAGACGTCGGCCGACGCCCAAACAAATGCGCTTTAAATTGCCTTGAACTTGCGAAAAAGTACGTACACTGGCCGTCGCATGTTCGTGCATATCTCAGCCACCTTTATTGTCTTTTCGTTTATTTTTTATTATTTTAAAATTTTTTTTTTTTTTTGAAAAAAAGGAGTAGAAACCGTAGTAGAAAAAAGACAATAAATAAATGAAAAATGCAAACAAAAATAGGAAAATAAAACTCATAATGAGCAAGATTCAAAGTAAAAATCATAGCAGGACTGTCTGTCTGTCTGTATGTATGTATGTATGTAACTAATTAATATACATACATATGTAGTACACATGTGCAGTGCGTTCATCAGTTGGCAGTTGGTTAATTACTGGGTGGGTTGGCTGGCTGGTTTGCAGTGAGAATTTGGCCACAAAGTGTGTTGAGTCTTGAGTCGTCTAGGCAAAGACTTCAAAATCACAAATTCACATGCATAAACAAGTAGTATGTACTCGTATTTAATTACATACTCTACATACTCTACATACATACGTTTATTGTCACGAAATCGCGAAATGAATTCCCATTAACGAGTGATGGGACGGAATTTCATTTTATTTATTTACTCACCTCGCACAGTCTCGTGGAATAATTGGCCGGCCGGTCCGTAAACAATGGGGAGTGGGTGAAAAAAATCGCACAAAATTTATTTAGATTTGAATACAATCGTGCATATGCATGTATGTATGTATGTCTCGGTGCTTATAATTAAAAGATTTATGACAGTAATTATTCGAATTAAATCGAGACAAAAGACTTGAAACAATTAAAAAAATACTTTATTACTCGTGTGATGGATGACACATGTGGTATCTAGGGAGAAGGAGCGCAGTCCCAAACGCGCCAATAGACTTTGTTTTCGTCACTTAATTCACGGTGCTAAGAGTTTGAAGGACCTTTCAACACACTTGAATCGTCACAAAGGCATAACATCGCTACTTAAGGAGCACAAAAGAGTTCTCTTCGAAGGGTGGTTTGGACCAAGCTCCGAGATTAATTCCGAGCCACATTTCATGATTTTCCGAGGTGAACATCGCCGGAAGTCGATATTTTTTGTTACAAATCGACGTAAGATCGTTACTCCAGCATTAATACAACAGAAAAAAATCGCAAAGCAAGGCCAAAAACATTTGTAAACGCCAATTTGGAAGTAGGTTTGTAGGAGGATCCATGCCAAACCCCAGCAGAACTTTAGGCAATACCAAGCGTGGCTCAACAAACCATTTTACTACAATTAAAAGCTATTCGTAGTACGCTTGATATGGTCCAAAACCCCCCAGAAACTGGGTGCCTCACGAATTCAAACCCAGTTATTATTATTACTATTGTTGTTGTTGTTGTTGTTGTTGTTGCTGTTGTTGTTGTTGTCGGTGTTATTATTATTACTATTATTATTATTGTTGTTGTTGTTGTTGCTGTTGTAGCGGCTTTGCCAACCCCGTCTACGGTAAGGCAGCTCTAGTCTTAGTAATCGAGCTCATCTAACTGGAGGCTCAGGAGACGTACTGTTTCGACGGGTTCGAAACAGGGGGAGAGGGGTGTTAGATGAGTCGGATTAAGTGGGCATCCAGAGAGGTGGTGTGAGTGTTGTGCGGGGATTCGTTGCATGCGGCACATGTGTTGGGTATGCCAGGGTCGAGTCTGGATATGTAGGATTTAAGCCTGCTACAATATCCAGACCTTAATTGTGCCAGTGTTGCGGCGGTCTCTCGAGGCAGCTCGAGCTCTTGTTCGGCCTATGGTGGCCTTTCGGCGACCTAACCCTGTTTAGGTCATCAGGTAATTCAAGTCCAGTGTTAATGAACGGTAGCTAACTGCTTTCCAATTAAATCATCTGAGATACAAAGCATAATTGCTAGGCACTGTAAGGCATCACGACGAATCTGGATCATTAGAGGAAACCCCAATTATCTGTAGCAGCAAGGTAAGGCTCTGTTTTTGCGGGAATTTGCGTTGCACAACTTTCTAGCAAGAATACATTTCACTTCCGTTCAAGGTGCCCAGGATCGGGGAAAGTTCGCTTGTATACTTAATAAAATTCGCCCAAAATCGGCCCCGTTTTACCTGTCGTAATAAACCCTCATAAAATAGGTTGGCACTGCCTAAAAAGAGGCCGCTCTCAGGTTTAGAGATAGTAGCAGGACCTTTCGAGTTTTTATAGCATCGTCGCCGTTTCAAAACTGAGGGCTGCGCACAACGGGCAACGCTTCCTTTTTTCTCAGGCAGGACTAAGGGGATTTAATGAGGTCAGAGAGCTATTATTATCTTATAACTGCAGGGTTTACTAAGTTAAAAAAATTGCTAACTATTGCCTAGACAAGCAGCTGGATATGAGAAAGTATAATGACGAAGGATTTCCGCAGAGATCTGGCTTCAGAGTGAATTTCTGAGATGAAATAAAAGGCTTCCCATAAACATGCATCAGCCGCTCTTTCCATTTGGCGAAAAAACATCAACACACACACCACAAAGTGGAAAAAGAGCTCTTCGAAAATCGCTTCAGCGAAACTTACTTACTGTCAGGTGTGCTCTTTGGTTCGGAGGTGTGACTTGACCTTTCTTCTTCGAAAACGATAACGGTCACTGCCAATTCGGATCGTTATTGTCGTATAATAATAGACTCGGCACACAACACGACCGAATATGGCTTTATTGCGAGAGAAATTTCCCCTCGGCGTAATCTCTCGTCTTGGCGATGTCAATTGGCCACCGGTGGGATTTGTCACCGTTGGATTTTTTTTTTTTTTTTTTTTTGAAAACCAACATTCGTCAAGTTATGGTATGTATATCATACGAAATGTGTCTGACGCTAACGAAAAAGAGGTCTTATCTCAATTATTTTGATGAGTTTCGTCTGGAGAAATCATCGATGATGCCATGCCAACTAGACAAGCTTTCAAGCTTTGTTGAAAATATGTCTGCGTCTCTCCAAAGTAAAGACGGGTAAGAGACTTGTCAGACTGAATTAGAAAATAAATGAATTCAGTTTCAAGAGCCTTCACAGCCGATCTTAAGCTAAAGATAGAAGAGCGGATTTTATTTTTATGGCTTAAGGTCAGTTTTAAGATAACAAAAAAAACATTCTTTAGACAAACTTTAGTGCAAAACCTTCAGATAAGTTTGTCTTTTTAATCAACATGAATGCAGACAATTTATATAACACTACTAACGGTCCCAAGGTAAGGAATGTGATTTACAGTGAAACACAAAGCTTTCAATCTTATTTGGAATGCAAGTGCCAGCTTCGTAAGAACACAAGAGCTCCATAAGATAAATATTGATTTGGAAATATTTACAAGAAACACAAGTCGTTTTGCAGACCGATCAAAAAAACTGCTGCCCAAAAGGAGAGAAAAATGCTAAATTCTCTATAGGTTCAATGAGAGAATAGAAACTCAAGCCCATAGTGTTTACTTGCACGTAAGTCTGAAGGTATAAAGTAGACAAATATTCCACAAATATTTGGATACTCAACTGGAGAGCTCACTCCAATTGGATTATTTAGTTCGATTTAATGCAAAATATTTCTTTCGTTTTTGGTTTCTTTTGGTAGAATTTGTTTTTGAATTTTCAAATAAAGTTTACTAGGGCTGAACTATGCCCTTTATAAGCTTCTCCTAAGTTATCTAAACTCTTTTTTAATATTTGATCTGAGCTGAAGTATAGATCGTAGATAGATAGTATCAACTCCTCATTCTCTCTCTCTCTTTGGTAGGCCATATCACTGCATTCAACCTTTGCACAGTCCTCTGGAGCTTTTGCAATGTGCATATTTGTCGGCATTCTAGGTCAATAGAAAAAACTTACTGAGAACAGATGAGTGGAACTACTAAAGTCACTACCGCTCAAACTCCGTTTGACCAAACGTCTTAACTTACTTGTGAGTCTTCAGCCTGTCTTAAGCTTAATTCAAAATGAGCTCATGCCGTTGGTGCATTTGTAGCAAAACAAATTTTTCGCGGATCGAGGAACGAGCCTTAGCCTAAACGAGGGATATGATATCACCGTAGACTAGAAGAAATAAAAATTGTCATCTCTTCAGCTCCAAATCATCAGCGAGAAATTCACAACAACACAACATTGTATCATTTAAGTGGGACGCAAAATTTCGAAATCACCGGTTGACCTTCAAATTGGCGTAAATAAGATCGTAAAAATTCCATTTTTTGTTGTTGCAAAATTGAAAACTTTTAACCCAAAAATAGGCTTAGTTTGCGGGCAAAAGAAATAAAAAATCAATTTGCGCATGCGTAACTCCAAAAAAAAAAAGTATTCAAAAAATGTGCAAAACAAGTAAGTAAATAAAAAAAATATACATATATATATGTGTGCATATACATATGTATTTATGCAGTTATCTTAAAATCTCGAAGGTCATTGTACGTTTAAATGCGCTAATTAAAATACAAATTTAACGCACTGAATACTTGCGTACATACATACATATACGCGCATGAAGGCGTTTTGATTGTACAAAATACGCAACCAGTCACATACTCGTATGTATATATGTACTAGAAATTAGCATAATTTAGTTACTTTCATTGTGTATTAAAACACCCTCAGATTAGAATTCGCTACTTTTCAAAGAGTTTATTTGTCAAAATTATTGGTGTTGAATATGAAATTCGTTTTCACATCTCAAATTTTGAAAAAAAAAATTACTTTATATATATAAACGTAAATAAAATCCATTTGAAATAATTTTCTTCACGAAATCCCATTTTTTATGATAAAGTATGAATCTTGGGGCATTATAAGTGAAAAACTGTCATCATTCAAATGAGCGCCTCGTGAATTTTTGCAAACTTCGATCCATTTGAGTTATTTTTCGACCACTTTTTGACACATAACTGGACGAATGTTGATTTTCAAGTACTCAAGAAGTTAAAAGTTCGTCCGCATAAGCTTGGTCTTTCGCGTACCCTCATAAAAAAAGTCCAACGGCGTCAAATCGCACGATCTCGGTGGTCAATTGACATCGCCCAAGACGCGAGATTCCGCAGCCGGGGAATTTCTCTCCCAATTAAGCTATATTCGCTCGTGTTGTGCAGCATTTGGCATCATCTTGTTGGAACCACATATTGTCCAAGTCTTGTTCTTCAATTGCAGGCCATAACAAGTCGCTTATCATACGACTATAACGATCCGAATTGACAGTGGCCGTTGTCGTTTTCGAAGAAGAACGGTCAAATCACACCTCCGAACCAAAGAGCGCACTTTTAGCTAAAACAAAACATGTTAAATTTGACAAATATCAAAATACAGAACTGCACTTTTGAAACCATTAAAAGATTAACCCATTAATTGGAAGAAAAGTACAACTGTAGCCCATCGAATGCTTATGGTGTATCTGCGCCAACCGATGAGTCATTCAGAGACTAGTCTCGACCCTGAAACGTTTACCCCCACCAGACCTTGCTCCTTCCGACTACTGGCTTTTTCAGCGGACGCAAAACGTTATGGGCTGTCACGGGTTCGGGCAATTTGAAGAAATCAAATAATGTTTCAATGATTGGTTCGAGGAAAAAGTATACGCTTTTGAAGGACAATACTTTGAATAACAATATAAAACACTTTTTTGAACCCAATCAAATGGTTCGAATTAATTAATGTTTTTAAGAAAATCTCAAGAAAATGTTTAAAATTATAAATATAATGATGAACAGGATTCCAGTTTCACCAGGCTCGAACACGATCCTTACGTCGAAAAGGTTTGAAAAGCCAGCATATATTCTTTACAAATACATTAGTTTACAAATTATCTTTTTTTTATAAATTATTAAGTTTTCCTTCAAATATTTCTATTTCACTTGCACTCTGGTGGAATTTTCCACCAGCTGTGTCCGCTTCTGAGCTAGATTGCTTCATCAAAGAGACGTAAAATTTTAATGTTATAAGGTTATGAACAAACAACACTAACAATGTTGGCCTTGAAATCTAACGTAGAATCACTCTTGCCAACAGGTGCTATTTTGGACTGAGTAGGCAATTGAAAAGTAAAGTCCTCTCTCGACAAACCAAACCCAAACTCTACAACTCACTCATCATTCCCACCCTGACATATGGTGCAGAAGCCTTGACGATGTCGACAGCCGATGAGTCGGCTTTAGGAGTTTTCGAGAGAAATGTTTTGCCGAAGATTTATGGTCTTTTGCGCGTTGGCAACGGCGAATACCGCAGATGAGCAAAGGAACGATGAGCTGTACGAGCCATTCAACGACATGGAAATAGTTCAGCGAATCAAGAGACAGCGGCTACGCTGGCTAGGTCATGCCATCTGAATGGATGGAAAATGGAAAAAAAAATTATGAAAATCTTATCCCGTCTATAGGAATAATAATAATACTAATAACAGTGGACGACCCTAACAGGAGATCAACATCAAAAATAATTGAGCACTAAATGTTAAAAAATCAACACAGTGAAGATTACTATGCTTGTATAGTGGATATTTAGTCCAGGGGAACTCTACTAAGACACAGATAACCCCGAAAGACATAGTCTACTTGATGGAGTGAAGGTAGATTGGCTGAGGGGTGTTAGCAGTCTCTAGGGAAATGGGTTCGAACCCTGGCCAAACCAAAATCCGAAATTATTTCATTGCTTGCATTAGATTACCATAATCACGTTAGCACACCATACAGAAAGGTTAGTTGGTTGGTGAAAATTCTTATAATTCCCTTTAATGCGTATTTGCGAACAAATGGCGAACTGAGACTAGTATCACATTTCACTGCACGGCAAATTTTTTTATATGTACTTGGGTAAAAATGTTAATATTAGTTAATTTTATTGAATGATTTATACGGAATTTCGCAATATGCAATTCGCGAGCATTCAATTAGCTAATCACTTAGTTGGCTTATCAACTAATTCGATCGGTAAAAGGCAAGTGTTTGATAAAACGGAAAGCGTGTAAAAAGGCAAATGTTATTGAAAAGTAAATAAATTTTTGCACTTGTTAGTTAACTGTAATATTATTCTGAAAAACTTAAATTTTTTATATTTTCATTACAAAAGGAAATATTTTTCATGGGAAAATCTAAACTAAATTCAGCGATTGCCAGTTTGTAAAGCTTTTTAGGGTGGAGTAGCGAAAAGCTTTGACTTTATGCATATATATATGTACATATATGTATATCTAAAAATGGAAAAAATAGTTACAGAGCTCTTCGAGAGGTCCATAGTCCATTAAAATCACCCTTTAATCAAACTTCTTGAGTGAAAAAAGGAATTCTCTTCGCCTGTGCTTATTAATCACACTTCACAATCTTAAATCAACAATTAATTACCCGCACACCACACTACTTGCATACGTTATGCATGCAATGCCACCAGACAGCTGTTTAAAAATCTTGTTATCAATGCAATTACTATAGTCAAGCAGAGAAAATAAGAAGAAGAAGAAGAAGAAGAAGATGAAATATTGTAAGCACATAAATTTAGTGCTGAGCGATAGATAAGAAAGTGTTTCAATGCTACTGAAAGTGATCGAAATT
The DNA here is from genome assembly GCA_030068015.2 of Neoceratitis asiatica. Taxonomy (NCBI): domain Eukaryota; kingdom Metazoa; phylum Arthropoda; class Insecta; order Diptera; family Tephritidae; genus Neoceratitis; species Neoceratitis asiatica. Next base: position 82,270,310 of record CM061525.1, on the reverse strand, counting down.
TATATTACTGTCTACTTGATCTCTTACATACGAACATAAATATATACTTACTTATACAAATATATGTATGTATGTATGTATGTACATATATAAAGGCAAGTGTATCATGCATATGAATGCACTTGACACATTATAAAACTGAAGTTGATAAAAATACAAAGAAAAGTTATTTGTAATAAAATTTTTATTTCCAAAAAAAAAAAAAACAAATCACATTAAATTTATAAGTTACGCAAATCGAAATTGTCATTTGTGGCGCCTCACTTTGATGTTTGATTGGTGTGTTTATTTTTTCCATTTTTTTTATTTATGGTTTTTAATTTTTTGTTCACTTTCTTTTAATATATTTAATTTTATTTTATTTCTTTCAATTAAATTTTATTTTTTTAATTTTATTTTATTTAATTTTATTATATTTTTTATTTTTTTATTTATTTTTTTAATTTTTATTTTTATTTTATTTTATTTAATTTAATTTTATTTTTTTTTATATTACATTTTTATATATATTTTTTTTAATTTATTTAATTTTATTTTACTATACTTTATTTAATTTATTTTTTAATTTTATTTCAAATTTTTTATTTTTTTTTATTGTTTTCAATTTATTTTTTTTTAATTTTTTTTTATTTAATTTTTTTATTTTTTTTATTTTATTTTATTTATGTTTATTTATTTTATTTTGTTTATTTTATTTTATTTCAGTTTATTTTTATTTTATTTTATATTATTTTATTTTATTTTTTATTTTTTTATTTTTTTATTTTTTTTATTTTTTATTTATTTTTTTTAATTAATTTATTTCATTTTATTTTATTTTATTTTTTTTATATTACATTTTTTATATATTTTTTTTAAATTTATTTATCTTTATTTTATTATACTTTATTTTATCTCTTTTTTAATTTTTTTTTAATTTTTTTTTATTGGTTTTAATTTATTTTTTTATTTCTTTTAATTTAATTGTTTTATTTATTTTTATTTATTTTATTTTTTTTAATTTTTGTAATTTTATTTAATTTAATTTAATTTAATTTTATATTATTTTATTTTATTTAATTTTATTTTATTTTATTTTATTTTATTTTATTTTATTTTTTATGCCATTTAATTTAATTTTTTTTTTATACATTTTTTATATTTTTTTAAATTTATTTAATTTTTTTTTTTTTTTTTCTTTCATATATTTATTTTTTTATTTCTTATCAATTTATTTTTTTATTCTTCTTTAATTTCATTTTTTTATTTTTTTATTTTATTTTATTTTTTTATTTTTATTTATTTTATTTTATTTTTATTTATTTTTTTATTCCATTTTATATTATCTTATTTTATTATAAGTTTTTTGTAATTTTTGTTTTATTTTATTTCATTTATTTTATTTTATTTTATTTATTTCATATTATTTTATTTTTTATTATTTATTATTTTACTTTTTTTATTATTTTTTTATTTTATTAATTTTATATTTTTATTTTTTATTTATTATTATTTTTTTTTCATTTAGTTTATTTTATTTTATTTTTTATTTTATTAAGCATTATTTCTGTTATCATTTCGGCTGCGAATTAAATAGAAAAAGCGTCATTTAATTTCTCAGTAAACATTTAGATCAAAAAAAGCATTTCGATTCACTGTCGCTCAGAATGAATCATAATAACTTGGAGTTCCCATATGGGTGTCTTAGTCTATCAGATAATTTTCTAAAATACCTAAATTTATACAGCAAAAGAGTATTATCATTGCCTATCGTAGCCCTTCGAGCAATCATGAATTAAATAATTTTGAAAATGAGTAAAAATGTAAATTATATAAATAAAAAATTAATTTTTTGAGTAGAAAACATTATTTTTTTGTACTCAAAAAATTATTATTTTTTTATTCCGAAAGGATTATTCTTATTTTTCATAAAAGTATAGGGTTTTTCAATAAGAGTGATATGATTTCTTTAAAAATAAGTTCTGAATAGAACATCATTCAAACACTTTTTTCACTAAATCTAGTCGTATGTCATGAATAGCACGTTCAACACTGACTTTTAAAGCTTGAAGAGAGTCTGGTTTATTGCTAAAGACCAATGACTTCAAATAACCCCACAAGAAGTAGTCTAATGGTGTTAAATCATAACTTCTTGGAGGCCATTCAATGTCACAATTTCTTGAAATAATCGAATCTCCAAACCGCTTTCGCAATAATTCGGTTGTGGCACGTGCTGTGTGACACGTAGTCCCGTTTTGTTGGAACCAGATGTTGTTAAGATCAACTTCTTCCAATTGTGGCCATACAAAGTTGGTTCTCATCGATCTATACCGCTCTCCAGTAACGACAGTAACGGTGCTACCAGTTTCATTTTGAAAAAAGTACGGACCAATGATTCCACCAGACCAAAATCCACACAAAAATGTCAAATTAGGTGAATGTGAATGGCTGTTTATGAATAATTTTTGGATTTTTATCGCATCAGAATCAACAGTTTTGTTTATTTACCGCACCATTCAGATGAAAGTGAGCCTCGAGAGCCTCATCGTTATCGTCCTGAAGTTTTTCTAAGGCAGCAATGTTATTCTTGCGTATATCTTGTCATGATGAAATTGTAAGCATTGCTGAATACAATAGGAAAAAATGACAGAATATTACATATTGAAAATGGCTAAAACGACACTTAGAAATCATATCATATCCCTATTGGAAAATCCTTTATGTCTCTAAACGACGTTGTGTGTATAAATTAACAATGAGTAAAACAAAAAAATTTAAGTATTTCTTAAACAAAATTTGTTTTTGTACTTTTTTTGTTCTTTATTATTTTTAATTTACTTTTATTTCGTTTATTTTATTTTTTTATACCTTTAATGTACATGAAATGGTATATTCACTTTGGTCTGAAGTATGTAAGTACAAGAAGGAGAAGAGATAGATCCCCCAAATTAATACCGATCGTATCAGAATAACGAGCTGAGTTTATTTAGCCACGTCTGTCTTTCTGTCCGTCTGTCTGTCTGAATGAAATCTAGTCCCTCATTTTTTGAGATATTTCAACCAAGCTTGGTAGGAAATACACCTATACGTATAAATGATCATTTGTAGGAACCAGCGAGATTGGATCATTATAGCATATATACGACCGATTTTTCAGATTTGAAAATCCGTCCAAAAAGGAAATTCGGTATACTACACATACATACATAAAGGATTGCATATTAGCTCTGAAAACTCTCGAAATCGGCCGAATACAACACATAGCTCCCACAAAACGATATTTTCAGATGGTCAAAACACAGTCAAAAAGCATTTACGTGCATGAAATTTGGTGTAATGCACACATATTATGAATTCCGTATTGGTACTGTAAATCATCGAAATCAGAATACCATAACATATAGCCCATATATAACCGATTTTTTTAGGTGTTGAGTTTTTGAGTAAAAAAATACGTCGAAAAAGCATCTAAGAACGTGCAAGTTGATATTGACTGAAAATAATCAAAATCTACTTTTGTAATTTGCAATAAATTTCATATATTCATGAATTTATTTTATTTTTTATATTTTCATTTTATTTTATATTATATTATTTTATTTTAATTTTATTTTATTTTATTAATTTGATTCTATATTTTCTTATTTTTTATTTTTATTTTTGTTTTATATTATTTTTTTATTTAATTTTATTTTATTTTACTTTACATTTTTTTTTTTTCAATTAATGTATTTTTTTTTTAAATATATTTCATTTTAATTATATTTTATTAACTTTTTTATTTAATTTTATTTTATTTTTATTTTTTATTTTTTATTTTTTTATTTTATTTTTATTTTTTATTTTTTATTTTTTTATTTTTGTCGTTTTGTCTATTTTTTCCGTTTGTGCATATTTTTACATAGTTATGTTTGTATGTCTGTAATATAAATGTATTTTAAATTTATTGCACTCATAAAACTCCCACATCATTTTATTACAAAATATCATAACTTGTTGATATGTATGTATGTATGTATGTATACGTATTCGCAGTCCAAGCACATATTTTGCATAATTACACATTTCAGCACATTAAAACAAATAAACAACATCGAGCAACATTTCAATGCGCATACCAACATACATATTCACATATGGAAGAAGAATCTCTTCATATGCAACTCAAAGATATGACGAGCCTCAATATGCCCAAAGGATGAGCACTAATAAGTTGTTGGACTCGCGGTTGGGGGGGTTGGCGCAAGCGCAACAACTCACGCCTCTGTGATACGGCGCAGCATACTAAATAACACTGCCATGCAACACTACACCACTCACAAAAAAAAAAAAAGCAAAAAACAACAACAACAAAAGCAAAAAAAAAACAACAAAAATGCATATGCAAATTTTTTTGATTACATAAATATCTTCTTACATTTACATACATATATATGTATGTACATATGCTTGCATGTATTTGTATGCGAATGCATTGAAGCAGTAAAGAAAATTGTGAAAAAATCTCGATATTCTTGTTGTTGTTGTTGCTGTGCGCTTTAGCTATTTGTGGCTGCCACATGCGTTGAACTTGAACTTGGAACATTGGCTGGCGGCAACTGCGGCGTCGACTAGCCGCACAGAGCATAATAAACAATCGAAGTTGGGTTGGCAATAAAAAAAAGCATAAAAATGGGTTGCGAGCGGCAATCAAGCGTGGCAGAGTTGCATTTACATTTAACACGATAGATCCCCTTGGAAGATTGGGGTTTTTTTTTTGGATTATGTATTTATACTAAAATTTTATTTACATCCATTTTATAAATTTATCTATTGAAAGGTCATTTTAATGAAGTCGGAAGTTGAATTTTTGTGAATTTTAGAACTTTTTTGACATTTCGTAAATTAATCCGTTGGTTTTTTTGTAATTTAATTTTGAATTTCTTTATTTTTTTATGAATTTTATTTACTTTTTAATATTTTACCAATTTTGCTCATGAGATCTCAGCATCTCTTGTGAAATTAAAGAAACAAATGCCTCCAGGTAGTTTAATAATCTCTACGCTGGTGGCTTGAATGACATATATGTAGATCTGTTCAAAGAGGCACTCCTCTCAGGGGTGTGCTATCTCCACTTCTCTAGATCCTAACAATGTATAAAATATTGTTGGATCTACTAAAGGAGGGAACATGTAGTGACTTAATCTGTGACAATGTGACTCTTATTGTTGCAGGGAAATTCCCACACATCCTCACCAATGCTATGCAAGCAACCCTATATGATACCAATCGATGCGTCGAATCACGAATGTCAGCAAACAGAGCTGGCGTTGTTCTCTAGGAAACACAGCATAGCAGATATCACAAAAAACAAACAACAAAAGATGAGTAAGACAGAAATCAAGCTACCTGGGACTAACTTTGGCCAGGAAGGTCTAAGGGAAACCGAACTTATTGCATTTTAAATACCCCTAATGGGGCTGCAAAATCGATACTCTGGCTGAGGTAATTTTCTCAGGGCGATTTTCAGTCTATCTCCTCCACCAATTTGTTGTTTTTGCGCCCTAATGTTTTTACCAACAAATGAAGAGATCTTTCCCTAAGGACGAGGTATGTTCAAAGGAAGAGGTGAAGGTTTTGCTCACTGTTTTCTTTGATAACAATGGTGCGGTGCATCATGAGCTCCTGACAAAAAGTCGATACAGTTAATAAGGAATACTACACAGAAGTTATGCAACATTTGCCTGAAGCAATATGGCTCAAACGATCGGAATTGTGAAAAAACCGAAATCGTGGGTTCTGCATCACGTTCATAATGCACCAGCTCACACATCAATGCTTATTCATGATTTTTTTTGGCCAAAAACAAAACCGTAATCATACCTCAACCAGCGAATTCATCAGATTTGGCTCCCTGAGGCTTTTTTCTATTACTCAAGAAACCAATGAAAGGAAAGAGTTTTGCCTCAATTGATGAGATCTCAAGTCAGAATCGAAGAAAGTGCTGATGGCCATCATACCGAAAAGCTCATTTCAGTAGTGCTTCGAGGATTGGAAAAAGCGTTCGCACGAGTGTATTAAATCCGAGGTGGATTACTTTGAAGAGGACAAAATAGATATTGATGAATTAATATGTACTGGAAAAAAAAAAAAATTCTTTCATTTTCCTTTGAACACGCCTCGTATACTTAAAAAAATTTCCATTTCTACGCAATACAACCCAGTTTCGCACCCCTTTGGAGATTAAATTAAATTCGTTCTTTAAACTTGGTCCTTCCTTCCATAGAGAAGAGACACTGCGCTCATTATCTATTTATATACTCAGATCCCAACTGGATCAACGAGTGGGAGTGCTGAGTATTTTTTTCAGCAAAATTCGTTAACAAAATCAACTTTCGCTTATTAAATGAATGGACTGCTTTTCTAACCGATATTACTGCAGTTCAAGAGATTTGAGTATTATTACATTTTTCAGATTTTTTATTTTTGATACAAAATTATTTTGTTATAGCTTTTTTTTTTAAATAAATTGTATATTAATATTTTTGTATTATTTTTTAATATTAAAATTTTTTCGTTTGAATTCGGTGGCATTTATTGTGCTAAAAGAATTTTTTTAAATTTAAATTAAAAGTATTTTTTTAATATTAAAATTTTGTTTGTTTGAATTCGGTGGCATTTATTGTGCTAAAAAATAATTTTTTTAAATTTAAATAAAAAAAAAACATTTCTAATTTTTGTATAAATAATATATTATATAAAATTATTAATAATGAAACAATTTTTTTTTATTTCCATTACAGAATTGAACTAGCTGGTAAATATTTTTTTATATATAAAATTTAAAAATTTTATTTAACATTATTATAATTTTTCAATATTTTCTTTTTTCTTTTTTGATACGCAATTATATTGTTCTAAGCTTTTTTTTCAATAAACTTTATATTAATAATTTTGGATTATTTTTTGTTTAATATAATAACGATCATTTTAAAGAAATTTATTCCTTTTTTACATTTTATTTATTATTATTTATATTTGTGTTTTAATTTATTTTTAACTTGGTAGTAATTTGTGTGCAAAAAAAAAATTACACAAAAAAATTTAAATTAAAAAAGGAACATTTTTTATAATTTTAGTACAAATTTTCTTCAGCAATAATTAATAGGTAATTATGATTTTTCTTCATTTAAGCATTGAATTGAACTCACTCGAACTTATATTTTTGTTTATAGGAAATTGTTTCACTGTAAATTTTTTAGGTGAAATTATTCTCGCTTTTATATTTTAATAATATTTTATTATCTAAATTTATTTTTATTTTATTTTACCCTCTTCTTATTGAATTTGGTAGCATTTGGTTCGCTAAAAAAATTTTTTTTTAATTTTTAAAATTTTAATTAAATTTTAAAATTATAAAATTAAAAAAAAAATTTTACTTTTTCAAAAAAAAAAAAACATTTTATTTATAGTCTTTGTATAAATAGTTTGAAATAGTAATTACTATAATTGTTATTTGGGTAATTATTATTAGAAAATTATTATTTTTCTTCATTTGCACGTGGAATTTAATGCACTCTTAATTTCAAGTTTTGTTATTGGAAAGATATAATGGGTAATTAAATTAAATTTTTCATAATTTTTTTATGTTTGATACACAATTCTTGTGATGTTTTTTTTTTTTTTTAATTATGTTGTGATAATTTTTTTTAATAAATTGTATGTGCATATTTTTATAATTGAATTAATTTTCATTATTTTTGATTTTTAAAGTTTTTTATGGATTTGTGAAATCTTTCTTCGTATTCAATAAAACATAATTTTTGTTTATTAATTTGATTGCAAGAAAAAAATTGTAAGTTCTTTATAAATCATTTTAAATAAAAATTAGTATTGAATGAAATTTTTATCATTAAGGTGATAGACTAAAATTCACACGTAAATTTAATTGCTTTAAGATGTTTCCACACTTCGTTTTGAATAAATTTTGTCTTAATTTAGTTATTCTTTGGACGATCAGTTCCTATAGTATTGTAGATTTTTACGTATTAGGATCATCTGATCTGATTGTTTTTTGGTGCAAATAAAACAAGTTTGTGTTGCCCGATGTTTCTTTGCTTTTTTATTTATTTATTTTATTTTATTTTATTTTATTTTATTTTATTTTATTTTTTATCTTTTTTTTTGTTATCACAACCTTATTGATATAGGTTATGATAACCTTTATGAATTTTTTTTTTTTTTTGATTATTTACATTTAATTTTTTATTATAATTTTTGCAGTATGCTAATATCAACTCTTTCACTTTGTTCATGAAATCCATCCAATAAACTTGTTATACTAAGACGGTCGTGTGTTTAATTTCTCGGACTTCTAATTCTTTTAATAGTTTTGGAAACATTTTTTATATTAAATTGGAAATTTTAAATTACATAATTTTTTAAATTTAATATAACTAAATTTTAAGAATAATAAATAACGAGTTAAAATTGTTCAGTTATGCGGTAAAATAAACTTTTTTATAAATTTTTTTTTAAATTTTTTTGCGGAAATTTTTCCACAATTTTACTTCTTTTAATACACACTATATATTTCGTTGAAATATTTTTGTTACGAAATATAAAAAAAATTTTTTTTTTAATAAATTGTTAAATAACTATTTTGTATTTATTATTTTAATTATTTTTAATTTTATTTTATTAATTTCACTATTTTTATGCAGTTGCGAAAGATGTTTTTGTACTCAATGAAAATTTTTGAAGCAAAAAAAAAATTAAATGAAATAATTATTATTTGAATTATTATTATTTATTATTATTAATTATACTAAAAAAAATTCTGTACTCACAAATTAATTTATAGGAAAAATAAAATAAATTTTTTTTTGAATACAAAAATTATATTTTTTTATTTTTTATATAAATTAATTCAAATAATAATTTTTTCAGAACTAATTTTTTTTAAATGTGTTATAGATTTGTTTACTGTGGTTCATTCTTTACTAAATTTTTTTAATATTTTCACTTTTCTCGTCATTATTTTTAAATTTCAATGTGATTGTGAAGAGTTTGGTGTATTTTGTATATGTTTTTTATAATTATTAATTTTATAATTACTTTTTAATTCCTTGTATCTTTAGTATTTATGCATTTGTGTTGCACTTATTTGCACTAAAATTTTTTTTATATTTTTTAAGGATTAAATATTTTTTAGATATTTAATTAAATTATTGAATTTATTTATATTTAAATATTTTAGTTTATTTCATTGCTTTTAGGGTATATTTGAGTTATTTTCAGCCTAATATTTTATTGAAAATTTTTAACTTTCATAATTTTAAAATTTCCAATTATTATTTAGTATTTTTTTTTTGGCAGCACAGATTTTTTACCACAATGTTGTATAAAACAAAAACAATTTTTGGTTTTTGGTGAACATTTTGTGACTTCCAGACACGCCAAAAATATATATTTTTGAAAACTTTTTTGACTACTAAATTTTGTAAATTTTTAATAAAAAACATTATTTTTGAGAAAGGCGTTGAAATTTAAAAAAAATTTACACTTTTCATAATTTTTTGAAATTTTTATTACTTTTATATTTAGAAAATTTTTATTTAAAAAAAAAATTTTTTTTAGAAGCTTAATATAACAAAAAACTATTTATAAATTTTTATACACAATTCATTTAATTTCACCTTATTTTTATTATTATTTTTGAATGTCGAAATAGCAAATTTTTCATCCTGTTATTTGTTACAATTTGTTTTATATTTTTTGTGATTTAGTTTAACATAATTTTAAGCAGTAAAATTTCTCACTTTTATTTTTATTACAATTTTTTTGTTTAACACAATAAAATAATATTTATTACCCAAACATTTATTCACACGCTTTTTCACAATTAAAAAGTGGCCGCATTTGCATTTAAATAAATAACATTATTTTCAAAACAATACTTCATGGGAATGAATATCTCACATACAAACAAATGCATTTCTTCAAACAAAATTTCACACGCTTTACATATTCGTAAACGAATAAGCGACTCTAGCGAACGCTCCAATGAAACGCAACGAAAATGCAAACCGGCAAACCACCGACGTACCTACGAACAACGTGAAAAAACGCGTTCGAATTATAGCTAAAGTCGCGATCGACTGACTGACTGCCTGGAAATCAAAGGCAATTTCGCAAAGTTGCCAACATGCTAAAGTGGCTGGCTCCAGCGCTAGCGCCAATGCTAAAACACTCAAGTAGCTCCAGTGAGCCGGTTAGCGTCCAGTACATATGTAACTTACCACACCAACACAGCGTGATCGCTTGTGATCGTGTTGAGTTGAGCGTGAGTAGGCTACAATCGCACACTTGCGGCGCTTGCCTGTGTGACAACTTCAGTGTTTGTAAACACACTCATTGGGCTGACTCAATGAGCTCATCTTATCTCTCCACACACTACAGCTACCGCCTGTATACATCTGTATGTCTATTTTCGGTTTGTTTACTCGCTTATCGGTAACGAAAGCGAAATTGTGTAGAAAAAATGCCGGCATTGAGTGAGGGGAGCACATGGGTTTGTGGCGAGTATCTACAGCTGACCAGCTGACCACTGAGTTTGGGTATTGGCAAATGAGGAGTACACTGGAAAAACTTTTTAAGTGAACGACATTCGGATTTCTCTCGAAGAGCGAAGAAGTTCATTTTCAAAAACACTCGCTTGCCGCATTGTATTCTGGTATGCAGAAGTAGATTGAAATCGAAACATTTATATTTAGGTTAGGTAGAAGTGGCTAACCCGAAGTGCGCGGCACATAAGATACATTCGTTGTTATACCACAAAGAGTAGAAGCATCTAGAACGCTGGACCACTTTTGATTCAGAGAATCGTTTAATGAATGTAACAAATCTAAAAATTCCCCGATATTAATATCTGCTAACACCTTCGTAAATGTATGCGATCCGAAAACTTTCAGTCTCAGTCTCTCCGTTGAAAACAATGTGCTAAGATGATTCCAACTTTTCTTCCAAAAATTGCGACTTTGGGGTTTCAGAGAATTCCCAAGCCGTTAGTCGCAAATTCCTATCGGCCGGAATACATAATAAATGCGAGGGTTCGGATTTTTGGTTAGAAAGGAGCTTCCTTGACCTCACATGGTTCACCTTAGGTTAGAAAGATCTCGCAGCTGCGCATGTTGAGGTGCTAACCCAGCATTTGCTGAGTTGATTCAATGCCCACTTGTCCAGAAGCAGATCCCAAACACAACGGAGCGCCCATTTGAGATTTGTCCAACATTAACGAAATGGTGGTGCTCATGCGTGCAAGCTCATCAGCCCCTAGGTATTGAGCTTCGACCTGCTACACCCATATTATTTGAATTCTGACATAAGCTAACCACGGAAATCTAAATCCAGCTATCAGATCATATCAAGAAGAGATATGTGCATCTTCTGTAATATTGAGACAGCAATAAAACCTTCAGGTTCAATCACGAAAAACTCTAAAATAGTATTGGGTGGGCCGGCGCACATTTCTTCGGAAAATGGCCCAACGAAACAGATTATCCCTGCGTCTCTGGTCAAGAACTACAGACCAGAAGGACTTGCTAGGCAAGGTATGATCAAGCAGATTCTACTGTGATATGCCACAAGTAAACTGCTGTTAGACGAATACTTTCACAGACAAGCCGCTTTAAGTTTGATACAAAACTTGAGCTATCCATAATAGAGACAAACTTGGCAATTATTCGATCGGATAAGGCTAAGCTCGTTTCAGAAGATGCTAGAGGAATGACGAGTAGTAACAGCCTATTTCCGCATTATTATGCTCTAACCGGAAGTAGTTCTCGGCATTTTGAAGTCGCTTTTATGGATAACTGCTCCCATGTGGCAAAAACTAAAACAAGCAACCAGCTAAAATGGATGGGATGGATGAAAAATAAGCTGTAGGGGAAATGAAAATCTTTAGTAGTAACACAATTCGAATTTTTAGGATTGAATATATCGATGCCCGCGTCTCGGCAATCATTACTAAATAAATTTACCTAATCTTCATGGGACGCGAAGCGAAAACCAGAGAATGGATATTACTGATCGGTCATTCCACGATCGCCCCGTTCGATCAACCAATGAACCAGGTGAGGTTGACTGGAACCATTTTTTTTTTTTTACAAAAGAAAAGTAAATCTCTAAGTGGAAGCCCTGTGATCACCATGAAAATGAATCTGCGAAAAATTTGTAGCAAACCATTGAGAAAGCGATGGAGTTATTTAAGTACTTCTGCTTTCCTTTTGCGAGACCGATATTGTATCATTCTAGTATTATCCTTCGTTCGGTACAATTTATGCAGCGTTTAGGTTCTACTCCCAACCGGGAAGTTCATTTTCACCATCAACCAAGAATAACTTGCATTTTTTGGTTCCGCTTACCCGGTCATCTGTCCATCTCTTCTACTGAGTCTGAAAAATTACCTCAACTACTTTGACTACTCAGAGGCCTGCTTTGATACAGTAATGAAGCTGATATTGGATACTCCTCGATCTATGAATTTTATTCCACTTGAATTTTTTTTAGAAAAAACAGTCCATTTGTTTCGATATCAAATCTAGAAAATGTCTTCATTACACCTCTAGTATCTTAAAATTTTTGCCTTTATCTCTGGCGCCGATCGTACCACAGAACTATTTCAAAAATTAACTGCTTCTTGGAGTTCCGAAAAATGATTCCACTCGCTCTCACACTCGCTCACTCACAACCACTTAACTCAATGCGTGGTGAATTAAACTTGTATATTGAGTTGCGCTCAATGTGGTGAGTGATCGCACCAGCAGCAGAACAACATTCGTATTGTGGTAGCCACATAAACAGACACACATATTTACTCAAAATGTTTGGATATCCGTTTATTTGCACATGTTGCATGCCACATTTGTTTGTCGACAACAAAACAAGCAAGTGATAAAAGTGTAAATATATACATATGTATGTACGAGTACAACAATAAAAGAACCTTAAAAACCATTTGGTGAGTTCCCGTCAGCGATCTCAATTGATCGTGTCAGTTGATATTCAAATATGTTGTACAACAAAAATCGGTGATCGGTGGTAACTCACGCAATTGATTGCCGCTTAATGCTCGAGATAACATACATAAATATGCTGGTAGTTATGTACATAAGTATGAATACAGATGTCAAATTGTCAATTTTCGAAGGAGCCTGAAGAAGAAATAAAAATATTAAAACGAAAAACCACAAAACGTCAGCAATGCAGTCCACCAAGGGAAGTAGAGGCAGAGGAAGAATCGATTGGAAACAGAATGAAGGTTACTTGATATCTCGCTATTTTTAACTCAGCTTTAATCACATAACCGATTTCGACGTCAAGTGGAAATAAGAACAAGTGATATGGTACTCCCCTCCTTTAGGAATACAGAATAAGCTGTGTGTATCTCCAATTCTCGAAAAGACATCAAGAGGCACACCATGAGTTCGAGGAGGAGCTTGGCGGAAAGTCGCTTCAGCGGTTACAAAGACGCCAATTGAACATATATAAATATATAATCTGTCATCTGTCGAGCATATCGCAATAAAACCGCGGTGTTCGTCATTTATCGCTCATCTCAAAATGGCAATTACAAAAGGATGTGTTGGAAAGAAGTACTGAGCCAGAACCCAACCTTAATTTTTCAGCTTAGAAATACGATCACTCGCCTTTCAGGTTCATACCTAAAATCTTCCAAGTGAGAAACGGAGTCTGAGCGTTATAAACCAATAAACTGCCACTAAAGATGATGGAGCACACCCTTCACTAGTTATTATAGCCATCATATATTGAAAGCGTTCTTACCGCCACAAACGCTCAGATAGCACGACTCAACATTCTAAATCTCGGGGATTTTTATTTATTTTTCGAACAGAGATATGCTTTATAACACTTCAGAGTTGAAAAGAGGCGGTCAGGAATTCTCAGAAAGGTAGACAAACTTCGAGCTAAAACATCAAAATATAAACTACGGCTTCAAATATGTGAAGTCTTTTCTGCGAAATATTTAATTCCTGCATTTGGAAACTCGGTCTACAACAATATAGGGACTTCTTTGAACTTATAAGCTGATAAAATAAAAATAAAAATGGAATACACCGACTAATCCCTTATCTTCACTGTGATGAACCTACTTTGGTCAAGGGAGAAGAGCGTAGAACTTAATGCTGAAATTTTTTTCCAGTGGTCGTGTTCTTCTTGTACATACAACTTTAACTGAGCAGCCAGTAGACTAAACTACACTCAGAGATGCGAGACAAAAATTCGTTGGTAGAAAATAAACTGAAATTACTTTATTCAACTAAGCCGCTTTTAACAGTGGATGGATATATACAGAAATTTATATAAAGGCTGATCCAAGTGGAGGTACTTTTTTCAATAGCCTTTTTTTGACAGACGCGTGAGTCATGCCAAGCTGTCATGTTATTTTTGTTCAATATTGTTTGGCATTTCATCATCGAAAGATTGACGCGTGAACAACGTTTTACAAATCATTCAATTTTATTACGAAAATTCACGTTATGTAAAGAATGTGTTTCGAGCGATTCGCTCAACTTATGGTCAACATAATCGGCCTACTGAGCGTATTATTCGCAACACCATCACCCATCTTGAGACCCAGCATTCACTATTGGATAATATTCGACCGAATAGACCACGTCCAGCACGCAGTGAAGAAAATATAGCGGCCGTAGCTGAGAGTGTACACGAAGACCGTGGAGAGTCGATTCGACGACGTTCGCAGCAACTCGAACTGACGTATGGAACGATTTGGCGTATTTTACGTCGAGATTTCAATTGATAGCGTACAAAATACAGCTTGTGCAAGACCTGAAGTCGCTTGACCTTCCCAAGCGACATCGCTTTGCTCAATGGGCTCCAAGAAGATCCGACGTTTCCGAGCCAAATTTTGTTCACCGATGAGGCCCATTTGTGGCTCAATGGGTATGGAAACAAGCAAAATTGCCGCATTTGTGACGAAGAGCAACTTGAAGAGATTCAAGAGCTGCCATTTCATCCAGAAAAGGCAACGGTTTGGTGTGGTTTGTGGGCCGGTGGAATTATCGGTTAATATTTCTTCAAAAATTATGCCGTTGATAAGTTAACCGTTAATGGCGACCGTTATCGCGCCATGATAACCGACCGATTTGATGCCCGAAATTGAAGCTCGTGATGTCTGCGACATTTAGTTTCAATAAGGCGGCGCCACTTCCCACACATCGCATCAATCACTGGGTCTTTATTGAGAGAACACTTCGGTGAGCAGATAATTTAACGTTTTGGGCCGATCGATTGGCCACCAAGATCGTGTGATATAACACCGTTAGACTGTTAGACCTGTGGGGATATATAAAGTCTATGCGGGCAATCCCGCTTCGATTGAAGCCTTGGAGCAAAACATCACGCATGTCATTCGCCAGTTACCAATCAAAATACTTGAACGAGTCATCGAAAATTAGTCTCAACGGATGGACCATCTGAGACGTAGCCGCGACCAACATTTAAAAGAGAAAATCTTCAAAAAATTAATGCCAAAAAATTTTCTTTTGAATGATAATAGACATTCCCCATTAAATTTGAATTTTCTGTGTTTTTTATTTGAAAAAGTAAGGAACCTCTAAATTGATCACCCTTTACATACAACTAAGCCACTTTTGAGAGTGGATCATTCAGAAATTTATATGCATTCATATACTCGTGTATGTGTACATGTAAGTATGTATAGATAAGTGCTGAACTATCACTTTCAATATCATATAACGGCATCTATTGACTTACTCAAACCTTAAAATATTGAATAATAAATTATGTTTGAGGCCGAAAAAAATTTTTACTAAGCCAAAATCGAACTGAATTCGGCGGCAACAGTAGTAGCAGCAGTAGCAGTAGCAGTAGCAACAGCAAAAGTCATCAGCCAACGGCTATAAATTATCACCTCTGATCCCATTGATTTGCATAAATTCGAAATGTTAAGTAACGATTTTTCACGCTTTTAGGCAAAATGCAACTAACGGTGCAGACAAAAGCTTTTCTTTTAATCACTTTTCCATTGAGCGCCTAACTGCTGCTGACTGGTAAGTACGAGTATAGTAGGCCATGCGTGCATATGTATGTATGTATAGAAGTGATATATGTGGGTACTATTATACGTATGATGCGTACTGTATGTTTGTATGTATGTATGAGTATACAGATTAAGATATGGAAAATGCATTTATAATAGTTTCACCTCTGCATATGTGCATATGTATGCATGTGCATGTGTATGTTTGTATGTATTGTGAAAAAATATCGTATTTAAAATTGTTTTAGTATATTAATTTATGTATTTCATTCATGGCCAATGCAGTTGTCTCTGCTTTTGTGGAAATATCGCTTTTTTGAGTTGTCATAAATTAATTCATTGTTTTGGCCTTTGCTGCCGAAAATCTTCAAAATAGCATAAATCACTAATGGATTTGAAGTCGGCGAGTCGGGGTTTTTTTTGGCAATTTTCTCACTCGTTTTTTTTTTTAACGAGTGGACAAAAGAAATCTGGTTTAAAAAATTATCAAAAAATCACTAAATAAAATTCAAGCAGACTTGGCTGAAATGGAACCAACTTACTCCTTGAAAAAGGGGTCATTTCTGAAATTAAAAAAGTCGTGAGAGTCTAATTATTGCCTGATAAGACATCATGCCGCAAGTTTGCAGGTAGCTTTCAGAATATGTTCCAGCAACTGTAAAAATAATAAGACGATCTATAGTGGACAGCAGCAGACTGGCGGCAAACGTAAAGAATATCAATAGGATGAGGTTTATTGGAGAATCCAGAATCCAGCGTGTCACAGGTACCTCGAACGAGCGGCTTATTATTATATTATCTGGTTTCATATATTTTTGATATGATTGCTCAAAATCAAGTAAATTGCTTGAAGTATCCGCTTTTAAGTGGAGTGCTGATCACCGAAGCACTGGCATATGTTTCTTTTAAAAGGAGCCGATGTTAGTTTTTAGATGAAACATAGATTCTATTTTCTGTCTTAAGATTAAGTTAAAAAATAATTTCTTACTTAAGTTAACCGTTAGTTTAGAGCAGGGATGAGTAACACGCGGCCCGAATACATATTTTGTGCTGCTCGCCGATTGTTTTGAGAAGATACTATTATATCCTTGAATATATCCAGAATTTAGACCAATCGCATTACAAAATTCTGAGAAAGAAATTGTTTCCTATGTGTTTTTTCGAAAACCGCAGTAAATGGTGAAGTTTCTTATTGGTACTAGCATTTCCTGAAATGATGAACCCGATGCTTTTCTGGGGCCGATTCACTATACTTATCATCCTATGATCTTTACTTCAATGTCCGGAAGAGTTGGAGTTATGAAAGAATTTCAGATTATATCAAGACAAAAAATTTGATTTGAAGTTGTCCACATGCCCTTGGAACGTCAACCCAATAAAGAACATTAGTTTAAAGCTGATTAAAAGATATTTTATAGAAATCAATCGGTTGACAAATCAAAAAAAAAATTCAAATCATATTTTGCAGAAGAAATCAAGTATCCTAAAACTACTAAAAAGAGGTGACTCGAAAGAACATTGATCTTTGGTAATTATTTTTCGAAGATTATCTCCTTCAAATGTTGGCCGCGGCTACGTCTCAGATAGTCAATCCGTTGAATCCAATTTTCGATGACTCCTTCGAGTATGTCGACTGGTGACTGGCGAATGTCACGTGTGATGTTTTGCTCCAAGGCCTGAATCGAAGTGGGATTGTCCGCATAGACTTTAGACTTTATATATCCCCACAGGTCTAACAGTCTAACCGTGTTATATCACACGATCTTGGTGGCCAATCGATGGGCCAAAAAGGAGAAATTTACTGCTCACCAAAGTGTTCTCTTACTAAATCCAGTGATTGATGTGATGTGTGGGAAGAAGCGCCGACTTGTTGAAACCAAATGTCGCGGAGATAACGAAATTCAATTTCAGACATCAAATCGGTCGGTTATCATGACGCGATAACGGTCGCCATTGACGGTTACGTTATCACCGGCAACATTTTTGAAGAAATATGGACTGATGATTCCACCGGCCTACAAACTACACCAAACCGTTGTTGTTTTGGATGAAATGGCAGCTCTTGAATGTCATCAGGTTGCTCTTCGTCGCATTGAGCCAGAAATGTGCCTCATCACTGAACAAAATTTGGCTCGAAAAAGTCGGATATTCTTGGCAGCGTCCAAGCTGTATTTTGTACGCTTTCAATTTGATATCTCGACGTAAAATGCGCCAAGTTGTTCCATACGTCAGACCGAGTTACTGCGAACGGCGCCGAATCGACTCTTCACGATCTTCGTGTACACTCTCAGCCTACGGCTGCTATATTTTCTTTACTGCGTGCTGGACGTGGTCTATTCTGCCGAATATTATCCAATAATGTATGCTGGGTCTCAAGATGGGTGATGGTGTTGCGAATGGGACGCTCAGTAGGCATAAGTTGAGCGAAGCGCGCGGAACACATTCTTTGAGGAACGTGAATTTTCGTAATAAAGTTGAATGATTTGTAAACGTTGTTCAGGCGTAAGTCTTTCCATGATGAAATGCCAAAAAATACTAAACAAAAATAACATGACAGCTTGAGACGGCTCACGCGTGATCTGTCAAGAAAAGGCTATTGAAAAAAGTACCTCTGCTTGGATCACCCTTTACAGACAGTTTGCACTTGTTAAAAAATACAACCAACAAAGGTGAAGAAACACCTGATTTTATAGTTCCCGTGACAGTCGGGTTTTTATAACGGAAAGAACCGGATTTTTATAGGGCCAAGGACTGTCACTTCCACAATATCCCCCGAAAACCAAATTGAGGAATATTTTTGCGGTTGCAAGAACAACAACAACAACAGCAACAAGCAAAATCTGATTTTGTAACAATCAACAACCCAAATTGCAAATCTGGGTGGAATACCTTCAACAATGAAATTAAATTCCTTCTTGTCTTTGATGTTGCTTTTCACTTGAGAATACTTTCAAAACACTTTTCGCTATTAACAGTTTTTCGATTGCTCGCTTTTTAGAGAGCAATCCATGTAAAAATTTGGTTATTCACAATACCGACTGTATATGACGAAAAAAAAAAATTCTAAAACAGTATTTACATACTTAGACTTGCTCGCCCTCAGTGCAGATTTTTTACCCACAATATATGTATCAACCTGGTGGTCGGTCGTCTCGTACATACATAATTATATCATCTAATTCAAAAGGCGTTTGTAGGCAGCTAACACTAACACCTGACGTTGTCATTTTACGCCAACTCTCCGTTATGTTGTTTTGACTTATTAGGGTTGTACTAAAATGAAGTCGCTTAGACGGAATGTGAGAAAAATCTTCCAATTGGCCAAAAACGATAGAGGGAGTTCTGCGGGATGGAATATACGCACTTAAGATTCGTAAACAAAAGAGTTACTGATGGGTGGGCTTCTGGAGCAAGTTAAAAAAAGACAACTGAGGTGTCTAGGGTAGACAATTACTATCTAAGCTCTCAACTGCCTCCAGGGGAATAAGCAAGCAGTGTGGAAAGTTAACTGAATGCTGTGAGGATAAAATACTTTAGGCGATCAACGGTTTCGAGCCTGCTTAAATTCACGGGAATAGACAGACAGATACCGTCATAGCTATGCTTCAGAAGGTTGCCTGTACGTTGAGAACTGTTTTCTGAACAATGTCAATCCAATCTCGCGTCAAATGAGAAATACGTTGCACCAACTATTATATCGCTTGGAAGGGAAACCCCTTTTTAAGACTTAGAATAAGGTTAAAACAGCATAAGATGATGAAGCTGCGAATCGTATGGGCAAAAGTGGTGTCGCGAGTTTATAGACGGTCATACGTCTATAAATAATGAACAGAGAAGCTGAAGACTGACTAAATGTCTGAAGAATCGAAAATGCGTCTCGTGACAATAGCAGATTGACTGTCTTTGAACTTTCTGCGATGTTTGCGCAAACTTTCATATCTCTCCTATACGAAACAATCTCAAAAATCTTCTGATATCGTAAACTATCAGCGAGTTGGGGTCGGCGGAAAACTGCTACGAGGAAGGCATCAAAAAATTGATATCCCGCTTCACCACCAGCATAAAGAGGAGTGGCGACTATGTCGAAGAATACCTTATATTATGTACTAAATTATCACGTAAATTTTCGTTTAGACCTGTCTTTGGAGGGAAGCGAGGGTTGTGTAGCAAAGACGATAAAAAGTAGTCCTCTTTATTCGAATAAATATGGACCGATTTAATATTTCTGAAACTCAACTGGGTGTAGCTAATAAAGCTCCAGTTACCCGGGTATCGAACACCGCGAGCAGCTCGGTACTCGCTCATACCTCAACTACTCGGTAGAACAAAAAATTTCTGTGGCTTTTCAATGACTTTTGCACTTTGCATAGATAAATTTAAAATTAATAATAAAAGTTTTGAGAAAAAAGTCAAAGTGTTTGTCAAAATACTCGAAATGCTCGTTCTCGTCTCGAAAATTTTCGAGTAATGAGCAATGAACAGGTGTTCGGGAGCTCGTTGCTCAAATGCTCGCATTGCTTGAAAATGTTTGAGCTGAGCAAATTCTGGAGCTCAAGTAGCTCAATGTGGAAGAGAGCATGAAAGAAGATGCTGGGTACCACATGGGCTCTATCTCCTGGCGGTAGTCAAACCTTTCTAACTTTATATCACTTTGCTGTGATGTGGCCAGTATCATACAGGAAGCCATTAGAGCGAATTTAGTGGGTCGTCGCCCTCTGTATAATCGGAGCGCTAAGAAGCACTCCAACGGCTGCTCTTCAAGATTTACTTAACCTGCTACCAATCTACATTGAAGTGGAGAGCATTGCGGCGAAATCCCCTGTGATATTGATGATGGTGTTAATTAATTTTCTGCAAGAATCTTCGGGCAGAGCTCAATAAAAAAAGGTCTGGTGGACAAAATAGGCAATACATTCCCACGCTTCATCTGTGAAAGAAGGTTTCAAGCCAAATTGAAAGAGGGTGGATGATGCAGGAACTTCCAACGAACGGATTAAAAATGACTGATGGAGTGGGTGTCGGCATCTACTGCGCTGAGCTGAATATCAGGGTGTCCTTGAAGCTTCCGCATTAAGAGCAATATTTTCCAGGTGAAGGTTTTCGCGGTAGATAATGAAGTTTTGCTTGACAACACTACACGAAACCAAATGAAATATATCAATGTCCCGAAAAATCAATTGCTGGCATTATTTCAGGGATCTCAACTACATTACAGCTTTAGCATTTACTAGATCTGGTCACATAGCTGAGATAATTAAACATAAAATTGCTTAATGGAGTTAAGTGTTCACACACATTCAATTAAGTTGAAAAAATTAGTGAGTGACAGCTAATGATTTTTCTTAAGATTTACTTATGTCACGAATAATATTTTCAAAAACCATAAAATGATCATTAAAATGTTTTTATATTAATTACAAATTCGTTTTAATTTACAAATCATTTTTTACAAATTTTTCCAAACAAATTGAATAGCACTTAACATATTTACTCGTATTAACATAGTTCCCAATTGGTAGTTTATCGTTTCTTTATTTGAAATGCTAATATATTGCCAATTGGCGAATTAATTGCTTAAATATTCTTAATTAACTAATTGAATGTCTATGTGAATAGCTTTAGACTTCTTACTTCTAAACTAAATAACCCTAATGCGCGAGCATACAATAAATAAAATCCAAATAAAGTCTTTTCACAGATTATTTTTAAATGTAGACATCAAAATGATCAAGAGACTTAACCAAATGGGAGAGTATGTTTGACTTACAAAGTACTTACTTATGCATTTGCATAAGTTTGTATTCATTTATGTGTGTGTGTGTGTGTGTGTGTGTGTGTGTGTGTGTGTGTGTGTGTGTGTGTGCATAATGGCGTTATTTATAACTGAAAGGCGTGAATGTAATTAATTACCTCAATTCAAATTTTGCATTTCACATTTGGCAACATTGCGCCACACGCCACATTACTTAAGTCGCGTAAGTGCGTGCACATGGAAATGCTTAATTAAGCAAGGTATTTGAAACGGTTTTAGGGGGATGGAGAAAGAATTTTAATGAAATTTTTTTATAGCATAGATAGCTGTAAAAAAAAAATTACAAAAAATAAAAAAAAATTAAATTTTTTTTTTTATTTAAAATCCTTTTTTTGCTTTTTTTTGTAGGATTGCCACCTGTTTGAAAATGTAAATTTAATAAAATTAGGAATCAGTTGTACGAGTAGCATGGTTGGAAGGTAAATTATTGCATATGAATTGGAATAAAAAAAAAATGGAAAAAATCTCCTTTAAAAAATTTATGCTAAAGGTTGCCACCTGCTTAAAATTGTTTTTCAAAAATATTTTTGAAACAAATAAAAAAAAATCACAATATGAGAACCAAAATAAGTGATTTCAAAAAGTGTATAATTGAAAAAGAAAATACGAAGTGTTGCCATCTGTTTAAAACTGTAATTAATAAAATTAAATGAACAAAACAACAACATTTATCACACACAATACGAGTACTAAATGAAGAAGAGTTTCAAAAGGTGTATAATTGGAAAAAAAGAAATTGCGAAGGGTTGCCACCTTATTAAAAATTCTCTCGGAAAAATTGTTTAAATAAATATACGTGTTAGTTTTAACCGAAAGTGCATAGCAAGCGTATAACTGAAAAATTATTTTGAAGAAGGTTGCCACCTGAATTTTTTTTGTTCAGTTAACTAGAGAAATTGAATTAAATGCTCCTCAGAATGTGACACCCAACTAAAAGGTATATAAAAATTTATGATTTCCCAAATTTTTTCATGGAGTTGCCATTTGTTTCCCATTTTCTTTCGTTAAATTTGTAAAATTAATTAAATACAAAATAAAATAAAGAAATAAAACGAAGAAGGTTTAAGGCACTTTAGAATTGAAAATATTTTTAGATGAGTTGCCAGCTGCTTAAAATTTCTTAAATCAATAAAATTTGTATTAATGATTATGAAGTTTCAGCTCCAGAGGTGGTACTAATACATTTAAAAAAATGTTTAGTGAAGGGTTTGTCAAAAAGCGTTGCCAGCTCCTTAAATTTTATACTTATATAATAAAAATAAATTTGAATTCATTAAAATATTATTTATTAAACAAGAAAATTTCGAAAAGTAAATAGTTCTAAGCAATATCTTTTTAAAGTGTTGCCACCTCTTTTAAATTTTTTGTTCAATAAATTAGTGAACTTAATAGTTCAATATTGACATTATACTATATTGACATTATACCACTATAGGTATTAAAGTAAACTCCTGATTAAAAATATTGTTAAGACGGGTTGCCACCTTTTAAACTTTTCTTAAATTGGAAAATGAATAAAACCGTTTATGAAAAGAAAAGAGAGGCTTCAGAATGTTTACATCTTAATTTGATTTTATAAGTTTTTATTCAAACAAATGATGATATGATATGATGAAAAAATTATTACAGGCTTGCATTAGATGGTATTGATGCAAAGCGTTGCCACCTGCTAAACATGAGTATTAATTAAAAATAAAATTTGCAAATAATTTGGCAATACTTATATTCATCATAGAGAGTTTTAAGAATAATTTCAATTAAAAATAGTTGCACACGATGTTGCCACCTGTTTAAATTTATTCAATAAAATGTTATAATACATGAAATGCTAACTACAATTTGATAGCAAGTTAAAGTGATTTAGGAAAGCTTTCAAATTAAAAATATTTATGCAGTGTTGCCACCTTTTCAACTTAATTTATTGAATAAATTGAAAAAATTTATATACATATAATAACATGGGTAATAAATGAAAGACGTTTAATCGGCCTTGTAGGTAAAATATTTCTGCAAAAGTGTTGCCATCTGTTCAACTTACTTAAATTGCTAAATTCCTAAAGTAATTAAATACATGCCATAATATGGGTGCCAAATGTGGGAGGTTTATGTAACTTTAAAATAAACATATCTTAAAGAAAGGGTTGCCACCGGTTTTACAATTTTTGAATGAATAAAAATTATAAAATAAAATAATTACTACAATTTTGGGCTTATACTAAAAGGGTTGGACTAAAAAGCTTTATAAATGTTTGTAGTTGAGAAGAGTTGCCAACTGTTCATATTACACTCTTTGTTAAATTTATTAAATAAAATATTAATAATAAAATAAAATTACAAAGTAAATATCAAATTGAAAAAGTTGAAGGATTCTTACAGTACAAAAGTATTTTTTCAAAGGGTTGCCAGCTGTTTTTTTGTGTGTTAAATTGGTAAATTGGTGAAATAAATAAAATGTATAATTCAATAAGAGCACCAAATAAGAGAGAGAGAAATATTAGAATATTTTTACGTTAGGCTGCCACCTGTTTAATTTTTTAATATTTAAATTCCAAAAAAAATATTATTTATTTAAATTACGGTTGCCACCTGTTTTGCATCTAGTATATCCAATAAACAGGTAAAAAGATTAAGAACATATTACAGTGAGCTTATCAAATTGAAGAGCTTTAAGAAAGCTTCTAGCTGCAAATAATTTTGCACAGTGTTGCCATCTGTTTAAGTTTTTATGGATTAAATTTAAAAAAACGATATGGTGCATTACATTGCCATCAAACTGTGGAATAAATAAAGAAGGCGTCGAAAATATTTTTGAAAAGGGTTGCCACCTATTTAATATTATATATTTTTTATTAAATTTTTTATGCAATTTTTCAAAGTGCTTAAAAGCCGAACTATTGAAACGAAGTCAAGATTATAACGCAGAGTTGATATGTAAATAAAAAATTAAAACAAAAAAAGGAAAAAAAAATTTCCAACGCACAACCAACTTGACTACTTCTTTATTTTTTAGGCTAATCTTTCACTCATTCGCCATACTCCTCCTACCCCTCCTCCTCCCTCCTCAACCATGACTCTCAGCTATGTAAAGCGTTAATCACACGCCACTGTCACTCCACTATTCCGTCAGCTAGTCTGTTGGCCTGTCACACAGAATCACGGCTGCCGGCCAGTTGGTTGCTTTAGCATACAGTAACGGCAATATGCAGGTATGCAGGCAAGCAGGCAGAGATTTGCAGGCAGCTCCAAGTCAAATAGCCCGTCAACACAGGCAGGCGGACAGGCTGTCTTTAAGAGTCACCTTCACTACGCTTTTCGTGTTTTCTTTTTTTTTCCTTTTCTTCTTCTTCACTCGTATTTCTGCTGCTTCAGCCGGTTGTGGTTGTTTATTTGGCTGCCGGTCATATTTTAATCCTCGATTAAGTTGTTACATTTGCTGAAAATTTATTATTTTGGCAGGCAGCAAGTATGCTGTGTGTATGTATGTATGTATGTATGTAACATATGTATATGTACGAGTATGTATATGTGATAAATTAATTAAGTAATTGAGTTAAACGTTTAATGGCGCATGAGTTTCGCTCTGTTATTGAGTAGTGATTGCGCTGGGAGCTTTTGATTAAAAGCCACTTCCTGCAAAAAAAAAAAAAAAATTATTGCATAATGACTCCAGTGGCATTGGTTCGAAGCTACTAACGAATTTATCGCAAATCGTGCACTAGATTAAAGTAGTTCAACAACTTGTCGATGTATTATCCATTTCCCGAAGATTTCTGTCATCTTCACATAAATCAATTTTTAAACCGAACTCTATGAGAGTCTTGCAGGAAAGCTGCTCATATTTCCTCTCATCATTGTTTGATTGCCCGAAGATCGACGCTGAGCAGCTACAAAAGCTCCGTCAGAGTCAATAAGTACCTCTCTCGTCGGCCTGAAGAACCGCTCAGTTAGTAAAACTCACTCCAGAATTTTCAAGGAAACGAAGCGCATGAGTCTGGTAGTGGAAAAGGACTTGACGAACTTTCTCCTGATATCAAACAAACAGTCAGCGCATGAGCGTCTGGCTCTCATGTCACTTTTAATAGTCATAACTCACAAAGTTGTAGATAATTTCGTTTATCTGGGAACCAGGATCAACACCAACAACAAAGTCAGCTTTGGAGACCAACGCAGATTCACTCTTTACAACGAGTCCATTTGGACAGAGGGGCAATTTAAAAGTAAAGTTTTCTCTGAACGAACGAAGACCAGACCAGAAAATCTGGTCAATGATAGAGTTGCGGGGTAGGCAGTCTGCTTTCTGTCCCCCGCATCACAGCAACCCTCATCGTCGCCGTACCACAGTTCCTCTATATCGAGTGCTCTCGAAGAGCGGGCATGCAGGCCGAGTAGAAAACTTCCTGGTTGTTTGCTGTGATTACAGCTTTTCGACGTCGAACGGATAATCTTTTCCACGCAGAGTTGGGTATGTATTTTCGTTGCTGTTGGATAGTAATCCGAGTAAATATTTGGCCTCGGAAGGTACGTACATCTAGAATACTGGAGATATGTTGCGCGATTTGGTTGCACGTCTTTCGATCAGGAGAGTCTAGTACTACAGATAACTATATTCCGGGCTCTGGCGATGTCAATCGACCCTTACCCATAGAAACTGAATTTTCCAAAGATACCGTCTTTACTCACCCTGACTTTCAAATCTCCAAGCAGACTCTGACTTTCGGACGTGGCAGCGCTCATGGGTGCATTCTAGGTGCTTATGGTGTTCTTGTCCGGTCCATTGCACTGCTTAGACGGCGGTGATCTCCACCTCTAGTCTTACAAGAACACCAAGAAACTGGGTAGCGGTACCTTCCTAATTAAGAGACCGAACATTCCAGTTGCATCTCTTCAAATTGTGATCCTTAAATATTTGCAGGGGTCGTTATAAAAAAAGGAGGTTCTCTCATCCGAGGCATTTTTTGATTTTTCAAAGTGGTGGGTCACAAATTCTACGTACGAACTCGGAGGGTTCGCCGTCTCACTTTAGCTCTCCTCCAAACAGATATTCGTAGGCTACCCAGAGAATATTTGATCTAAGACGGGAAGTCGTGAGCTGCTTGAACCATATGTAAAAGAAGCGTTTCTGGCCACTCCCAGGTGAATGGCAATCAGAAGCTTTCCTCAGTTGCATGAACTTCTACACATGGCCCCATCCTCCAGCTCTGACCAGTCAGAGTAATGAAATCTCATTCCTTCCACAGGTCTGAAGCTAAAGCTCATGTTAACCTTCTCTATCTGACTGTGGGACTTCATTTTCTTAGCGGAACTGTAGTGGCAAACTGTAACAGTATTATTTTATAAGCTCGGCTGTACTCTCTTATCCTATGGATATTTTCCTACTCCACTCCATTTGAACAACGAAGATTGTAACACCTTCCCGGTAAGTAACCTAAGCTCCTGGATTTCTTCAAGCATTTATAGAATAAAAAGGTTGCACAATATGAGCAACCGGAAGACCCCGAGCTATCAGTTTTTTTCACATCACCTACGCTTTAGGAATTCTCGTTCTCAGGGGTGACTGCAAAACCCACCATAGGCTCCTCATATCTTTTCAACTGTAGTCTATAACACACTGCATACAGAGGGCTCTCCCGTATAGGTGCTTACTCTGCAGAGCTCTAATGTGCTTAAATTAAGATAAAAACTGCCAAACGCAAACGGGCTTCTAAGCAAACTGGAAGTTTCTCCAGTTAATATAAATGTCCGAGCTTATTTCTTGCGAAGAAGTTTGATATCAAAGTAATCCGAAATCCCCCACCCACCGTCCTCTTCGTGGAAGAAAACTAAACTTTGAGAAGAAGTTACAATACGGGCCTCCAACCCAAGACCAATCTATTTTTTGAGAGTTCTACAAAAGAAACAAAACTCTTTCCAATCAGGAATAAGCTTTCTCCACTTTAGAATTGGCTTTTTCGGGTTTCTCTTCTAAGGGAATATATCTGTTTGCATAACTTCTACGCAGCTTCGACACACCATACAACAGTAGTACAGACACCTCTGCTCATAGAATGTTGCAATTTATTTCTGAAGTCGCCTTCTCACACTTCAACCGCGCCCAGAAATACTTGCAACCGGCAATTTCCATTAAACGCATAACTAATTTTTATCATCTGCAAATGTCAAATAAACTGCCGACCATAAACACCGACTAAATATTGCGCATAAATGATGGGCGCAAAACGCTTCCGAGCTGTCAACTGTGAAATGTCAAAAGACAAGCAACTGAACAGCAAACAAATGCTCCGAACAGAGAGAGAGAGAGAGAGAGAAAAATGGGCAAAAAGTCATTGCGGCTGCTGATGGCGATGGCAGCATGATGGAAGAGTTTGCCTAGCACATGTCGCCACAAAGCGGCAGAAATGGTAATAAAAAGCCCACAAAAGACAGAAATATAATAAAAAACAATGTTAATGTGAGCAAAAGAAGAAGCAGAAGAAGCAGAAGAACAACGTGCAAATTAAGCGGGTAGAGATAGCGCACCAGCGAGTAATTCGTTGCACTTGCGTAGACAGAAACACACAGAAATAGAAATAGAAAGTGTCAAGAACAGCACAGCGCAGCACAGCGCAGCGCACCCTTTTCCCACAGTCGCAGCAGGCACACAATAACAAGTTGCGAATGGAGAAGAAGAAGAAGAAGACTCCTAAGTGAGCAACCTCTCCTCTCGCTCTCAAGGCGGAAGATATAATATTCGCTAATAAATACATAAATATCTCGTGTGTCTTTGTTGTGTTCTTCCACTGTCCATGACAGGCGGCGTACTCATTGAGTGGCAGGTTGGTAGGCATGCAGGCAGGCGAGGCGTCTCTACATTTGTTGCATGCATCATCAAAAACTGTCTTGTCTGGGAAGTGTAGATTTATTTATTTTACATGTGCATGTTGCATATCTACACACATACATACATACATACATACATATGTACGCATGTAAATTGTAAGTGTCATTTCGCATATCTGCTCTTACGGTCGACTGTGGTGATGGGTGACCTGCACTTTATCTGAGCCAATGAACCAGTGAACGTCAATCAGACGATTTCCGAGATACATAACCCTGAGGCACTTGCACACACACGCAATCCGAACGTACAATAAAACATAAATAAAACGAAGAATGAAGGGCTGTCTTCAGCCAGGTCGAAGTCTTTGTACCTTCCATAAACATAGCAAATTTGAAGCAAATTGCAAAATCCTGAGAAACCCGGTGTTTGGGAGCTACATATATATTATGGTCGTCCCAATTCGATGATTTTCAGCAGAAAAGTGCAATTAGTTTGGACGGTTCTATGACCCAAAACTTCAAATCGGAAAAATCGGTCGTTTATATGCAATGGTGATCCGATCTGGAGGTTTCCGACAAATGATCGTTTACACGTATAGGTACACCTTCCTATCAAGTTTGGTTGAAATATCTCAAAATCTGAGGGACTTGCCTGCATTCAAACAGACAGACGGGCAGACAACCTATCCATGAACAGGCGAGAATATAACCACTGTTTTGAAAATAATCAAAAACATTTTTATGTGGATTGGATATTATCAGAATGAGATAAAATACGAGGTGTGTTCAAAGGAATAGGTGAAGGTTTTCCTCACTGTCTTCTTTGGTTACAATGGTCTGGTGCTTGATGAGTTCCTGCCCCAAAGGTCGTACAGTTAATATGGAATACTGCGAGGAAGTTTACGTTACGGCTCAAATGATCGGAATTGTGGAAAATCGAAATCGTGGATTCTGCATCACGATAATGCAGCAGCACACACATCAATGCTTATTCGTGATTTTTTGACCAAAAACAAAACCTTCATCCTGTCTCAACCACCACATTCAACAGATTTTTCTCCCTGTGACTTTTTCCTATTCCCAAAACTAAAGAAACCAATGAAAATAGCGTTTTGCCACAATTGCTGAGATCAGGTCAGAATCGAAGAAATAGCTGATGATGGCAATACCGAAAAGCACATTTAAGTAGTGCTTCTAGGGTTGGAAAAAGCGTTGGCACAAGTGAAAGGGTAACGAACTAATAAAATGCTGCTGTTCAAACCAATGCAGAATTTCCCATGCGAGCACTAGATTCGCTAAAGCCAAAATTGCAAAAAAATTGCAAGAGAGAAATAGAGCCAATTTATGAACCGCTGAGAACATAACCACTTTTTTGAAGAAAAAACACCAAAAAACTTTTTCTGTGGAGATTAAAATCAGATACGAATAATCAATGCAAAACAGCGCAATTGTAGAATGAAACTTTTAGAGCATGCTGGTCGCTCATTTGATCTCAAAGTCAGGAGCATAGTCCGTCAGAAAACTGGATATCAGACATGAAAGAAAAGTATGCTAATAATCCAATCCAAAATTTCTCACTCATCAGATCTCAACATTTGTATCAACATTTTACAAAAAAGCTTCACAATTTAAAATGCCCGTAGTCTACTTAATCATGGCCGTAAGATCAATGTTTGGAAAGGAACGGTGATTCTCCTCCAACATTCCCAATAAACCTGTAGGCTTGGACATACAAGGAATGGAACCCGATGAGGCATACAAGTATTTTGAAGTTTTGCAGAGGATTTGTGTATTGAGATGGGGAAAAAGCTGGTGGCGGAGCTTAGAAGAAGACTTATAAAGGGTGATACAAGTAGAGGTACTTTTTTCAATAGCCTTTTTTTTTGACAGATTACACGTGAGTCGTGTCAAGCTGTCATGTTCTTCTTGTTCAGTATTATTTGGCATTTCATCATTTCAAAGACTTACGCCTGAACAACGTTTATAAATCATTAATTTTTGAAACGAAAATTCATGTTCTGTAAAGAATGTGTTTCGCGCGCTTCGCTCAACTTATGGTCAACATGATCGGCCTACTGAGCGTACTATTCGTAACACCATCACCCATCTTGAGATCCAGCATTCATTATAGGATAATATTCGACCGAATAGACCACGTCCAGCACGCAGTGAAGAAAGCATAGCTACCGCAGCTGAGAGTGTACACGAAGACCGTGGAGAGTCGCCGATTCGGCGCCGTTCGCAGCAACTCAGACTGACGTATGGAAAGCGTACAGAATACAGTTTTTGTAAGAACTGAAGCCACTCAACCTTCCCAAGCGACATCGCTTCGCTCTATGGGCGCTCCTGAAAAGTTCCAAGTAGATCTGAAGTTTTCGAGTCAAATTTTGTTCAGCGATGAGGTCCATTTCTGGCTCAATGGGTATGTAAATAAGTAAAATTGCCGCATTTGGGACGTAGAGCAACCTGAAGAGATTCAAGAGCTGCCATTTCATCCAGAAAAAACAACGGTTTGGTGTGGCTTGTGGGCCGGTGGAATCATCGGTCCATATTTCCTCAAAAATGATGCCAGTGAGATCGTAACCGTCAATGGTGACCGTTATCGCGCCATGATAACCGACTATCTGATGCCTGAAATTGAAGCTCGCGATCTCCGCGACATTTGGTTTCAACAAGGTTTCAACAAGCCAGCGCCACTTCCCACACATCGTATCAATCAATGGATTTATTGAGAGAACACTTCGGTGAGCACATAAGTTCACGCATTGGGCCGGTCGATTGTCCACCAAGATCGTGTGATATCACACCGTTAGACTTTTTCCTGTGGTGATATGTAAAGTCTAAAGTCTATGCGGACAATCTCGCTTCGATTTATGCCTTGGAACAAAACATCACGGGTGTCATTCGCCAGTTACCAGCCGAAATGCTCGAACGAGTCAGCGAAAATTGGACTCGACGGATGGATGGACCATCTGAGACTTGACCGCGGCCAACATTTGAAAGAGATAATCTTCAAACAATAAATTCAAAAAGAATGCTCTTTCGAATGGCAATAAACATTCCCCATTAGTTTTGAATTTTCTGTTTTTTCCTTTAAAAAAATAGAGAACTTCGAAGCGGATCACCCTTTACATATATTTCGGCATGTAATTGCATTCAATGTGACATTATTAGCAAACATTTTTCCTCAATCAACCAAAGAGCGTTGTCATTGAGAAATATTGTCACGTTTGGCAATTGCAAAGTTTTAATGCAAAATGTCAGCAACCTTCCGAGTGCAATATGTGAACTCTCGCGTACATACATACATAACTATATTTACATATAATATATACGTACGTATGTGTCCCGTATGCATTTGTACACCTGCCAACAACAATTGCAAGAACCGCGGCGTGATTACAAGTAATTCAAATCTCAATTACGATACTCAAATTCAAATAGCAGAAAGTGTTTTTTTCTCCCTTTTGCTCTCATGAAGTCACAAAGTGCATGTAAATATACATATGTGAGTATGTATGTACGTGAGCTTGCACACACGCCTGCGAAAACATGATATTTCACAATCTATGAGAATTTGCATAAAACATAATTTTCAAATTAACAGACAAATCGTTGGGAGATGGAGCACAGGCCAGCTGTGAAGCTCGGCAATTGACGTCAGTTGGAGTTTGAAATAAAAATCGTAATTTTCGAAAATAATTATTCTCAGCTTTAATTGAAGTATAACTAAATTCAAAAATGACAAATTTAATCGATTTCAAACTGTTGCACCTTGAGAGTAAATCGTTATTAATGGAAATTAAATTTTAATTGCTTTTGTATTGAATGTTGAGTCATTTTGTTTGAAATAGCAGGAAACTCGAACACAAAAACTTATTTTAATTTTAGTTCCAAAGCCAAAGTGTATAAACTCTGATTTCCAAGGCCAGTTACGCTCGCTCATCTACCGTAAAAGGAGACTAAAATAATTTTCGAAGCGTTCAATCCACTTTTGAAACCTCTCCGTTCTCTGTGTTCAGGTCACATCTCGGCCAGGTGGTAGCGTGACGACTTCAGATTATACAAGGGTTGCCTTAAAAAGGGTGATCCATTTCGGGTTCTCTACTTTAAAAAAAAAAAACACAGAAAATTCAAATTTAATGGGGAATGTTCATTATCTTTCGAAAGAACATTCTTTGGCATTTGTTTTTTGAAGAATATCTCTTTCAAATGTTGGTCGCGGCTACCTCTTAGATGGTACATCCAATTTTCGATGACTCGTTCGCGCATTTCGACTGTCCTCATAGACATTAGACTTTACATATCCCTACAGAAAAAAGTCTAACGGTGTAATATCACACGTTTTTGATGGAGAATCGACCGACCCAAAACGTGAAGTTATGTGCTCACCGAAGTGTTCTCTCAATAAATCCATTGATTGATGGGATGTGTGGCAAGTGGCGTCCTTTTTTTAAAACCAAATGTCGCGGAGATCACGAACTTCAATTTCAGGCATCAAATCGGTCGGTTATCATGGCACGATAACGGTCACCATTGACGGTTATATTCTCACCGGCATCACTTTTGAAGAAATACGAACCGATGATTCCACCGGCCTAAAAACCAGACCAAACCGTTGCATTTTCTGGATGAAATGGCAGCTCTTGAATCTCTTCAGGTTGCTCTTCGTTCAAAATGCGGCAATTTTGCTTGTTTACATATCTATTGAGCCAGAAATGGGCCTCATCGTTGAACAAAATTTGGCTCGAAAACGTCGTATCTTCTTGGAACTTCTCAAGGGCCCATAGAGCGAAGCGATGTCGCTTGGGATAGTCGAGCGTCTTGAGTTCTTGCACAAGCATTATTTTGTACGCTTTCAATTTAAGATCTCGACGTAAAATGTGCCAAGTCGTTCTATAAGTCAGTCCTAAATACTGCGAACGGCGCCGAATCGACTCTCCACGGTTTTCGTGTACACTCTCAGCTACGGCCGCTGTAATTTCTTCACTGCGTGCTGGACGTGGTCTATTCGGTCGAATATTATCCTATAATGAATGCTGGATCTCAAGATGGGTGATGGTGTTGCGAATAGCATGCTCAGTAGGCCGATTATGTTGACCATAAGTTGAGCGAAGCGCGCGCGAAACACATTCTTTACAGAAGGTGAATTTTCATAATTAAATTGAATAATTTATAAACGTTGTTCAGGCGTAAGTTTTTCCATGATGAATTGCTAAACAATACTGAACCGAAATAACATGACAGCTTGACACGACTTACGCGTGATCTGTCAAAAAAAAGGCTATTGAGAAAAGTGCCTCTAATTGGATCATCCTTTATATATCCATATATAAGCGAATATGGAAATAGAGAATATTTGAAAATTTGATATATTCAAGGTGTGCATAAACCCGAAAAGAATGTGTTTAACCATCTTTCTCACCAGCTCGTTTGTTCCTTATATAAAACTCGACCCTTAGTCTCCTCGACTGGTTTGTGGAGGAATACCTCCGGGCGTTAATGTGATTATGCCTTGGGCGAGTGAGACAGCTATATGTAGTAGCGTAGCTAAGTCTTAGTTGAAAGAGACTCTTGATAAGAGCACCGACGCTATCGCATCTATTGGATTTAATATCATTATTTAGCCTATTTTGGTTACTCCTTGTAACTTTGGGTTACTAATCGTTCGAAGTTTTACGTCATCAACTTTGATATTTAGGTCTACACGTTACTCCTTCATTCAGCTGGTGATAGCGTATTTCGCGAGTGTGAGCATTAAATGTCACTCAATAGGAAAAGCCAAAAAAAGGTCGCGGGGACTTTAG
Source organism: Neoceratitis asiatica (assembly GCA_030068015.2). Lineage (NCBI taxonomy): Eukaryota > Metazoa > Arthropoda > Insecta > Diptera > Tephritidae > Neoceratitis > Neoceratitis asiatica. Next base: position 82,235,812 of record CM061525.1, on the reverse strand, counting down.
AACATAGGTTAGCAATGCTCCAGTCAGATGTCAAGATCAGTGGACACCTGCGAACTCTTCTGTTTCTTTTACCATGAGGTAGTCAATTTAACATTGGGCGGCCACAACTGGTCGTGCCGTTAGACAGAACTTGTCTTATTCACCAGAAAATATAGAATATCGATGGCTCCCACATCGCTCCTATTGAAGTGCCTTTATTTATCAGAAAAAAGTAAGAAAAGACCAAATTTGTGGAGAGAAAGAAAAAAACATCGGCAACTTCTTACTGCTGCAAAGCTGCCCTCGGTAAGAGTTGGTGTCTTTCTGCTAAAGTAATGCACTTGATCTGCATAACTATAGCAGTTTTAAGGAGTTTTCGTATAGTGAAAGTCGCTAGGAAGAGTTAGTTAGTTAGCTAAGCAGCTGGAGAGTGTTCTACGAGCGACTCTCATCAACATCTGTGAAGTACAATACAATAATTCGACCCTGGTACTCAACGCCATATATAGTGACCAGGGATACTTTAGGTAGGTCTCCCGTTGTAACACTCAGTCAAGTTGTATCTTCATTCGGCTCTAGTGTGGGTCACTTCGCTCTTCTTGACGCACTTGAATTCATTCCAACTCGCATGGATTGTTGTATTCCCGGGCTGTGGCCAAGCAGTTCATACAAAGTCTCTGGAGAAAAGAGGAATTTAACTTTTTCCCGTAGACTTAATGGGAAAGTTGGCGCTTGAGTACTCCTCAGCAGAGGTTTCAAGCTCCTTAACAATTGAAGTTTGTAGACACACTATTTTGGAGAGTGATTTCTGTGAGACAGACTAAGATTTACTCAGACAAACAATCGGCAATTACGGTCTTAGCCACACTGTTGATGAACTCCAAAATTGTGAGGGAATACTTGTAATCACTGTCTCTGAAGTTGACTTACTTCACTTACTTCGTAGAAATACAGAGTCACAGCGGAATCGGTGGTAACTGCAATGGTCTGCTTCCGAACAGGTGGGCTCAGAATTAACTCAGCGAGCGCTGGACTAGCATCTCCGCACGCGCGGTTGCGAAATTCATTTAACCCGGAAGGTCAGATAAACTCCCTTGTCTTTCTTCAACATCGAAACTCTTGTGCAGGGTGGCTACAACGCTGGCAGTAAAGAATATCCTTCGATGCTAAAAGTATCACTTTGTGACAAATTGTGTCAAAGTCTTTCGAACAAGTTCACAGCTACACAGCTACCGAGACAGTTAGTTTAGGTTGAGAACACGAGTTATCTGGTTGTATATGGCACTTCAAGTGTTCGTGGTACGAAGTACTTGGCGGGAACTCTATTGATGCGCTCATATCATGGGTGAGTGAAAGGAGGAATGTAACACCAAGGCCCAACTGCCGAAAGGAGAGATGTTGAAGATATGACTGCTCTTTGTTGTTGGGTCTCAATGAGACAAGTTCTTCGAAAATTCTATGAAGGGTTGTGGTGGCTTACAGAAGATTTTAAGGACATGATGAATCCGAATCCTCGATCAATGAAGGTGGAATAGACATTCTACTACTCGGCTATGACAAAGCTCGAATAGCAATTGCCCGCATGAAGAACAACAAGTCCACGAGACTCGGTGGTTTACCAGCCGAGCTGCGAAATATCTCCTGACATGCTTTATGATGCGGAGTCCTAGACGTTCACAACATCCGATATTTATGGTTCCTCTGGCGCGTTTTCCGTACTGACGACAATATTCAAGTTTTGAAAGTATTCGACACAGTATCTGCCAACGGAAGCATAAGACGAGCATAACCTCTATTCCGTTGTAAACATCGTACAGAAGGAATTGGCTTCGACTGGTGTGTTTTCGTTAATTATGTTGTAATCCAATTAAAAAGAAGGAGATACTACAACTCATAACCTAAAAAGTTAATCGAAAATTTCAAGATTAACCTTTGTCTTTTGAGCTTTCCATGAGTCCAGCTATTCTTCAGGGTACTCTACTTACTTTAACCCCTTTTTAAACAAAGAAACCACTATTTTGGTTAAAAAAATAAACTAGTCGGACTCTTGTCCATTTTTGAACTAGTATGGTACTAGTATATTTCTGAGCAAAAACTGACAAATGCTTCTCGTAGGAAATCGTGTTATTAAAAATGCAGTTGCTTTTATGGAAGAAACTCAGTTGGTGAACTAGTTTAGCTTGTACAGTGAACTAGTTTCAAAGTAGGCCTTAACTAGTTCATTTCACTGCAGAGTTTTGGTTGAAAAATTGCCATAATTATGATGTATTTAATTACACACTTTGTCATGCACAAAGTAGTCAACTGATCACATGCGAACCCACCAGACTCCCGTAAGAGGCAACTCGATGCCAATAAAAACCAAAAAAAGGGAGCTATCATTCAGTAGCCATCATAACTACATATTTATGAGTACCCACTCATAGCAACACTTGCAAATATACATACATATGTAGATATCAAAAACTCCCCAAACTTCTGCGCCACCCTACCTACCCCTTGTGGCAGGCGAACGCTAAGCAGGTACTACTTTACTGATTTATGAGCGAAAATTTAATGCTGCCTTGAGATTTGCATTTGAGCATTTGGTGTTTTAAGATGCCGCAGACGTTAACGTAGTCTTCACTGTGACTACTTGAAGAGTGAGTATATTTGTATGTCTGGTGTTGTGTTGTAGTAACTTGCTTGCTCATGTACCCCCACTAGAGTGGCGTCGAGGCTGAAGCTGCGCTGAGGAAAAGTTTATAAAAATAAATCTTCAAAATCAACCGTTAGTAAATGAAGATGCTTGCTGCCGTTAAATGCGAATACATATGTACATATATATATATGTATGTTTGCAGAAAAGTAGCAAAGGAGAAGAGCAAAGATGAATGGTGGCAGAGCAAAAAGGCACTGATGGCGTCATAAGTGATGCTAATAACGAAAGATTAAGTGATGACCACGGTGACTACGGCTTTTATCTTTAACTGATAACTTAATTTCGAAAAATCTTTTTTGTATATTGTATGGAATAATATTGAATTGTTCGATAATTAACGTCGTTTTTTTCAAAATTGATAAAAAAAATTCAGAATTTTTTCTTTTCTTTTATTGGTAGAAATGTTGCATGAGCTAGTGATTGTCAGTTTTCTAACAAAACTATACTAGTCTCACACTAGTTCAAAATGGACCAAACTGGAACTAGTTTACTTTTGATGTAAAATATTATTTTCTTCGTTCGAAAAAAATAAAAATAAAATTAAGAAATTATAAAAGTGTGCTAGTCCCAAACTAGCACAAAGTGGGCCCCAGTAGGACTAGTCTCTTTTTGAACTGAAATATTATTATTTTTTTAATCCCATTCTTCTTCTTCTTCTTTGGATTGCGCAGCGCTTGCGCCTAGTAAACTATAGAGCGCCAGTCCCTTCGGTTCGTTCCTGTTTGGCGCCTATAGGAAAAACCAAGCGAAACTGCGTCTTTCTCTAGCTGATCTTTCCAATGGAGTGAATGTCTTTCTCTTCCTTCAAAGCTAAAGTGCATTCGCCCATCCATTATCTTAATTCGATAAACTATATCATCGAACATCTCGTATAGAACGTCGCCATATCCTCTGCGGTTCTACATACGCAAAGCACCAGAAGTCTTCCGAAAAACTTTTGTCTCGAAAACTTCTAAAGCTGACTCAACGGATGTTCTGATCTTCCACCCGAGGAGGATTCAAATGATGAGTGACTTTTAGGGTTTGGTTCTTGCTCGTTAAGGGAGGACTTTGCCTTTCAATGGATCCAGACTGTAGAATCTCCCATATGATTTGGGGCAGAGCATACTCAGATTCCAATCTTCAGACATACTTTCCTCAGGAAATGTTTCACGAGGAACTTATATGAGTTATGATATCAGCTCGCCGCCGTATTGGAATAGCACAGTCGACAAACCGCTGCTTTGTTATTTTTCAAGCCGGCTATATCCCTATTCAAATTTCGTCTTAGTCGAGCGATGAAACGTCTATAGCAGCATCATTAATTGGAAGTTCGGGTTCGATCTCTGAATAGCTTCTTTGGCGGCGGTAAGTAGGTAGCTTTAAATATCGCCACATAGCACCTTTATATCGAGTTGCTGATAGAGAATGCTCTCACAGACCAGCAATGCAAATCAAGAAGAAAACCATTTCGCTGTCTGTTATGATTGCAGCATTTCGAGGTCGAACCTTGTCCCTTGACGAGCGTTTTTCGCTGCACAATGGTCGGCATGTATCAAAATAGTCATCAGAGTCGATATTAGTTCTTCGGGACGTGAGCACTGAAGACAAATCCCTCCGTCAATCACAATATGACCGATATGGACGCGAGTTTTTAAATCCGGTGACAACCAAGTAGTTCTTGTACTGGAATCTAGTACTACAGACAACCATATTTCGGGCGCAGGTGAAGTAGATTTGTCTCCACCCGTTTGGGAAGGTTTCATCGTGGAGGAAGAATTTTTTTTATTTTTATGCCGAAGGTAGCCTCTTTGCCCATCTTGGTGTTGAAATCACCAAGCACGATTTTGTCATCGTGGTGAAGGCAACACTCTTTAGTACGCCTCAGGCGCTCTTAGAAGCCGTCTTTGGTTACATTGTACTTCTCCTCTGCCCAATAAGTTGTAGAAGAACTTCGCTTTAATACGGATTGTGGCCAGATGTTCATCCAACAATCTGACAATCACCAGTACTGGGTTGATGTAGTCTCTCTCCCACCGCAATATCAAATCGATGGTCGCTGTAGTAAATGTTACAAGGATATGAGCCTTTAGTCTTATGAGGACACCAACCAGCTGAGCAGCCGCGCCTTCTCAGTTAAAGGAATGGAATTTTCAGGAGTATGCTGTTAAATCGTAGTTCTTGATAATATATTTTTCAGTGATCGTCATCAAAAGTGGAGTCGCTCACCCGAGGCGTTGTTGAACTTTTTCATTGCAGCTGGTTTCCACATGGTAAGTCAGAAAACCCAGCGCAGAACGTCGCTACGCGAGTAGTTGGATGCATTAGGGCACATTTATATAGCGAGCCGTTTGTATCAGGATCGACACCCGCTCGCATCGGACGGTGCAGTAAGACCTCAGCAACCCTCAAATCGATTAGGTTAGAGTAGCTTCACTGAAGCTCTCTCTCTCTTATACCCTTTACCCAAGTTTTCACACGAGTTGGTTACCGCATCTCGCACAAGGATTGCTCACGTGTCTAGCTTGTGTGACGCGGACGCAAGAACAGAGATAGAGTACAGTCTTCTAACTGTAACTGCATACTCAGAGGCAGGACTACAGTCCGGTACAAAATATGATTGCGAAAAAATACTGAAACGCGACACAGTGCGCATCAACAGCCACTTGACTCCACTTGAGCATTCAGCATCGCCGGCAATCATTTTTATTAGCTTACAACATGCGGTTGTGTTGTTGTTGTTGCTGCTGATTTCATTGTTGTTGCTGTAAATATTATCTACTGTTGACTAACTACCGCTAGTTGTTGACTATCGCCGTGGCTGGCTAAATTGAGTAGTTGATAGGTGATGGCTGCCACATTGCATGCCTGTGCTCTGTCTCCGTTGCATGCAACATGTGTGCAACAACAACAACAACAAAAACAAAAACAACAACAGCAACATTAACAACAACAACAACGATGTCATGTCAACGCGCTCCGCCGCTACCCACAGCCGCCGCATTGCAGTTGTCAGCGAGCAAACATAAACATAAAACAACAAAAACAGCAACAGCAATAAAATTGCTTACGCTTGTTGAGTTAAAATTGTTGTTGTTGTTGTGCTGGTTGCATTTTTCGTTTTTGTTTTTATTTTTGTTATATATTTTTTTTTGTTTTCCCGTGCACCGCAAACATGCTAATAAATTTATGAGCGCGCATTCACAGCAATTGTCTAAATTACAAATATGCATAGTAAAAAATACAACAAAAAACCCGCTAAGCAACAACATAAACCAATAAATGCATATGGCAACAACAACAACAACAACAAAAGCAGCAGCAGCAAGTGGTAGCAGCATTGTGCATTTTGCATTGCAGCCAATTGAATGCAATTTGTGTGGTGAAGTTTTTGTAGTTTTGTTGTTGTTCTTATTATTGTTGTTGTTGTTATTAGTTTTTGTTGCTACTGCAACATATATGCATATAATTCCTTCTAGAATAGGTAAGTTAACACATATCCACATATGTGAGTGCATATTCAGGTAGTAACAGGTCAATTGGAAAGTCTCCGGTCTGACACATAGATGGCGCTACTAGAATGAAATCCACACGATTTTAAGTTAGCCCTGACCTTTAAAAGACGCGTGTATAAATTTGACAGCTCAGTCTGATCATTAGTTAGTGAATTATAACATTTTTAGTGAAGCGACTTTTGTTGGTGTGAAAAAAAAATGGATAAAAATCTCGTGTGTTGATAAAATATTACTTTTTGAAGGGAAAAACTACAGTTGGAGCAAAAACTTGGCTTGATAACGAGTTTGCGGACACTGCTCCAGGAAAATCAACCATCAAGTATCATAGTATGCTAAGTTTAGACATGGTGAAATGAGCACCGAAGACATAGAACGCAGTGGACGCCCACTGAGAGGTTGTTACCGACGAAAACTTAAAAAATATCCGCAAAATAATTTTGAATGATCGTAAATTTAAATTAAATGAAATAGCAGGTACCCGAAATATATCAACTGAATGTCTACATCACATCATTCACGAATATTTGGGTATAAGAAAGCTCTGTGCAAGGTGGGTACCGCGCGAGCTTTCTTTTGACCAAAAACAACGACGAGTTGATGATTCGGAGCAGTGTATGGAGACCTTTGAGCGTAATAAGCCGGAGTTTTTGCATCGATATGTGTCACTGGATGAAACATGGGTCCCTCATTTCACTCCGAAGCTCAATCGGCAGTCATCCTACTGCACTGCACACGCTGAACCCACTCCAAAGCGTGGAAAAAACGCAAAAGTCGGCTAGCAAGGTTATGGCGCCTGCATTTTGGGATGCGCATGGAAGAATTGACTTCCTCTAAAAAGGAAGGACAAAAACAGCGAATATTACAAAGCGTTATTAGACCGTTTGAGCGACGAAATCTCCGAAAATAGCCGCATTTGAAGTAAAAGAAAGTTTTTTTTCACTAAGACAATGCAGCGTGTCACAAGTCAGTAAAATCGTTGACAAATATCCATGAATTGGGCTTCCGATTGCTCCCGCATTCACCGTATTGTCCAGATCTTTCCCCCAGCGATTATTTCCTGTTCTTAAAATTCAAAAGAATGCCCGCTGGGAAAAAATTTTCATCGCATGAAGAGATGATCGCCGAAACTGAGGCCTATTTCGAAGCAAAGGACAAATCGTAGTACAAAAATGATATAATGTTTCGATTTCGGAGGGTCGCTATAATCAGTGTGTCACCGTTGGAAGGAACAATGTTGAGTAAAAAAAAAAACAATTTTCCAAAAAAAAATGTGTTTTACTATTGTCGGCGGGGTACTTTTCAATTGACCTGTTATGTAACGCATATCCAACAATTTTTTTGAAAGCTCAGTATCGCTACTCACTAACTGCATACCTTAACTTGCCACGAATTGCCTACAGACACAGACAGATTAGCTATGAGCCGGCAGTCAGTGTCAATAAATTCATATTTGTATTTGTACATAGGAGTATGTGCTTAAATACGAGGGCTGTTTGATAAGTCAGTGACTTTTGTATTTGCAGTGCAATTACTGAAAATACAACACTGCTACCGTGAATCCGTCATCGAATTTTGGGTTGCTGCAAATTTTTTTAGCAAACTGCGCCATTTACTTTGTGTTTGACAGCGAAAATGGAAAAATATGAATTTCGTGTTCTCTTTGTATAAAAAAAACCAACACCGAAACCAAGAAAATACTTGATATATACTATGGGGACTCTGCACCATCACTTTCAATGGTAAAGAAGTGGTTAACTGAGTTATGTTGTGATCGGTCGTACCAATACAAGTGACGAACGTTCAGGTCGCCAAAAGGTGGTATTCACGTCAGAAATCGTCAATAATATACATTGGATGATATTGGATGATCGGAAAATAAAAGCGCATGAGTTGGCTGGGACTATAGCAATCCCAACTGAGTGGGTAAATCACATTTTACATCAATATTTGGACATAAATAATCTATCCGGGCCATGGGTGCGGCAATTGCTCTCGTACGACCGTTAGCGCAACCGTGTAACCACTTCAAGGAGTGTTTGGCGACGTTCAACCGCACTCCAAGCGATGTTTTGCGCCGTTTCGTTACCGTAGACGAAATATGGATCCAACACACCACAGCAGAGACCAAAATCATAATCATAATCCAGACAGTATCCGGATGAACGTACACCAAAAAAGCCCAATGTGGGTCTGGTAGCAGTTTTTAGAGATGTGCGAAGTGTCATTCACATCGATTACCTTGGAAAAGTTAAAACGATCACCAGCGAATATTATTCAGAGCTTTTGGACAGATTCGATAACTGCTGTTCCATCAGTATAATGTACTGGTGCATACGTGTTTAGTCACCATGGCAAAAATTCATAAAAAGGGCTACGAACTGCTACCCCATCCAGCATATTGTCCAGATTGAACCCCCTGCGTCTATTTCTTGTTTCCAAATCTGAAGAAGTGGCTGGGCGGTATGACATATGCAGAGCTACATCCACAAATTTGAGTCCTTTGCTCCATCCATCTGCCTCTATTGTAATCATCAGAGGTTTCTCGAAAGTCTAGCGCGTTACAATGCAGTCGATTCGTCGTCACGCCAAACGAGACGTTTTACTGCTGCGCCGATATGTCCTGACTTTCAACTGATTTAAGGGGCGCAGACTCGTGGCAGCAATGAGTGCCCTGTTTTTAGCTAGTTTGGTGAGTGATGTATTCACAATCCTATGAAGTGCTGCGATTACTTTAAGTGATCCAGCGCTGCTGATAATTGATAGTCTGAAGACTCTTTCCAGCTTTTCCGGCCACGTTATTTTTTCTGTAGCTTTTCACCATACTTAAAATCCGAAAATCCAGCGTGAGAGGCACGGTGACAAGCGGCAAGTGCAGCCCAACATCTTTTGGCTTGAATCTAGTACCGCGGATCATCCGTTTTATGTTGTTGTTGTAACTGCAGAAAAATTTCCCCAAACTATGCTTCGGGGAATATTGCGGGAGTGACAGCCTTGGCCGGATAAAAATCGTTCTGGTATAAACAACTGACTGTCGCGGGAACTATTGGATTTTAGTCGCCTTTTAAGGCATGCATGCTTTACCGCGCAGGCATGCGGGCTCGCAGAAGTTATCATGGTTAGCCTAATTATAAACTATTCTAAGTGCCAGATTCATCGGGGAGCTAATGATTGACAAGAACTTACCACTTACGATACTTGAAATGTCATCTGCATAAGCAGCAGCTCCTCTCTTCTGGATTCCTCAGATGATACCGAAGCTATCTTCCTGTAGTGTAGTGCTGTGTCTACTGATCTATCTTATGTGTAGGCAAGCAATGGTTCATCCGCTCTTGATGCTTGATATGAATGAACAGAGCCTAGGCGCTTCAATGTTTTCAGCAAAAATGTTATCAAACCGATTGGGCGGTAGTCCTTTGGTCACATAAGCTGTGTCTTCCCCGCGCCTCAGGTAAGAAAACAACGCTCGCTATGCGCGGAGGCGTAGGAATATAGCTTGCCGCTATAACTACATCCATCCAAAAAATGTTTGATTACGAACTTTGTGATACCGTTCCCAACTTTCCCCAATGCGGCTGGGAAAAATCCTTCGATATCTGGTTATTTATAATCTGAGTAGGACAGCTGAGCCACCATTGCCCATCATCTAGCCTCCCGCGGGTTCGAGGTAAGGTATGCGTGTCGTAAGAGGTGACTAAAATCCAATAGTTCCTGCGATAGTCGGGTCTTTATACCGTAACGACCCGGACTTTTATCCGACCAAGGACTGTCACTGCCGCAATATTCCACGAAGCATAATTTGGGGAATTTTTCCACGCTTTCGGAAAGTAAACGTTAATAAGCTTCTCTAGCGCTACTTTAAGAGTAGGAATTTCAGAGAACAATACGCGACCCGGAAATGATCAAATGAGAGGTTTTTTGGATCAGACAAGAATTTTTTTTTTAATTTTACATTTTACATTTTTAATTTCTAATTTCTAATTTTTAATTTTTAATTTTTAATTTTTAATTTTTAATTTTTAATTTTTAATTTTTAATTTTTAATTTTTAATTTTTAATTTTTAATTTTTAATTTTTAATTTTTAATTTTTAATTTTTAATTTTTAATTTTTAATTTTTAATTTTTAATTTTTTATTTTTAATTTTTAAATATGTAATTTATAATTTTTAATTTTTTAATTTTAATTTTTAATTTTTATTTTTTAATTTTTAATTTTTATTTTTTAATTTTTAACTTTTAATTTTTAATTTTTCATTTTAATTTTTAATTTTTAAGTTTTAATTTTTAATTTTTAATTTTTAATTTTTAATTTTTAATTTTTAATTTTTAATTTTTAATTTTTAATTTTTAATTTTTAATTTTTAATTTTTAATTTTTAATTTTTAGTTTTTAGTTTTTAATTTTTAATTTTTAATTTTTAATTTTAATTTTAATTTTTAATTTTTAATTTTTAATTTTTAATTTTTAATTTTTAATTTTTAATTTTTAATTTTTAATTTTTAATTTTTAATTTTTAATTTTTAATTTTTAATTTTTAATTTTTAATTTTTAATTTTTAATTTTTAATTTTTAATTTTTTATTTTTAATTTTTAATTTTTATTTTTAATTTTTAATTTTAATTTTTAATTTGAAATTTTTAATTTTTAATTTTTAGTTTTTAATTCTTAATTTTTAATTTTTAATTTTTAATTTTTATTTTTTAATTTGTATTTTTTAATTTTAATTTTTTAATTTTTAATTTCTAATTTTTTAATCTTAATTTTTAATTTTTAATTTTTAATTTTTAATTTTTAATTTTTAATTTTTAATTTTTAATTTTTAATTTTTAATTTTTAATTTTTAATTTTTAATTTTTAATTTTTAATTCTTAATGCTTAATTTTTAATTTTTAATTTGCAATTTTTAATTTTTAATTTTTAATTATTAATTTTTTATTTTTAATTTTTAATTTTTAATATTTAATTTTTAATTTTTAATTTTTAATTTTTAATTTTTAATTTTTAATTTTTAATTTTTAATTTTTAATTTTTAATTTTTAATTTTTAATTTTAATTTTTTTTAAATTATTTTTATTTATTTTTTGTCTTTATTTTTTTATAATTTTTTTATATTTTTTTTTTATATGTTTTTATAAATTTTTTTTTTACTCTCCGTGAACAGCTTAACCCCAATGACAATTTTGTTATTTTACAATCATTATTGCATTTATTTTTTTTATTAAGCATTGAGTTAACTCCCTACCAAACACATGATAAATCCGATGATGCATACATACCATAGCAACTATGGTGGAAAAAGCCATGACATACTTTTAGGCGTAGAAAAAATATATAATGCTCAACAGTTCTTAGAGGGATAAACTACACAAATGAAAGCTAAAAATAAATGCGAATACTTACATGCATACATATATATGTATGTGCATAAACACATACACAAATACAGACGCACCCACAGCAACACTGGCAACATAAAAATTAGCATTTTAACGCGTTGAAATTTATAACGACCAAAACCAACCAACGCCAACAAAATGAGCTCCGCTGCTCAGCTTGGCACATAAAGCGATGATGATGAAGTAATATTAATAATAATTACATATTTTGATAATGCCGAAAACGTTTTAAGCCCCAACACATTAACATAATTGCGCTAAAAGACAACGTTAAAGGACATTGTCCAGTAGGTCGGAGTGTAAATGTTCTTCCACCATCAAGATTGGCTTCGAAGATATAAATTACTTTCTTTAGATAATTTAACAAGACATCAAAGAGCATTAATAACAAAAACAAATAGCTTCAATGCGCATATGTATGTGTATATATGTAAGTGGTTCAGCACAATTTAACTGCCGTTTACACTAACTTCTCTCCGCCTACTACCACCCAACTCCAGCGCCAGCGCTAATGCTTTATTGTGTGCGTAGCTCAGGTGATTAGCGCAATTAGACAGGTGCTCATAATGATGTTTCCACTGGATTAAACAAGCAATTTAACATGCGGCAATTTTGTTGTTGGGGGCGGTGGTTGTTCGTCACCTACAACTCGCTAATGTGGCGGAATGCCAGTTCCTCCTCACCTCTTATGGTGATGATTGTTAATCTAAGTGTTGTTTTTTCGGAACTCTGAATCACAGTGGTGTATATACGCATATAATTGGTGTTTCACAATAGCTGAATCGATGTTCGGCCGAGCTCCTCCAACAATTTGTGCGTCTTGAGGTTTTTCCAACAAGTGGAGGGACCTACAATTTATTCTAAGCCGCCTCCGAATGGTTGGTGGATTTTTATGAGGTGGTTCTTAAGCTTTCATGCCAGAAATATACTCGGAAGGCTTGAAATTCCTAGGCGAGGAGCGACCGTACGTAGAAAGATTCAGCTAAGATTAACTGTTGACCTAAACGAAGTTAGGTCGCCGAAAGGTGGACAGTCCTTGTCCGGATAAAAAACGGGGCAACTCTGGTACGTAGAACCGGCTGTCGCTACAAACATGTCATAACATCGCCCTTCGGACCGTAACGGGAAACCTCCTGATGGCGCCGGAGCACCATTTACACAGTGAAACATCTATGCTCCCAGTTAAGGAGCACTACTGTTATGCTACTGAGTAAGCAATATCTGCTGGGATACTAGCGTCGGGATCATCCTAACAGACACTTATTGGAAGCTGAACCACCATTAAAGGCACATCAGGAAGGGAGTACTTGACGACTACCGCGACTACCGCGACTCCGTACAGCCAAGACCCGCAAGAAAGGACGCCGTACGCAGACGGGCTATAAACACCATTCACCGAGAATCCGTAAACATTTTTGTGAACTCTCTTCCTGTGAATGGTGTTCCCGGAGTCCAATCACCACCTATAGCAGAAGGAGAGATCGAGCTGCCTTGAGAGATCCGCATAACTCTGGCACAATTAAGGTCCGGATATTCTAGCAGACTCAACTCCTACTTATCCAGACTCGATCCTGACATATCCAATACATGTCCTGCATGCAACGAATCCCCGCACGACACTAACCAACTCTTTGCACGTCCACTCAACCGGACACATCTAACACCGCTCTTCCTCTGGTACAAATCCGTCAAAACAATACGTTTCCTGTGCCTCCCGTTAGATGACCTCGATGACTAAGACTGTACCTACCTGATGCTAGGCGTGGTTGGCTAGCCGCCACAATGATAACAACAACAGAATAATTCAACTAAAATTAATTTTCTATAAATTTGGACATTGGACTAGCCAGAACTAAGATCCACGATGATTTAGGTTAGATTCCAGATATCTTGCGATGTACTTAGGCCCACTTAGACAATTTAGTCATGCGCCTTTTAAATTTTCGTATGGTCAAGTAAGACCCTTCAGCTCGCTGCATTATACCCTTGCAGCCTGTACCTGGCGCAGATTGGGAGTTCTCAAGAGCGATTTTACCGACCAGCTCTTTCGTTAAGTTTCGAGCGACGAAGGAATGCACCCACCGATTCTCTTCTTTAGGCACATCGACATGCCCAATCACTACTGAAAGAAATAAAGCTGACGAAGTTCGTAACAATTAGGAGACTCAAAGGGACAGTAGTGATGGGTGTGCTCAGAGATGAAATTGAGCCAGGAAATCAGCTTCCTTCAGCCTTTAAAAAGCAGCAGATTTGCCAACGATGTCAATACACCTGATTTGCAGACGGAGGTTGAGAGTTTTTCTGTTGTTTTTCTCCAGCGCTGGCCTGCTGGAAAATATACCATACAAGAAAATCGTCTAAACAAAGATTTAATGTAGCCGATGGTTGTTGTTGTTGTTGTTGTAACCGCAGAAAAATTCTCCAAATTTAGCTTCGAGGAAATTGCGGAAGTGACAGTCCTTCGCCGAATAAAAATCCGGGTCGTTCCGGTATAAATACCCGACTGTCGCGGGAACTATTGGATTTTAGCAAGAATCATCTCTTACCACAGGCATGGCTTACCGCGGTTAAATTCTTGAACTTTCCGTTTTCACAATGGAGGACAACCACGGACCCTTTCAACTCTTTTCACGATGTTTGACCTCCAAGGCAATGATTTGTTAAAGACGTTCCTAAGATATCTACCTGACTCGCAAACATTTCACAATCTCTGTCTTCTTGGGCTTTGCTCTATTAGTTTCCTGCTCAAGTACTCCTGACTCAGGTCAAGTTTTGAGATACTTTCCTTAATAACACCATAAATCTTTATTTCTACCTCGACAGTATCCTAAGAAAGCAAACTTAGCTGGAGCCAAAGCATAGCAGAAGGAGCAAGGGAAGCAATAACTGCTCCATGAGCTTTCAAAGCGACTAATGGCGAAAGAACGTGGCTTAAGACTGTATATTTGATAGTTATATGTACATATGCACACAGTGTTAGTTAGATCCATCCATTTCTACGGCTTCACTATTTGGTGACGAAAGCTCTTTTTACATCAATTCATTCAAAGACACTAGAAACACTTTGAAACTTTTTCCCAGCAGACCTCTACTACAATCTTCAAGTGAGCTGGTACGCGATTATGCTGAATGCAACTCTCAGCCTTGGCTGAGTCGAGTGATGGGGCAATCCCGAATACTATCTTTCACACAAATTCCGGAAGAGGTGGACTATATAATCTCCAAATTCTGGTTTAATAATCGCATTTCCATAAGGATCTCTGAAAGCAAGGAATAGGAAAATTAAAATGTGCAAGATCAAGGAGCCAAAGGAATCTTCACAGACTCAAAACTCAATTATAGGATTTATCATGGGATCAACTCACTTCCATTATCAATTAACTTACACATGAGACTGCCGGTTGACTGTAGCGTTTTTCAAGCGGAATTTACTGTAATTACGAAAGTCGCCGAAAGCCTGATTAACTCTACCATCACTAACCGGGCTACCATTAGGTCTCTACAATATGACTTTTCACATAGAGACATACCGGGAAATTGCTCAGCGGATGTGCTTGTGAGAGCAAGAATCATCTAAACTAATGCGAGCTCTGCACAAGATGCGGATATACCTGGATCCATAGCAAAGCTTATGCTAAAACTTTCATCACTAAACAAGCCAAAAGGAATTCCGTAATGAGACAACGTTTAACATGACAGGGAAGATCTGTCCAGACCTAGTCGTTAAAAGATCATGAAGTTTTCTTTCCTTCAATCAGTACTGGTACAATGCTGCTCAAATGAGAAATATCGCAGCTGCAGGGACGTGGAGAAGGAAGAGTCTGTCGAACACTCCACCGCCATCGATCATCAATAAGCACAACTTTTCCGGAACTAATACTCTCTGAGCTAACTTCACCGAGCATTAAAAATTTATTAGGCAACCTCATTTGAGAAGGCGATCGGATCCTTGGGTTAAAATCCCTAAGTGTACTGACCATAAACCGACAGCCACATGAATTCAACGTAGTGACATCAACCATCATCTGCGGAGGCAATTCCACAACAGCCACTCTTCTCAAGTTTGTTAAAACTATCGGTGACGACCAAGATCGAGAGCAATAGAGACCGTAGTAGCTTTGCGGGTGTTTCTGCTGACTTTGAGCTGTGCGCAGTGTCATCCCAACCAGCTACTGTAAAATATATAGTAAAGTAGTTGCTAAAGATGGGACTCGACCTCGACTTTTCTCAAGAATTTTTTATTGCCTTCAGATAGATATTGACAGAAGCTCTTCCGATATCGGGAACAGCGTATCTTAAGAGTCTAAAGGTTTTCTCCACACATCATCATAGTATAAACTGCGCGGTCTTCCTTGGGAGCTGTGACAGGCGAGGTCAATAGAAGCAACTTTCCAGAGCTATCTAAGTCTCAAAGGCCTAACATTACTTTGACTAAAGACCTTTATCAAATGAGGTCATTTTGAATGATTCGGAGCAAGCTTCTCCACAAAAATCGCATCTTTATCCAAATTAGATTCCATTTATCTACTCACTTTCTAGATTCAACCCACTGTGCCTCATTATAACAGTTTAATCAGTATAATATAACCGTTAATGCGTGCCTTCCGCCGAACACTTGCCCTTTCCGCAACATCAACACCCGCACATCGAACAAAAACATTTAGTGAGGAATTAAACGGCGCTTGGAAACACTAAAATTCCATTAGTGACAGGCAACTAGCAGATGAGCAGCTGTAGTGAGCTGTAGTGAGAGTAAGGAGCGGAGAGTAGTGAGCAGATAGTGGTGAGCAGAGAGTGGTGAGCAGAGAGTAGCGAGCAGCGTTGGCGGTTATTAGTGCTCAGCCATTTAGTCTGCCACCGCGAGTCGGAACACACATCATCATCCTACTTAGTTCTGCTTGGCAGGCAGCTAATCATATTCTTCTCCTTACCCGTCTAAGGATTGCACCACATTCTTCACAAGCTCATTGGCATTCTTTACATGTGCGCCGCTTTAAGACACAGGGTTTGTGTTTTCATACAAAAGTAGATTATTCTATGGTATTTGGCGCTCAAACTAAATTCGTCCTTTATTACAATTGTTGCAATATCCTTTCTTATATCCTTTTCTCCTACTCATTTTTGTTATTCTCGCTCATTTTGCTACTTACTTTTAACGGATTAGTAAGCGAGGTAATTATATTTTTAGTACAAGGTTTCTTTTCTTTTTTAGGATTTTATGTACTACTTTTTGAGCACTTGGAAACTCTTCTTCATAAAATGATGTCCTTAAAAGATAATGAGATGAGATAAAAGTAATTACTTGCATGCTCTATTCATGTAAGAGAGTGTTTAACAATGCCGAGTAGGATATTTAAGTATACTTTTAAGTAAAAGAAAGGTCAATAGCCGAGTGGCTGGCAATAAGTATAACCATTTGAAACGTCAGAAAAAGTGAATACTGGTTCGACCAACGACTGAAAATTAAAGAAAATTAATTTTTCTAACTGCGATCACACCTCGGCAGGGTATGTGGAGCCTTCTGAGTGTATTTCTGATATGAAATAAAATCTCATTATAAGATCCATCGGCCGTTCGAAGGTGGCTTAGAATAAGCGCTCTAGCTCTCTCCATTTGTTGGGAAAGAACCCCAAGTCGTAAATCACAAATTAGAAAAGGACCCCAGCTCAGAAGTCCAGCACTCCGAGTATACAGCAGTCTACCTCTGTTTAGAGCCGGCCAACTGAATAACAAGTGGGAGATCGTTTTATCTTCATTGTCTTTTCTGCAGCTCTTACAGCACCTACTGTTAGTAGACCACAGTCTACTTGCCGCGCTATAAGGCTATCGCAAGAAGAATTACTTTGATTAACCACGGTGTGTTGTTATTATGCCAGTTGTGATACTGATGGAGAACCAGTCCATAAGAAGTAACGTTCTTGATATCATAGAGTTTAGCCCTAGCCAGGTTTGCCCAGCTACGCAACACGTGGTTTCATTACGACATCCGCTTTGAGCTTTTTAGTGAAGGCCAGTTTTAGCATAAGCTCTGATGTGCGAGAAGTATACCCTCATCTTGTGCGGATTTCGTATTAGTTAAGAGGATGGTTCCCACATCCAATCCAGTCATTGAGTTAGAGCAGTCTAAAAAGGATAGCCTCTTAAGTTTAGCACTCTTCTGAGGAGGTCTGGTATAGATTTAGGTTTTATGTGATTGTTCTTATGGTCTTTGATGCTGCAAGGTTGACAATTAAGGTGAAAATATCTCTCACAGAGAAGTCGGATCTTTTCCTAGAATTTTCGAGGATTACTCATGTCGGACAGCTTCTCGAACTCCTCATACTGACGCATGTCGGCCGCTCTCTCTTTTTTCGTCTGTCACTGTGCCTCGCTTCCCTCTTCTGCTTTCGGTATCTATCTCAACCCGCACGTGCTGCGATCGATCGCAAAGTTGTGAAGCAGTTAGTTTGCTTCCTCTTCACTGCGGCACTTCAATAATCCTTTCTTTTGCCTTGCCGAAATCGAATTGTTTCCGAATATCCAGCCGAATAGAAAACCTGCTGTTTTCTAAAAAAAAAAAGTTTGAACCTTGTTTTTACATGTGAAACACTACATTATGCATATGACCACCTCATGGATTTTTAAAAAAATCGATCCATTTTAGGTAATTTTCGACCATTTTTTGACACATATTGGGCGAGTGTTGGTTTTCAAGTACTCAAGATTTAAAGGATTGTCCGCATTAACACGGTCTTTCGCTTAGCCCCACAAAAAAAAAGTCCAACGGTGTCAAATCATATGAGCTCGGTGGCAAATTGGCATCAAGACCAAAGATTACGTGGCCGGGAAATTTGTCTAGCAATAAGTCATATTCATGTGGCACCATCTTGTCGGAATCACATATTGTCCAAGTCGTGTTCTTCAATTCTCTTTTTCTTCTTTGGAGTAGACACCGCTTGCGCGATTTTAGCCCCATCAACAATTGCGCGCCACTCGTTTCTTGTCTTTGCTGTTTGGCGCCAGTTGGAAATACCAAGTGATACCAAGTCGCTCTCCACCTAATCCTTGCACCGGAGTGAAATCTCCTTCTTCCTCTGCTTCTGCCAGTGGGTACTCCATCGAATCTCACAAAGCTGGAGCATTTTCATCCATTCGGACGACATGACCTAGCCAGCGTAGCCGCTATCTCTTGATCCGCTGAACTATGTCAATGTCGCTCGTACAGCTCATCGTTCTATCGTCTGCGGCATTCGCCGTTGCCAACGCGCAAAGGACTATAAATCTTCCGCAAAACCTTTCTCTCGAAAACTCCTAGAACCGACTCATCGGCTGTTGACATCTTCCAGGCTTCTGCACAACATGCCAGGACGGGAATGATAAGCGACTTTTAGAGTTTGGTTTTGGTTCGTCAACAGAGGACTTTACTTTTCAATCGCCTACTCAGTCCATAGTAGCAACTGTTGGCAGGAGTGGTTCTGCGTTGGATTTCAAAGCTGACATTGTTGGTGTTGTTAATGCTGGAGGATGGGGCCATGTTCAGAAGTTCACGCAAGTGAGGAAAGCTTCTGACAGCTAATCACCTGGGAATGGACAGAAACGATTCTTTTACATATGGTTCAAGCAGCTCACGACTTCCGACCTTAGACCATGTAACCTCTGGGTAGCCAACAAACATCCGCTTGGAGACGAATCCCCTGTGGCTGTGCATAGGGTTTGGAACCCACCATGTAAAAACTATACTCCAATGAAAAATCTACAAATACCGCGGATGAGGGATTCCCCTTTCTATGACGTGCTCTTCAATTTCAGACCAAAAAAAAGACGGTTATCATACGACCATTAAGCTCCGAACTGACAGCGACAAACTCGTCTTTATCATTTTCAATGAAGTAAGGTCCAATCACACTTCCGGACCAAAGAGCGCACCAGACAATAAGTTATTTTTAGGTGCAATGGCTTTTCGTCAATTATTTGAGAATTCACGAAGCTCCAAATGTGACAATTTTGCTAATTTACGTATCCAACTAGTGAGAAATGTGCCTCATCACTGAAGAATTTTTTGTTTTTTGGAAAAATCGCGGTTCACTGCTTGTTAATCAAGCCCCCAATCGAAGTAACTACTGTGAATGGTTAGCTGGCTTCAGTTGTTGTGTAAGTTGGACTTTATATGGATGTAGGTGTAAGTCCAAGTGTTAAATATGTCATAATGTGCCGTGAGGAAAGTTCCAGGTCTTAAGAATGTCGGGAAATAGACATATTCGGGTATTTGGCTCCACTTAAACTTACAGCAGTACACTTTTGCCAATGCTTTTTCCATTCCTCGAAGCACTTCTGAAATACGCTTTTCGGTATGATGGCCATCAGCTCTTTCTTCGATTCTGACTTGAGATCTCATCAATTCTGGCAAAACACTTTCCTTTCATTGGTTTCTTCAGTTTTGGGAATAGGAAAAAGTCACAGGGAGCCAAATCTGGCGAAAACGGTGGTTGAGTCATGATTACAGTGGTGTTTTTGGCCAAAAAAATCACGAATAAGCATTGATGTGCGAGCTGATTCATTATCGTGATGCAGAATTCGCGATTTGTTTTTCCACAATTTCGATCGTTTGAGCCGTATTGCTTCACTCAAGCGTTGCATAACTTCCTTTTAGTATTCCGCATTAACTGTGCGACCTTTTGGCAGGAACTCATGATGCACTACACCATTGTAATCAGAGAAAACAGTGAGCGAACCCTTCACATTTGATCGAACTTGGCTTGCCATTTTCGACCTTGGCTCATCTGGCAGTTTCCATTGGGGTGAGTGCGGGCCTTGGTTTCGACATCATAACCATATACACCCACGTTTCGTCACCAGTTATGACCCGTTTGAGTAAACCCGTATCGTTTTTGACGTCATTCAACTAGTCCTGAGCGTTACTAATGCGACATTGCTTTTGCTTTGAAATTTAGCAATTTCGGCACATACTTACCTGCCACACAAACATTCGAGAAAATGGAATGACTTGAGCCATATGATATGCCAACATCTTCTGCAACTTTCCTAATAGTGATTCGACGATTGTCAAGAACAATTTTTTTCACTGTTTCGATGTTTTCTTCGCTTGTTGTTGACGTGGTCGCACCTCCAGCACGCTCATCGTCATCAACATCTTCTCGGCCTTCTGTAAAGCGCTTTTAACACTTATAAACACTTTTTTGGAGACAAAGTGGGCTCACCGAATTCAACAACAGTCAACACTTCAAGTGCCTTGGCGCATTTTATTCCATTCTTAACAGAAAATTTAATACATATTCTTTGATCCATTTCTTTCACGAGTTAAAAATCGAAGTGCACACAAGGACGCGACTAACCTCTTCTGTCTCACATGATAAACATATGTATCCGATTATAACGATAACAAAATATCGGTAATCGAATGTACACAGCCCGCGAAAAATCGAAATTCACCTTTTCCTTTGAACATACCTCGTATGCTGTTCTCACTGTTAGCACTGTTCCTTAAATTTTTACTAATAAGTTTGAGTTTTATTCTCCTAACGCGATAGTATTTATGAAATGATGAAAAATTGGTGTCTCCTCCATTGCTTAAGCGATTATGTAAAGCATCAATGACATGCCTTTACAGGCATCATTTAATTAAATATACAAAATATAACAGTGTTTTAAGCCAATATGCTCACATACACATACATACGCACACATATTTATTACATAAATATGCTAATATGCAGAACATAAAATAATTTCCTTCAACATTCATACTCGTAAATATGAAATGAAATCTCTTAAAGCGCCTTACAACACGAGACACTTTACACTCACCCCAACTCAACTCAACTCAACTCACCTCACCTCACCTCACCTCACCGCGCTTGCACGCGACACTCACTCAAAAGTTGCGAATATTATTATTATGAGCGACAACAATAAAACACAATGATGCCACACAAAAGGAAGCTTTCAACGCGAAGATGCAGGCGACACAACCAACTTGCCACAGCCACATGCCATGCAGACTCGAGGCTTTTGGCTGGCAGCAGCAACAGCAGTTGGCCAGGACATCATCGTCAGCCATAAACTTTAAATAAGTAACGGTAAAATAATGGAGTAAGAAAAATGGTTGCCAGGAAATTACTTCAGTGGCATGAAGTGGCATGCAACAGCATTTATGCGCAACTAAGTGGAAATTACAAGAAGAAGAAGAAGAAGAAGCAGAAGCAGAACAAAAACAACTGGCTGCCAAGGAGCCAGGAGTAATGACAATAAAGAAAGTATGAAGTTCACAGCGAATGCGGCGAAATGTGCGAAAGTGGCAAAGTGACAAAGCCATAAAGTGGTAAGTGGACATGTTGCATGATGGTGGCGGCTAAGTGTGGCAAGTGTGGCGAGTGTGGCGAGTGTGTGGACGTTGTGACGCATTTAAAAGCTTAAAAGCATTTAACGGCATGTGACTGTGACACTACAACAACAACAAAGCAAGTAGTTCGCTGGTTTGAGATAAAATCGAAATTAAAATTCAAGCAAGCACATAACGGTAAACTGCTGCTTGAGTTTGTTAAAAGTAGAATCAAATACAAATACAACAAAAAAAAAACATTTTTTAAGTACATTTGTTGGTAGTTGTAAGGGGAAATAATAATAATGAAAAAAGGAATCTCATACTCACCGCCAAGTAAGCGCTTTGGCCGCGTAGACGCGGTGGCGGCTCGGTGAATGGCTCGCCATTTTCAGCAGCCTTGTCGCGTCTGCAAGAAAGATTTTAAGAAAGAAAATTGTATAAGAATAAATGAACTATCGCTGAAGATTCATTAAAAGAAATTACAAAAGAAAAAGGACATGAAAGAAGTGTAAAGAGAAATAATAAAAAATAAATGAAAAAGGAAAATAAAAAATTTAAATAAAAACTGAAAAAAATGAAACCGCGGAAAATCTTAATAGCAAAAAATAATATTTTTTTAGGTTATAAGTTAGTAAACTTTATTGAAAAGTTCAATTTTTTTTCAAATGAATATTTTTGTTATAACGGGTGATCCATTTCGAGGTTCCCTTCCTTTTCTAAAGAAAAGAACACAGAAAATTCAAATTTAATGGGGAATGTTCATTATCATTCGAAAGAACATTCTTTGGCATTTATTTTTTGAAGATTATCTCTTTCAAATGTTGGCCGTGGCTATGTCTCAGATGGTCCATCCGTTGAGTTCAATTATCGATGACTCGTTTCAGCATTTCGACTGGTAATTGATGAATGACACGAGTGATGTTTCGCTTCAAGGCCTGAATCGAAGCGGGATTGTCCGCATAGACTTTAGACTTTACATATCCCCACAGGTAAAAGTCTAACGGTATGATACCACACGACTTTGGTGGCCAATCGACCTACCCAAAACGTGAAATTATATACTCACCGAAGTGTTCTTTCAATAAATACGCTGATTGATGCGATGTGTGGCAAGTGGCGCCGTCTTGTTGAAACCAAATGTAGCAGAGATCGTGAGCTTCAATTTCAGGCATCAAATAGTCCATTATTATAACGGTCGCCATTGACGGTTACGTTCTCACTGGTATCATTTTTGAAGAAATATGGATCGATGATTCCACCGACCCACAAACCACACCAAACCATTATTTCTTTCTGGATGAAATGGCAGCTCCTGAATCTCTTCAGGTTACTCTTCGTCCCGAATTTTTTTTTGTTTACATACCCATTGAGCCAGAAATGTGCCTCATCACTGAACAAAATTTGGCTCGAAAACGTCGAATCTTCTTGAAACTTTTCAAGAGCCCATAGTGCGAGCGATGTCGCTTTGGATGGTCGAGCGGCTTCAGTTCTTGCACAAGCTGTAGTTTGTATACTTCCAATTTAAGATCTTGACGTAAGACGTAAATGCGCCAAGTCATTCCATACGTCAGTCCGAGTTAATGAGAGCGGCGCCGAATCGATTCTCCACGGTCTTCGTGTACACCCTCAGCTACGGACGCTATATTTTCTTCACTGCGTGCTGGACGTGGTCTATTCGGTCGAATATTATCCAATAATGAATGCTGGGTCCCAAGATGGGTGATGGTGTTGCGGATAGTACGCTCAGTAAGTAGGCCGATTATGTTAACCATAAGTAAAGCGGGGAAGCGCGCAAAACACATTCTTTACAGAATGTGAATTTTCATAATAAATTTAAATGATTTGTAAACGTTGTTCAGGCGTAAGTCTTTCCATGATGAAATGCCAAACAATACTGAACAAAAATAACATGATAGCTTGACACGACTCACGCGTGATCTGTCAAAAGAAGGCTATTGGGATTAGTACCTCTACTTGGATCACTCTTTACAACAAAGGAAAATGGTACAAGTGAAGGCTACTTCAGAGATCACCACAACTTCTCATCAGACGTCTTATGGCAGAGATCGAACCAACAGATCCTGACTTCAGAGACGTGTGTTCTACAACTACGCCAACATCAGCCATGTCATCTCTTGTTGTAATATTCAACTCAGGTCGGGCTCAAGAATATGAGGGATATTCCCCCCAAGAGCTCTAAGTCTTATAGAGTACTTATATAAATATTATTTAGTAAGTGTCTAGAGAGGTCATGGAGAGAGCGCTTACCATCACTTCACTCCGAATTCCGCGTGGAAAAACTCAGCAGTCGGCTGGCAAGGTTATGGCGACTGTCTGTATTTTGGGATGCGCATAATTGCAGCCACTCCTCAACGGGGAGTGTCAAACCCTTCGAGATCCTCATAAAAATCCATTGGCCGTTCGGAGGCGGCTTAGGATAAACTATTTGTGCTTCCATTTGTTTTGAAAAAAAGGCACGAAAACCAGAAATTGGAGGAGGAGCTCCGTCCTTGTTCCAAATAAGATGCTATAAAAAAAATTGAATAATACAACAACAGAATCCGTCGGTTCGATTCCTGGCAGAAGAAGTCTGATGAGGAGATGTGGTGATCTCCGAAACAGCTGCCACTTCTACCATTTTTTCTTTGTTGTATAACAAAATATTCAATGAAAAATAATGTTTCTAACAAAAATAGGCATTTGAATACAGCTCATTTACTTATAACTAAAATGCGGGAAATTTCTCTCGCAAAAAAGCCATATTCGTTCATGTTGTATGGCATGTGGTACCATCTTATTGGAATCACATATTGTCCAAACCGACTTCTTCAAAAAAAAAAGCAGGCCAAAAAAAAAGTCAATTATAATACGATCATAATGCTCCGAATTAACAGTGGCAGTGACGATATCGTTTTCCAAGATGTAAGGTCCAATCACACCTTAAATTATTTGAGGATTCACGAAGCCCCAAATTTGCTTATTTACGCTAGGTATCCACCGAAAAAGAAATGTTTCTCCTCGCTCAACAAAATTTTGTTGAAAAAATCGCGCTCCACTGCTTGTTGTTCAGGAACCAAATCGATGTAATTACGGTGTTGTGAATGGTCAGTTGGCTTCAGTTGTTGCCTGAGCTGGACTTCATTTCGATGTAGGAGTAAGTACAAGTGAAAAATATGCCACAGTGCGCCGTAAGAAAGTCACGGCTCTTGAGAGCGTCGAGAAATAGACACAGTCGGGTCTTTGACTACATTTTCACTTGAAAGCGATATTTGAGGTGGAACTAGCAAAACGATGATGCACAGGCCCTTTAGAATATCTGTAACCGATCTAGTCTTTTCAAATTTCTTTAAAATTTTACTAATTGCTTGAGTAATTGGACGATTATGTGCACCCTAATCTCCTCTTAAAGCACGAAACGTGCCCACGTTTGAATCACCATTTTTGTGGGGTGTTTCAATAATTTTAATGCGTTGTGCGGTTGTTGAGCGATCTAGTTTCATAAAAGCCTGACTTTTAACTAAAACAAAAAATGTTTGGTTGGACAGTTGAGTTTGACAGCTGTCAAAATAGTACAGCCCTGAACTTTCGAAACAATAAACAATAAAAAAAAATAAAGTAAAGTAAAATTAAGTTAAAAAATCAGAGTAAAATAATAAAATAAAATCAAATAGAATTAAATTCAAATAAATACTCAAAATAAACATAACTAAAATTAAATTAAACTAAATAACAGTCAAAAAGTAAAAAATGGGTACTTGAAAATATTCTTTAATAAATGCACCATTGACTTTTACTCCAAATCTTTTTCAGTATGGCTTATAATAAATATATTTTATTTCTTTCTTGCTTTGCCCAGATCATTATTCGAAATTAGCTGTTTATTTGCCACATCTATGGGCTACTCGCTGTGCCAACTTGGGCTAATCCTACTGTATTTATGTCACTACAACACTCCCACTATTCCTCAGAATCAAATTCTATGCGGAATGAAATGGAAACAATAATCATAACAAGAAATGAGCAATAATCATAATCAAAGTGAAATGATGAAATTCGAGCAGGAAAATTAGGACGAACAGAAAAATAAAAAGTATTGTAAGAATTCTTAGAGAATAAAGCATAACAAAAGGAAGCGTCCGCATAGAAGACACGTCATGTCTGTGGCTTTTATATATATTATATATGCTTTAGTAAAAGATAATTTCGTAAATTTTATACATAACGTTATTGTCCGTTTAACGCACGTTGATAAGTTGAAAAAAAATAAAAACGCTAAGTTTAGAGCTCTGACTCCTACGAGCCATTCGGTGCCAAAGGACGTTTCAAACAGCCTGACTCTCTATCGTTTGTCTGCTTCATCCTAATGCTGGAGAAAATATTTCGAGCTACAGAGCTAACTAGAGCTCACGACTTACTGGTGTATATACCCGAAATCTGATTGGGAGTAAGAAGATCCCTTCTTAGACATTTAGACAAAAGGTTTCGTAAGAATTGGCAAACACTACTCCGAGCAATTTAGTGCTAAACAAGATGATTCTCCTTCTAAAAACATCTTCATCCTATATGCAGAATAATAAGAACTGCAAAATTAAGTAGTATTTCTCCAGAAGCGAATGGGCCTGGCAATGTGAGAGGGCGAGACGAGATATATATTTTCTTCAAACAGTCAGCATCTCGCCTCCTACGACGCAGTTGACAGTCAAAGCTTTGAAATCGTAGACAATTTTGTTCATCTAGAGACCAGCTTCAACTCCAACAACAATGTCAGTCTTGAAATCCAACTTCAAATCCAACACAAGAATTACTCTTGTCAACAGGTGCTACATTGAACTGAGTAGACAATTGAAAAGTAAAGTCCTCTCTCCACGAACCAAAACCAAACTCCACAAGTCCTTCATCATTTCCATCCTACTTTGTGGTATAGAAGTGCACACAAGGGAAATATCTGATGGATTGGTGATAGGAGGTTTCGGAATCCTCTGCATATGGATGAAGGCGATCACCACAAACTATACGAGTTATCATATGATGACATTGATATAATTCAGCCACGCTGTCTTGTTCATATTGTCCGAATGGATGAAAATATTACAGCTTCAAAAGTTATCGATACAGTAGCCGCGAGTCGTAGCAGAAGAGGAGGAAACCCTCCACACCATCGGAATCATTACATGGAGATAGATCTGCCTTCACTTGCTGTCTCCAATCCAAAACGATCTCACCTGTCGCACTCCGCAATTTTTCCGATTCGGCGGCGACACTTATTTCTTTCCATGACCCTGTTGTAGTTGTCCACTGCACGGTCAACGCTCACTATGAATTTTACTACAATTCCTTCGTCCATTGACCACTGAATTGATGGTGGAGTGATTTTACCCGTTTCTCTTCGGTGGAGAAGGAGGCTTCTGGGTTTGGCCCTGGAATGATCAGAATGACACCACATGGATAATATGACCCGGGTAAGTGTTGTGTTTAAGACTTTGGAAAGCCGAGGCTTGAGCAACGTCTCAAATTATGTCGAGCAGGTGACTTTTACTCTTTCTCTAAAGCTCTTCACTGTAGTATTACACAAGTCAAATTGCGAGACTATGAGTAATGTAGACGCGCTATAGTACTCCGATGAAAGTATTTCCAGGTGTTCCTCATCATCTTAGCAGAATGCCCGAGCATACTGTTCTAAATGCCTCAACCGAAATATGAGTCAAGGTGTACTGCCTTTGTCGTTACACAGTCCAAAAAGTAACTTTCATCTCAAAGAGTGTGGTGGATATCGGTAGTTCGACCTTAGTCCCGAAAGACTTCGTAATAACCATCTCAAGTTACTGCGAATGAGAGACCATAGTTAATTGCCAATGGGTAGAGCTGTGGAAGCACGTTCATTGCATGTGTAGGCAGCAATCAATATTGTTTGGCATTTTCTCATGGAAAGACTTACGCCTGAACAACGTTTACAAATCACACAACTTTATTACGAAAATTCACGTTCTGTAAAGAATGTCTTTCGCGCGCGCTTCGCTCAACTTATGGTCAACGATAATCGGCCTACTGAGCGTACTATTCGCAACACCATCTTGAGACCCAGCATTCATTATTGGATAATATTCACGACCGAATAGACCACGCCAGCACGCAGTGAAGAAAATATAGCGGCCGTAGCTGAAAGTGTACACGAAGACCGTGGAAAGCCGATTCGGAGCCGTTCGCAGCAACTCGGACAGACGTATGGAACGACTTGGCGCATTTTTCGTCGAGATCTTAAATTGAAAGCATACAAAATGCAGCTTGTGCAAGAACTGAAGTCGCTCTACCTTCCCAAGCGACATTGCCTCGCTCTATGATCTCTTGAAAAGTTGCAAGAATATCCGAAGTTTTCGAGCCAAACTTTGTTCAGCGATGAGGCCCATTTCTGGCTCAATGAGTATGTAAACAAGCAAAATTGCCACATTTTGGACGAAGAGCAACCTGAAGAGATTCAAGAGCTGCCATTTCATCCAGAAAAAAACAACGGTTTGGTGGGGTTGGCGGACAATCCCACCTCGATTCAGGTCTTGGAGCATAACATCAAGCGTGTCATTCGTCAGTTACCAGTCGAAATGCTCGAAAAAGTCATCGAAAATTGGACTCAACGATGGATGGACCATCTGAGACATAGCCACGGCCAACATTTGAAAGAGATAATCTTCACAAGATAAATGCCAAAGAATGTTCCTTCGAATGATAATAAAAATTGCCTTACATTACATTTGACCTCCAACACCGCCAACCCTCTAATGCGCAATAAATTGTTAGTTTTATTTGAGCTTTGCAGAGATGATGAGAAATCATCATAAAATTACTTATTTTCCGATAACAAAACTCCACTAATTTTATATGCATTATCACACGTGCGCTCACACACACATTTTTACATCGTCCCAGCCGGGTTCTGCCGCTAGGAAGACAAGAAGAGCAATGAAGCCATAAGAAGTATAGTTGAGTACAATTCGTACATTATTTCCGGTTTCCTGCTGTCAACATCAACAAACGTCAGTGAAACGCCTCAGACCACGACCATGCTACCTTGCTACTGGACGTTGAGTACATACATACATGTGTACACACATATCCGTAGTATGCTTAGAGCTTCCACACATCATACAACTATCTCCAACCCCTCTATCGTCTGCCACACATTATGCGACAAACCTTCTGCCAAATCCTGCGCAAATATTTACTGCCACAGGACCTTTTCCAGCTTTCATGTGTGTATGTGTGTGTGTTATTGTGTGTATGTTTTAACAGTAAAAACGAAATGTTGGAAAAATGTGAACATAATGAGTTTTTGCGGTTTTGCGATTACCCACCCAAAGCTGAGTGGAACTCGGCTCGGCAGTTAAGTGGTGAGAGGCTGGTGTCTGGCACTGTGGGTGGCTGATGCTATGGGTGGCAGTGCAGAAATCGAAATGCGAATTGTCCAAACATTGAAAGACAAGTGATTCGCTATTTAACTCCTGAGCGAATGTCTGCTTCATGAGGTTCCCACACATGGGCTTCCAACAACGCAACAACACAACAGGGCTCCACAATTCCAAAACTCCGAAACTCCACAATACCGCCTGTGTGGGCAATGTTTGTATTTGACCGCAGGACTCGTTAAAATTCTTTACATTGGTTGCTATTTATTTGGGAACTTTGTTCACTGCACTTTTCCTCTTGACAAAGTCAGATCCCCGTTGCGCCGCTTTGTCATCCTACACCACCACCATTACTCTGATCTGTCTTTGCTATGATTTTGCTACAACTGTTTTTCTCACTATAAATATATTTATATATATGAAGTATATATGTTTTTAGATTTCATGTTTGGTTTGCTGTTGTCATGTTTTGACTTCAAATGGCAAATGTTTTTTGTCGATTTTCGTCGCCCTTCATTACCTCCATTCAACTTGACTTTCAGCGGCTCAGCGGCTGACTCTTATTCTACTTCTTGCGTCGCAGGTCAAATCGCTTGGTGAGAGATTTATGCGACAAGTTCAAACAAAAGTTAATTAAACAAACTGCTGTGCAACTCCGTGTTGCTCGTGTTGAGTTTGGCTTGGGGCGGAGGTAACCTCCACCTCCATCTCCGCCACCAACTTGATACGAGCAAAAGATCTTGACATCGAGAAAGAAAGTTTTTCCAACTCTGTTGCCTGGTGATTTCTTTGGTGGTGTGGGAAATCTTCAAATAAAATACTACAGAAATATAGTGTGTAGGAATGCCCGATAATATGTACGTATGTAGGTTCAAAGATACTTCCGTATGTAATAAATCATTTATATATTTCATTTTAATAGTAACAAACATTCTACACACATACTACTTACTGCCTATCTTTTTCCTCTACTTAGCCGTAAGTTTGTATGAAGAATTCACTAATGGTTATTTTAACTGTCATTATAACCCAATTTCTAACCACAACTTTAATAAAAAGCTCGTAACATCTTTTAGAAGATTATAAATGGTTATCCATTGAGTGGTTCCACAAGTGCAAGGCTGTCTTTTGACATCTGTCAAACTTAACTGTCAAACTAAACACGTTTTGTTTTAGCTAAAAGTCAGGCTTTTACGAAACTAAATGGTGTTTTTTATAGAGGTATAGAACTTTAAGTTGGCATTACTTTTTAAGATGGCGACCGATTTAACAGCTGTCAAGTGATTTATTCTCAGCTTGGTTTGGCAATTCAGTCTATTCATAGACTCACGCCTGAACAACGCTTGCAAACAGTGCAATTTTATTTCGAAAATAATGGTTCTGTGCGGAAAACGTATCGCGCACTACGTCCATTAGCGATGAAGCGCACTTCTGGTTGAATGGCTACGTCAACAAACAAAACTAACGCATCTGGAGTGAAGGTCCACCGTTACATCCAGAAAAACTGACTGTTTGGTGCGCTTTATGGGCTGGTGGAATCATTGGTCCGTACTTTTTCAAAAACGATGGTGGCCAGAACGTTGCAGTCAATGGTGATCGGTATAGAGCCATGATTACTAACTTTTTCATTCCTGAATTGAATAACCATGATGTCCAGGAGATGTGGTTTCAGCAAGACGGCGCAACATATCACACAGCTCGTGCCACGATAGATTTATTGAAAGACACGTTTGGTGACCGCCTAATTTTACGTTTTGGACCTGTGAATTGGCCTCCAAGATCTTGTGATTTAACACCGCTAGACTACTTTCTGTGGGGCTATGTAAAGTCATTGGTCTATGCGGATAAGCCACAAACGCTTGACCATTTGGAAGACAACATTCGCCGTGTTATTGCCGATATACGGCCACAAATGTTGGAAAAAGTCATCGAAAATTGGACGTCCAGATTGGACTACATCCGCGCCAGCCGTGGCGGTCATATGCCAGAAATCATATTTAAAATGTAATGCCACAAGATTATCTTTCGGATAAATAAAATTCATGTCAATCGAATAATCCATCGTTGTTTTATTGCGACTTAAAGTTCTATAGCACTATAAAAAACCCTTTAGATCGCTCAACACAACGCACGCACAACGCTTTAAAACTGCTGAAACCCACCACAAAAATGGCAATTCAAACCTGGCCACGTCTCCTGCTTTAAAAAGAGATTATGGAATAGATAGATAATCGTCCAACTACTCAAGCAATTGTTAAAATTTTAAAGAAATTTTAAGAGACTAGATCGGTTTCAGATGTAGTGAGGGGCCTGTGCATCATCGTTTTGCTCGTTCCACCTCAAATGTCGCTGCTGTAAGTGAAAGTGTAGCCAAAGACACGAATTTGTCCATTTCCCGACGTTCTCAAGAGCTGGGACTTTCTTACGGCACATTATACCGTAGTTTGCAATTGGACTTACATCTAAATCCATATAAGGTGCAGCTCACATGGCAACTGAAACCAGCTGACCATTCACAGCACCGTAGTTACGTCGAGTTGGGTATTTGAACAACAAGCAGTGAACCGCGATCTACCCAACAATATTTTCTTTAGCGACGAGCAACATTTCTCACGCGTTAGATACGTAAATAACAAAATTGTCGCATTTGGAACTCCGCGAATTCTCAAATAATTGTAGAGAGGCCAATACACCCAAAAAAATAAAAAATTACTGTCTGGTGTTCTCTTTGGTCCGGAAGTGTGATTGGACGTTACCTACGGCGAGACAGTCACTGTCGATTCGAAGTGTTATGATCGAATGAAAACCGACTTTTTTTGGCCTGTAATTGAAACACACGCCTTTGACAATATGTGGTTCCAACAAGATGGTGCCACATGCCACACAACACGAGCGTATATGTTTTTATTGCGAGAGAAATTTCCCGGCCGCTTGAGCTCTCGTCTTGGTGATGTCAATTGGTCACCGAGATCGTGCGATTTGACATCGTTTTTTTTTTTATGGGGCTACTCGACAGATCGTGTTTATGTGGACCTTTAACTCTTAAGGACTTGAAAACCAACATTCCAATACTCCCGTGCTTTGAGTTTTCTTGAGGAAAGCCTTTTAGCTGTATGATTAGCAGTCCTTACTACCATGTGGTTATGGGCTCGAATTCTGACTAGACCAACACCCAAAAGCCTATAAAAGCTTAAATTTGATATTGAAACTCCTCATAAAAGTCCATCCAGCTGAAAATCAGGGTATCAGGACAAACGGAAGTATAGCACTATCCTTAAGTGTACGATAGTTTGGATTACGTAGTCCCGCACTTGACTTTCGGGAAGCTGCTGTCAGCTACAATATGTTGAAGCGAATGAATAGAACAAAATATTGAGCTTTGCAGGAAAAGCTTTGTATATTTTCACAGCACAGTTAATTCAAAAATATTCACTGGAGCGGGTGCTGCGCTGCGCCTAGCCAGAGATGAGACGGTCATTCAGACTGCCAAACCACTGCATTATCTTCCAAGCCAAAATATTTGCTATAAAAGTAGTAGCTGAGCGACTATTCATGTAAATAGCTTAGCGGCTATTAAGGTCTTACTTTCATGCAGTACGGAGTCGACCATGGTTGCAAGGAGGTGATGAGAGGGCTGACTAAAAAAATATAGTCTCTCATTTACTGGGCTCCAGTTCATATGGACATCGGAGACAATGAGTTAGATGCTGAAGTCCCTAAAGAGGGTGTCCCGTTAGAACTTAACGTAGCTGTGGATCTACCAGTTCAATTCAGAGAAATTAAGCACGCACAAGAAACGATCTTATTAAGTCAAGCGAACAGACGATGGATGAAAGTTGTGATTGCTAACAGTGGTGTAGGCACTGAGACGCGAATGGACTTATTGTCTGTTTGATAATAGGAGCTCTTTTGCCTTGAGTTTTTTGGCGATCCTAAATTTAGACAAAGCAACTTTCCTTTGCACTGTAGAAAGCGGTTTTGAAGTTAGCAAAACGTTGATATTCTTTCTCACGAATCCTCTGCCTCTTTTAATCTACCAGATCGGAATACAAACTGGTAAGTTACGTTCAGTTCGTTGCTGCTAAACATTAAACTTTTACTCAGTACCCTTCATAGGGCCTCGTATACAATATCGCGTGGCTTTACCCCACAATAATTGTCAAATAGTGTGAAATCTTCCTTCGTTTGCATTGGACACTCTTGGCTGACTTTGTTCTACCATATCTTCGAATAGCTCTGTTCTTAGGTTATTGGCTCTCGCTGTTTTATGGCTTGACAGATTGACCTTTTGTATGTGAGATCTTCTTTGCAGAGGTTTTGAGCATATTTCCCTTCAACTTCACGAACTCAACAACATCACTCGTCTTCGATTTATGAGCTCAAGAACTTACCCGCAGTAAGGCATGTCTATCGTAAGAGGCGACCAAAGTCCTATATACCGGAAAGATCCGGATTTTTATCCGACCAAAGATTTTCACTCCTACAATATTGTCTGAAAACCAATTCGGGAATGTTTTTACGGTTAGTATAACAACAATAACTTCATCATACTTCGGACACTGACGAAGCCGATACGTCTAAACCCTTTTCGAGATATTTTGTGTTTTTGCTTCAGAAGCATTTTACAGGATTTTTCTATCTTCAGGGGGCAGCAGCACTCATAAATGCTTTCCAGGCATTTAGAAGCGGTATTTTCAGACTCGTAATTTTTTTTCCTTCTGAGTAAGAGGGAGTGCATAGCGACTGGGTCAGCTTGTTCCTCAAATCAAAAAGAAAAATTTTTTCTCGTCTTTCCCTGGTCACGGAGACATATCAGTGTCTTCCTTATCCTGGCCACCGCATCTTTCTAATAAGTATATTTAGGTGTAAACTCTCGTTTAATGGTTATTTTGCTAAGGCACACCTTCCTAATTGAGATAATTGAGGTGCCCAATATTCTAGGGAGTTTCTCATTTCGGGTTTGTGAAGTATTTCATCATTTCAAGCTATTTTTATGCGAACGTTCCTTTACCAAAAGCGCAAACTGCAAAAAGCAAAGCGTCTTCTTTTAGCTCGATGTCTTACAAGGACTGTATGTTCAGCAGATTTTTACTTGAAGTGTTGATTTCATTTTCAACTGAGGAGCACGTTATGCAATACTGTTGGATTTAATGTTCGATAAAGGGTTATCCAAGTAGAGATACTCTTTTTCAATAGCCTTTTTGGACAGATCACGCGTGAGTCGTGTTATTTTTGTTCAGTATTATTTCGCATTTCATCGTGGAAGGACGTACGCCTGAACAACGTTTACAAATCATTCAACTTTATTACGAAAATTCACGTTCTGTAAAGAATGTGCTTCGCGCACTTCGCTCGACTTATAGTCAACATAATCGGCCTACTGAGCGTACTATTCGCACCATCTTGAGACCCAGCATTCATTTTTGGATAATATTCAACCGAACAGATCACGTTCAGTACGACGCAGTGAAGAAAATATAGCGGCCGTAGCTGAGAGTGTACACGAAACCGCGGAAAGTCGATTCGGCGCCCTTCGCAGCAACTCGTACTGATGTATGGAATGACCTGGCGCATTTTACGTCCAGATGTTAAATTGAAAGCGTACAAAATACAGTTTTTGCAATAACTGAAGCCGCTCGACCTTCCCAAACCAAATCGCTTCGCTCTATGGACTCTTGAAAAGTTCCAAGTTCCATTTCAACAAAAAAAAATTATGGTTTGGTGTGGTTTGTGGGCCGGTGAAATCATCGGTCTATATTTCTTCAAAAATTATGATGGTGAGACCGTCACCGTCAATGGCGACCGTTATAGCACCATGATAACCGACTATTTGATGCCTGAAATTGAAGCTCGTGATCTCCGCGACATTTGGTTTCAACAAGACGGCGCCACTTTCCACTTCCCACACATCGCTCAATCAATGGATTTATGGAGAGAACACTTCGAAGAGCAGATAATTTCACATTTTAGGTCGGTCAATTGGCAATCCCGCTTCGATTCGGACTTTTGAGCAAAACATCATGCTTCTCATTTGCCAGCTACCAGTCGAAATGCTCGAAGGAGTAAGCGCAAATTGGACTCAACGGATAAAAAGTCTGAGACCTAGCTGCGGCCAACATTTGAAAGATTTTGAATTTTCTTTGTTTTTTTTTTCTTTAAAAAAGTAGGGTGTCCGTAGCATGTTTTCGATGAAGGAATGCTAGAGTAAAAATTGTTTTGGAATCATCGCTTTAAATTTAAGGAAAACGTGAGATTTTAAGCCTTTACAAAAAAAAAAAAAAAAACTTGAAAAAAATCATTAATATTCCAGGCATAAATCAACGGTTGTGTGTCTACAATTAATTTCCGCTGCCAACACCACTACTTGCCGCTGCGACATCTTTACACTCGAGTGAAGCTAAAGAAAATGCGGCGAACGAGGTACGACGACAGCTCAGGGGAATGAGCACCGCAAATAAGCCATGTCTACTCTTCTGTTTTTCATTCTTTCTTCAACAATTTAGCATTTTCTTTGGCAACAAACAATCAAAGTTGCTGTGTGGCTTTTGTGAAACGCCCCGCTAGTACTCACAGGAGGTGCGGGGGGTAACTATTGAAATAATGCAACTGTAAATATGTCCTGGTATTGTGTGTCTACTTAGATGCCAACAAACTACTCTCACTCTCTCTCTCTCTCACTCTCTCTCACACTTTCTCTTCAGCATCAGCAACCTCGTCAGCCGTCAACTTAACAATCGCAGCGCCTGTTGGCATTGTCTGCATGCAACAACACTACAACAACAACAATAATAGCATTTAACTTGCTTATTGTTAGTGTAGTTGTTGTGCGCCTTGGCTGATTATATTCCCAGAAAGGCACCCCACAAATGTGTGCTGCGCTCAGCTACCCTTTTTTGCATACCGCAAACAATTGTGGCTTGCAAATCCTTTTGCACACACACACACACACACATGTACACACAATTATACATGCATATTACGCATACATTTATATATGCAATGCTCATGAGCGCCTGAAATGCTGCTAAACATTCTTCCTTTTTTTCTGTTCCTTGCATTTCTTCACATTTTTCTCTACTTCCTGCTCATCCCACTCGCTCTCTCCTGCTCAGCTGGAGCTGGCTTTTGTTGCTGGTTTTTTTTTTTTTTTTTTTTGTTAAATTGCAGCGATTTGTTAACCTGACATTGGCATTGAAAGCTGCGGCTGCAGCTCCACAGCTCCATTCGTGATTTCGCCCAAAAATTCGTGTTGAAAATTTTGGTTTGGAGTTGAGTTTTGACTTTTTATTGTTGCTCTATGCATCACCCTTGCTTTTGTGTGCTCATTCTTTTTCGTGATTTTACTTTTCTAATGTGGCATTTTCATTGTTGCAACGCTTGTTGCTGTTGTTGCTGTTGTTGTTGGCTTTGGCGGCATTGTTTCCATCTACACTCTCCCTGTGCGCGTTTTCGCTTCAAGTGGAGCGTAATGCATATAAATTCATCTAATTTGCCGACATTAAACTGACAGCGCCGTGAAAGGATGAAATATTTAAGGTTTCATGGTAAATAATCAATGAGTTAAAGCCTTGCATGCCAGCTGAATTGGGCAAATCAGCAGCTGGAGTGGTAGATATGAAAAAAGAAATTGAAGTTCTGCATTGAATGCCGTCTTAGTTATGAATGACTCAAGAGTTCAATGGCTTCATTGTACGATATCTGGTATTAGAATTAAAATTTCCACTCAATTTCACAAAATTTTTCAAACTCTTTTGAAGAAAATTTTGATTTTATGTACGTAATTCATAGCAAGAAAATAAAAATAAATTCTGGGAAACACAAACTGTAAAAAGAGCAAAGATTAATAAGGTGGGAGGATCTCGTTGAACAAAAAGTTTGACAAAATATTGAAGCCAGCTTCTTAGACATATCCTCAGGCATGTGTCTGAGCCACATGAGACACTCATTGTCGTGAAAATTCTGAGTTAGCTGCGAAAAGGTCTTAAAATTTTTTCCAAGTACCTCGAAACTAGTTACAAAATGTTAGTCGTCTGGTTCACAGTTGACCTCGTCATCGAAATATAAATAACGGGCGACCCATCACAAGACTCCCTACTTTTTAAGGAAAAAAGACAGAGAAAATTTAAATTTAATGGGGAATATTTATTATCATTCGAAAGAACATTCTTTGACATTTATTTTTTGAAGATTATCTCTTTCAAATGTTGGTCACGGCTACTTCTCAGATGGCTCATCCACTGAGTGCAATTTTCGATGACTCGTTCGAGCATTTCGACTGGTAATTGATGAATGACACGAGTGATGTTTTGCTTCAAGGCCTGAATCGAAGCGGGATTGTCCGCGTAGACCTTAGGCTTGACACATCCCCACTGGAAAAGTCCAACTTTGAGATATCACACGATCTTCGTGTCCAATCGACCGGCCCAAAACGAGAAATTATCTGCTCACCGAAATATTCTCTCAATAAATTCATTGATTGATGCGGTGTGTACGAAGTGACGCAGGCTTGCTGAAACCAAATGTCGCGGAGATCACGAGCTTCAATTTCAGGCATCAAATAGTCGGTTATCATGGCGCGATAACAATCGCCATTGACGGTTACGTCCGCACCGGCATCATTTTTGAACAAATATGGACCGAGGATTCCACCAGCCCACAAACCACACCAAACCGTTTAATTTTCTGGATGAAATGGCAGCTCTTGGATCTATTCATGTATCTCGTAGTCCCAAATGCGGCAATTTTGTTTATTTATTACATACCCATTGAGCCAGAAATGGGTCTCAGTGCTGAAACAAGATTTGGCTCGAAAATGTCGGATATTCTTGGAACTTTTCAAGAGTCCATAGAGCGAAGCGATGTCGTTGGGGAAGGTCGAGCGGCTTCAGTTATTGCAAAAACTGTATTCTGTACACTTTCAGTTTAAGTTCCCGACGTAAAATGTGCCAGGTCCTTCCACGCGTCAGTTCTAGTTGGTGCGAACGGCGCCGAATTGACTGGACGTGGTCTATTCGGTCGAATATTTTCCAATAATGAATGCTGGGTCTCAATGTTGACCACAAGTTGAGCGAAGTGCGCGAAGCATATTTTTTACAGAACGTAAATTTTCGTAACAAAGTTGAATGATTTGGAAACGTTGTTCAGGCGTAAGTCTTTCCATGATGAAATTCCCAAACAACAAAAATAATATGACAGCTTGACACGACTCACGTGTGATCTGTTCAAAAAAAGGCTATTGAAAAAAGTACCTATACTTGGATCACCCTTTGCTAGAATGAGTATTTTTGTGAGTAAATTTAATGAGGTGGGAAAACATAATAAAGTTCGACTCATTTGGGTGCCAGGACACACAGGGGTGGAAGGGAACGAAAAAGCTGACGAACTAGCTACGAAAGCACAAAACTCATACGGCTATGTAAACTGACTCTGGATAATACCAGAAGCACAGTCAGAATTAAGAAGGACCTCTGCGAGCTGTTCCAAGCGGGGTTTCAGACAAGGACTCTTTATCGTGTGATTTCTTCAATTTGATGCTGGACAAAATAATACGAGCTGCAGAGCTAATAGACTTTGAAATCCAACGCAGAATCACTCTTGCCAACAGATGCTACTTTGGATTGTGTAGGCAATTCAAATGTAAAGTCCTCTCCCGACGAACCAAAACCAAACTCTACAAGTCGCTCATTATTTCCGTCCTTACATATGGTGCAGAAGAGTTTTCGACAGAATAGTTTTGCGGAAGATTTTTAGTCCTTTGCGCGTCGGCAACGGCGAATACCGCAGACCATGGAACGATGAGCTGTACGAGCTATACGACGACATTGACATAGTTCAGAGAATTAAGAGACAGCGGCTAAGCTGGCTAGATTATGTCGTCCGAATGGATGAAAGCGCTCCAGCTTTGAAAGTATTCGATGGAGTACCCGCTGGCGGAAGCAGAGGAAGAGGAAAACCTTTACTCCGTTGGAAATATCAGGTGGAAAGCGACCTGATATCACTTGGTATTTCTAACAGGCGCCAAACAGCAAAGAGATGAAACGAGTAGCGCGCTATTGTTGATGAGGCTTGAAAGAAGAAGAAGATGAGATGAGGTCCACTTCTAGATCAATGGGTATGTAAACACGAAAAAATTGTCGCATTTGTGACGAAGAGCAACCTGAAGAGATTCAAGAGCTGTCATTGGTCCATATTTCTTCAAAAATTATGCCGGTGAGAACGTAACCGTCAATGACCGTTATCGCCCCATGATAATCGACTATTTGATGCCTGAAATTGCAGCTCGTGATCTCCGTGACATTTGGTTTCAACAAGATGGCGCCACTTCCCACACATCGCATCAATCAATAGATTTATTGAGAGAACACTTCAGTGAGCAGATAATTTCACGTTTTGGGCCGGTCGATTTGCCACCAAGTTCGTGCGATATCACACCGTTAGACCTTTTCCTGTGGTGATATGGCGGATATGGTGGAGCAAAACATCACGCGTTTCATTCGCCAGTTACCTGTAGAAATGCTCGAACGAGTCATCGAAAATTGGACTGAACGATGGATGGACCATCTGAGACGTAGACGCGACCAACATTTGAAAGAGATAATCTTCACAAGATAAATGCCAAAGAATGTTCTTTCGAATGATAATAAACATTCGCCATTAAATTTGAAATTTCTGTGCTTTTTTCTTTAAAAAAAAAAAATAGGGAATATTGAAATGGATCACATGATCTGATCAGCCAAAATATTTTAATACAACTGAATGTATAAATAATTTATGGCTCAATAATGACCTTTAGGTTGAGTTGAGTTGATGAGTACGAAGGTTATCTTCGAATAAAACACAAATTATTGCCAATTTTCTGCTATTAATTGTGACCTTTTGCATTTACGTCATCTCAACAAGTGATAATGATGATTTAATGGAAATTACATAATTTGCTGAAATTAACTTGCTTGAATATTATTTTTCATGCGTTCTGGCTCTTTGGCACTCTAAGAAGCCATTAAAGCTCAAGAGCATTTAGTAGAAAAATTCATATGATTTTTCCACTTAACACTTGTTTAGGAATTCAAAGAAAAATTGAGGAGGAGAGAATTAAAAGGAAGATAATTTTTTAAATTATCTATTTAAACCTGCATTGTATTTTCTAGTTTTTTTTTTCTATATTTTTTGATAAAGTTATTCTTTCGGACGTAACTAACAGAAGCACTTAAATGCCAAAAGCAATTATATATTTCAAAAAATGTTTTCGTTTTTCAAAATTGTCAATGCTTTGCCATAACTATTTAATTAGCGGCTGAGTAAAATGATTGCCACACTTAATAATAATAAAAACATAAATATATATATATATATACATTTACACATGAACAATTTCATTACCACACATACACAGGTACATAGCCAGAGCAACCCAGTTGGCAAAAGCAGCAGAGTTTAGGTCTTTTTGTCCAGAGTTTAGGTCTTTTGGTGGCTCATAGGTTCCAAGTATTCTATGTAGAATTTGTGAAAGAGGGCTAGGTACTCACAGGGAAAGTGGTTAGGTTAGACTTGTTGACAGACTGAGTTGAGAAGTCACTCATAGACGATTGATTGATTGATTGATTGACTGGGGGAGAGGATGTGCAGCGCGACCATTGGTCTATTGTGCCCTCTAATTCTTATCACAATACAACGCTTAGCCCTATGTCCCGCGGGAACCCTAACAGGCTTGAGGGGTTTACCGATGATGTGATATGATTCTTCTGCGACTTCAGGGTACCTAGGTGTTTGGCTCTTCTTCTAGCTATTGCTTCACACTTCAGTAGTAGGTGTTCTTCTCATAGACATACAGATACATACACTACACTCTTCTGCTGTGTCTTCAGTTTGAATTGAATTAGGCGTTTTAGCCACTAGCCCCTGCTCCATCAGCTCTTTCCTCGCCAAGTATACTTTGCCATAATTTTCGCTATTTCGCTTCGATCCATTATATGTTCCAAAAGTCTATTGGCTTTACGATACTAGAGTGTATCTTGAACAAATTTCATTTTTCTCCTAGGAACTGGTATGCCCATGGTTATGCCCTGTTCCGAAAGGATTCCAAATTGAGTCTGTTTCTGCAGTAGTCATCTCATTGCCTACAATGTCCTTAAGTCCTGCTATCTAATAGACTTCACCAGCATTGTGATCGTCTCTTTACAAAGTGCAGCCACTTTATTCACGTCTTCGAATTTCTGCTCTCCAGAATGAACTATAGTATGATGGACGCTGCCTTATGCAGTTCTCTCCGAACCGAGTGCCTGGATATAGCAACAAAGCGGCTAAAGAGAAGGCGAATGAGCTTGCAAGGCAGGGAATTTTTCTTCGATTTTAGTCATCATGGAAGAATTTGTTCTAATAACTCTCCACCTGCAAGCTAACTAAGAGGTGTGTTTCAAAGGAAAAGGTGAATTTTGAATTTTTTTTTTTGAAAAATACTTATTTATTCATCAATATCTATTTTGTCCCCTTCAAAGTAATCCCCCTCGGATATAAAACACTTGTGCCAATGCTCTTTCCAATCCTGGCCATCAGCTCTTTCTTCGATTGTGACTTGATCTCATCAATTGTGGCAAAACTCGTTCCTTTCATTGGTTTCTGTAGTTTTGGGAATAGGAAAAAGTCACAGGCAGCCAAATCTGTTGAATACGGTGGTTGAGGCATGATTACGGTTTTGTTTTTAGCCAAACAATCACGAATAAGCATCGATGTGTGAGCTGGTGCATTATCGTGATGCAGAATCCACGATTTCGGGTTTTCCACAATTCCCATCGTTTGAGCCGTAACGTAAACTTCCTTGCAGTATTCCTTATTCACTGTACGACCTTTTGGCAGAAACTCATAATGA
The DNA here is from genome assembly GCA_030068015.2 of Neoceratitis asiatica. Taxonomy (NCBI): domain Eukaryota; kingdom Metazoa; phylum Arthropoda; class Insecta; order Diptera; family Tephritidae; genus Neoceratitis; species Neoceratitis asiatica. The sequence goes on along the minus strand of CM061525.1, from coordinate 82,193,664 downwards.
ACCACACCATTGTAATCAAAGATTCATCTCTTCCTTTGAACATATCTCGTATAAGAGAGCTATTAATCGCAGATGATAACTCAAGTTGGAAGAGTCGCAATTGCTATATGCGACAAGAAAAATGAAGGCAAACATGGTACAAAAGAAGGCCACGAGAGCTTATATCGTTGAGAAGAAAAAAAATATATTAAATTGTAGCTCTTCTCCTGAGACAGCTTTTATTTGACAGTCTCGCAGGAAATCTTAGCGTACCATCAAAAGGAGAGTTGTAGAAAGAGAGAAGGAACTGAAACCTGAAAACATTTCCTTTGTGAATGTCCCGCACTTTGCAGTAGTGGGTTGAAGTCTCTGAAGAAGGCAACTTTCAGAGACTTGAGCCAAATAGCGGTAGAAGAGATGGATCGATTAATCTGGTAGACCAATTCAACACATGTTGCTTTTACTAGCAGACGGGGCTCTAGGTATCATTAGCGGTAGCACAATGGGCTGGTTCGGTGCTCTAAGCGATCTAATGTCCAGCAACCACTTCGTTTCAACCTTTCTGATGGGTTCCTGGTGTTTTATTTCGAATTTGTGAGAGAACTGTACACTCACAGAGAAATTTAACAGCTGCTTCCATCTTAAGCTGGTCTCCTATTCGTTCCTAACGAATATAGCATTATCTCCTCTTCGGATTTGTTAAGAGATGCCCCGACTTACATAAATCATCAGCTTTTCCGTTACCAAAAATGTTCTCAAACCGAAGTAAAGGGTTATGGAGCTGTCAACTTGATCTACCAGCAAGCTCATTGTCGAGCATGTTGACGACGCTGGAACTTACAAACGGCAACGTTAAGAACAAAAATACTGGGAGTCACATTGGACTTCTTCGCTTCGCATTAAACTGCGTTTGCCAAAGTATAGACCCACAGCAAAAGCCTGAAGTCCCTTGCAGCCAGCATCTGGGAAAAAGACAAACAAATGTTCCTCGCTATTAACAAACCAATCGCCACACCGATTTGGCCACCCTAGTCCCCGAGATGCAGATGAAGAAGATATAAGCCGGATAAGTCGGATTACCGCCGTAAGAACCACAATAGAAACCCACCTGTTGTATAGGCGACAAAGTTTCACAGAGAAACTTCTATGCTCCTAGTTAAGGAGCAGAATATTAAGCTATGTGAACAGTATCTGCTAGGATGCTACAGAAAGGGCCAGCCTTTATCCGTGAACCTCTTAATCGGGATCCAACCATCACCAATAGAAGTCGAAAAGCTCCGGAATCTAATCACCACAGTTTGCAGAGCAAATTCGCCAGCTGTCTCGACAGACCCACATAACCCTGGCATAATTAAGATCTGGATATTGTAATAGGCTCAAGTTCTACTTATCCAGACTCGACCCTGACATACCGAACACATGTCCCACATGTAACGAATTCCCGCAAGATACTAAACACCACTTTGCATGCCCACTCAGCCCGACTCATCTAACACCCTTCTCCCTCTGATTCGAACCCGTCGAAATAGCACATTTCCTCCCGTTAGATGACCTCGATGACTAAGACTAGACCTACCTGACTCTAGGCGGGGATAGCTAGCTGCTACAAAAACAGCATTACGAAGAGCTCAAGCTGTCTTGCGAGACCCAAGTAATACTGGCACAATGAAGGTTTGAATACTGTATTCAGATTCAACTCCTACTTATGTATCTAGACTCGATGTCGACATACTTAACGTGTGCCCAGCATGAAATCAGTTCTCCCACAGTACTAACCATCACAGAGTAACCTAACACCTCTCTCCATCTGCATGTCCACTAAAACTCTCACATCTAACAACCCTCTCCATCTGATCCGAACATGCAGAAATAGCTCGTTTCAACTCTCGTTAGTTAACCACGACGACATCGACTAACTTTGCCTCCTCCTAAGCAGGGTTAACTAAGGAACTAGAATAACAACTTGAGATCAGCAATTCTTCTTGACTATCCGACTATATGGTTGCTTTCTTTACACTCCCTCAGTTATGCATTGGTGCTCTGTAGGCCTCTACCACGCCTAGTACTTCCGCTCAGAAGCTGCTAGATGAGTTTCCTCAACGCAAAGATGGGGGAGTTGTTCAGGTCAGCTTTCTCTCGAATGATAACCCATTCCACTCACGTATGGAGAGTTTCTTCTCACCTCAGAACAACTACACTTATGTAATGGACTCGCAGAACTTTTGTTCGCTGGGAAACACAATACATACGCAGTAGTTGCTGCTGCTTCTACACGTAAGCACTCGCAAGTGGCAACATCACGCCAAAGGTACTTAAATGTGTACTCGTATATGTTTATGTATGTATATGTATGTGTATGTGAAATGAAATAAAATTTCGCTCGCGCTTTGAATTAAGTGACATTTTACGCTTCGCCGACTCTCACCCACACAGTGGCAAGCAACACCAACACACTGTTGCAAATGAATATTTCACGCAACATACGTGGATGGGAATATAAATGTGTGTAGGTGTGCATGTATGTGTTTTAAGTATTTGATTTGCAACCAAATAAAAATATTTGTTAAGTGTCACATTAATTTTTTCACCAAAACTAAAGTGAGTCAAATAAACAAACACACATACACACACATATATACGAGTACACTGAAGTAAATATGTGAGTACAAGCCAATACTAAAGAGTGTTTTTTATAGAGGTATAGAACTTTAAGCTGAAATAAAACAACGATGGATTACTCGATTGACATGAATTTTATTTATCCGAAAGATAATCGTGTGGCATTACATTTGAAATATGATTTCTGGCATATGACCGCCACGGCTGGCGCAGATGTAGTCCAATCTGGACGTCCAATTTTCGATGACTTTTTCCAACATTTGTGGCCGTATATCGGCAATAACACGGCGAATATTGTCTTCCAAATGGTCAAGCGTTTGTGGCTTATCCGCATAGACCAATGACTTTACATAGCCCCACAGAAAGTAGTCTAGCGGGGTTGAATCACAAGATCTTGGAGGCCAATTCACAGGTCCAAAACGTGAAATTAGGCGGTCACCAAACGTGTCTTTCAATAAATCTATTGTGGCACGAGCTGTGTGACATGTTGCGCCGTCTTCTCGAAACCACATCTCCTGGACATCATGGTTATTCAATTCAGGAATGAAAAGGTTAGTAATCATGGCTCTATACCGATCACCATTGACTGTAACGTTCTGGCCACCATCGGTTTTGAAAAAGTACGGACCAATGATTCCACCAGCCCATAAAGTGCACCAAGTAGTCAGTTTTTCTGAATGTAACGGTGTTTCAACATACACTTGAGGATTACCTTCACTCCAAATGCGGCAGTTTTGTTTGTTGACGTAGCCATTTAACCAGAAATGCGCTTCATCGCTAAACATCGCTAAAACGGACATAGTGCGCGGTACGTTTTCCGCACAGAACCATTATTTTCGAAATAAAATTGCACTATTTGCAAGCGTTGTTCAGGCGTGAGTCTATTCATGATGAATTGCCAAACCAAACTGAGAATAAATCACTTGACAGCTGTTAAATCGGTCGCCATCTTGAAAAGTAATGCCAACTTAAAGTTCTATACCTCTATAAAAAACACGCTTTATATGTACGTTGGCTTGGTACGAAAGTGAAATGATTGAATTATAAAAAATTTTAATGTAAAATTTTTTTTAACTATTGTTGTTCACTCACTTACTGCAACAACAGCAACAACACTAACAACAGCATATACTACACTTCTTTCCTCTTATTGTTGCGTCGCTATTGTTTTGTGGTTAGTCAATTGAGTTGGCGTCACTAATTGCAGGCGACAGCAACAACGAATGTGAGTGCGTAAGCAGAAATGCTAAGAAAAGGGGGAGAAAATTGTTTTAGCCTTGCTGAACAGTGTATTCGACTAGGAAAAATCTGAACTCTTTAGCGGATCTACGAGTGATATCTACGTGGCGCTTTTTTTACAGCTGGAACGGTCTTCGGTCGAGCTCCACCTCCAATTTGTGGTTTTGCGTCCGCCTCCGAACAGCCGATGGATTTTTCTGAGGAGCTGAGGAGATTTCATTTCATATACTCGAAGGGCTCAACATTCCCCATACTATTTTAGGCTAGTTTAAACTGGCGGGCTGTATGGAGACGATACTAGTGTGTTACATGATATAGAACGTACGGCCTAAGCCTATACTACTAGACCACCTCTGGTGTCGCTAATATAGAGAGCATTGCTCTTCTCTTCACATACTGAAGCCGTCGTTTTGGTCTTTTATTTATTACAGACTGAAGATCCTGCAGCTATTTCTCTCTAAGTAATATCAACTTTTGTCCACCGTACACCGGGAAATTACTGATTACATGCTTCACTGTCTCCATAGTTACGTCCTGTTCTGAAAACATATTCTCTTTACGTAGCTTATAAGCTTTTGATGTCCTTGACACCCAGTAAGTATGCGCTTTTCTTTTTCCGTACTTGGTGAAAGGCAGACATTATTGGCTGCTTGACTCTCTACACGAATATGAATTATCCTTCTGTGTTTGCCAGTATCCTGCAATACCTCTGTCCCAACTTTTACAGCAAATATTTCGATTTGGAAGTTAACGCAATGACTTGCCAGCTTAAATGACCTTTTTTTCCTTGAAATATATGCAGAGCTTTGTCTGCCCACCACTTTCTCTTGTGCTTACTACCGCGCCGGTATGTTTTAAGTTACAGCTGATTTGAAGCTTGCAGCCTCGCGGCACTTATGATGTACATCACATGGTATTTTTGAGTGCTCTCCCAGATATTTTCTTATACTCGTAGAATTCGTTAATGCGAAATTATTCCTCGCTCGAATCCAAGAACATTCTTTGGTATTTATTTTTTGAAGATTATCTCTTTGAAATGTTGACCGCGGCTACGTCTCAGATGGTCCAATTTTCGATGACTCGTTCGAGCATTTTGACTGGTAACTGGTGAATGACATACCTGATGTTTTGCTTCAAGGCCTAAGGAAGTGGCGCCATCTTGTTAAAACCAAATGTCGCGGAGATCACGAGCTTCAATTTCACGCATCAAATAGTCGATTATAATGACGTGATAACGGTCGCCATTGACGGTTACTTTCTCACCGGCGTCATTTTTAAAGAAATATGGACCGATGATTCCACCAGCTCACAAACCACACCAAACCGTAGTAGTTTTCTGGATGAAATGGCAGCTCTTGAATCTCTTCAGGTTGCTGTTCGTCTCAAATGCGGCAATTTTATTTGTTTACATACCTATTGAGCCAGAAATAGAACTCATCGCTGAAAAAAATTTGGCTCGTAAACGTCGGATCTTCTTGGAACTTTTCAACAGTCCATAGAGCGAAGCGATGTCGCTTGGGAAGGTCGAGCGGCTTTAGTTCTTGCACAAGCTATATTTTGTACGTTTTTAATTTAAGATCTCTACGTAAGACGTAAAACGCGCCAAGTCGTTTCATACGTTAGGCCGAGTTGCTGCGAACGGCGCCGAATCGATTCTCCACGGTCTTCGTGTGCACTCTCAGCTACGGCCGCTATATTTTCTTCACTGCATACTGGACGAGGTCTATTCGGTCGAATATTATCCAATAATGAATGCTGGATCTCAGGACGGGTGATGGTGTTGCGAATAGTACGCTCAGTAGACCGATTATGTTGACATTAAGTTGAGTTGAGCGAAGCGTGCGAAGCACATTCTTTACAGAACGTGAATTTTCGAAATAAAATTGAATGATTTCTAAACGTTGTTCAGACGTAAGTTTTTCCTTGATGAAATGCCAAACAATACTGAACAAAAATAACATGAAAGCTTGACACGACTCACGCGTGATCTATCAAAAAAAAAAAGAACTATTGAAAAAAGTACCTCAACTAGGATCACCCTTTAGAGATTTACAGATATCGCTCTTTCTCCCCTAAACTGATCGTGTAGTGCTTATGGCTGGACATTGACTGAGGTAGACTCTTCCTCTTCTTCTTCGTCTCAGCAACTTCAACAAAAATCGTTGGAGTAATATGACATACTTTTACCAGGAAACCCCATCAAACATTGTTCTGTTATTAAGTCAGTTGTGCTACCGACGGAGAACCGAATTATAGAAAAGAAAGCATAATTGAGAACCCCCGGCTGAAAATGTCGATCCTTCCGAATGAGGTGAAATAAAAAGTTGTACCTAAAAATCCACAAGCCGATCAGATCTGGTTTTAAACTGTTGATTCCTTCGCTGGCATAAAGTGAGAAACCCATTCTGCATATAAGTTCCAACAGGGATTGTTTGGCCAAATACAAAAGCGATCGGCTCCTTTTGTTCCTAAAAAAGGCATTTCGGTACTGTTTATGAGATGGCTTCTCCACCTTATCTCGATCTCACCTGAAAAAGAGTCCTCTGAATGTAATGAATGAGTGAAAGTTATTCCTGAAAAAACTACCGTAGAAAGAGAATGATTCTTAAGGTTCGAAAATCTAAAAATTAGAACAAAACATAAAGAGGGAACTCTTTTTTTTCCACCGTCCGATTACTTCATTATTTTCTGTACTTGCTTGTCATCGACCCAAATACTTCTTAAATTTGATAGATTATAGAAGTGGAAAAGAAGACTTCATCGAAAACCCACATCCACCATTGACTAACTGTTTATGTATGAGTTAGTGTTGTCTTTTCTTACAGTAGCTCACATAAACAGCTCACTCAAAAGACAATATTTTAGTCTAACCTCAAACGGGCTTCCTTACTAAAAGATGATTGGACCTTTTTAAGGGTATATAAATCGGCAAAGTGCCTCTGGTTCGTGTGACTGTAGGATTGTTTAAATAAAATCGCGAATGGATTGATGACGACCGCCACTCTGATCGTCCCGTCAAACTAGGTCTGTATTGGAGCATAGCGAATCTCACATATTCATTAAGCTATGGCCAAGTTAAAGAATCCACGATCTCCTTTGATCTATTCCTGACAGGAAAAATACGCCGACCGCGCACGTACTATCTTTAACGAGACGAGCTTTAGAGATATATCACCCATTTTCTAAACGATAATATATAAACTTGATTCTACGCTCTTGATTGTCCATTTCCGCAAGCTCATCAAATTTGCGCCCACAACAGCTTAATCTAAATATAAGTCGGAGCTATACGTACAGAGGGGGGTTTAGTATTCTTCAACTAGCCTTGAACAAACCATAAGTGCTTCCAAGTCCAATGTGATCGCTTCACTCTCAGAGTATATGCTGACGACCTCAACCTAAATGGTACTACGAAGCGCGATAGATCGTTCGCAACCTAGATCGCAGCCAGTTTCAGTGTAAGTGGTTTTTTATCTGCTCATTTTCCGATAGTAAAACACTGTGCGCTGCAGTTGAAGTCTACTGCAAGCATTGAAGCCATCTTCTTACACTCTTCTTTTTCTTCTTCTTCTTCTTCTTTTCGCATTACAACGCAACAATTTGAAGCTTAAATTGTCTATGTCCTAAACAACGGTGTTGTCAACTATTGCATTATGCGCTACAAAAACAACACTAGACTAGCAATATAATGAAACAATTAAAGCAAAAAATACAACAAGAAAATTTTTTTTAAATTACTACAACAACACAAAAGTAAAATTACGAAGTCAACGACTTTCTTATAAAAGTCACCACACGCAACAGCAAAAACTTTAGTTAACAACGTGAAGTGCGCTGCGGTGGTGGCGGTTAAACGAATAGTAACGGGCGCAAAAAGAAAAAATCATAAAAGACAAATGACAAAATAGTTTAAAGGATATACATATTAGGAAAATAATAAGTTCCAAAAAAAGAAAAAATTTAAATAAATTTCCCTCATATGGTAGCGCGTGTGTTGTGTGCTTTAAAGCAAACTAACTTCAAAAAATGTTTCGACTTCTAAATCTTATCAAATCAGCACCCAAAAATATAGTCCTAGTTTCGGTGCTCTTAGTAGTGCTCGGTCTATCATCAGCTCATGCCGAGGATCGTTCTAAAGTGAGCTCGCATTTGCCAACGGATGCAGCAGCAATCAACACCCAGCATTCGTCGCGTTTTGAGCCAAGCTCCTCTGAACAACAAACTCATGGTTATGATAAAAGAAATATAAAAGCTGCGGATTTAACGACTTCAAGTTCGGCAGCAGCAAAGAGCTATGATCCGCCGCCAGAATTTTATAGGTGGGTTCGATGGTACTGCGCTGAAAAAAAACTGAATTCAAAGTACCGCAAAGATGGATGAACAAACTCTTTTCAAGGTTTATTCCGGCGTAGATCGAGATAGAGTGAAGTTTCATGTGAAAATTGATATAAAAAAATCTCACCATCAGAAGAAGTTTTGGAATGAAGTCTAGATCGTGGGAGTTTAACTCAAATTCCATGTAGAGGAAAATATCTCCCTGCTGATGTGAGCTAGATGAGGCAACTCTTGCACTTTTATTATACTTATCGTAAACTTGCGATATTAAGTAGGCACTTTATAACCGGTTAAGAGATATTCGAAGGAGCTACCCTAGACCTACGAACTACGGTTTGACTAGTGATATTTTTCTTACAAACCGTGAGACCTGAGGTCAAGTGATAGATTTTTATGAGAAGCTTTAACTCGGAAATACACTCGTAGTGCTTGACATTGCGGACCAAGAAACGATCGCATGACCGAGACTTAAACCCACGAGCCTCTATCTCGAAGTAAAGCAACGAGTGGTAATCCGGCAAAGGCTAACGTAAGGATTAACCATGTGCGGTAAAGGAGTCCCTAGGGTTCATAAGTCTCTTTTATCATTCACTTACGTCTATTCTAAATCACACAGAGCGACGTGACTTAGATGCTCTAAGTTTACCTGTTCACCTGAGCGGTATTAGGTCACTGAAAAGTGATAGGATAAAATCCAGATCAACCAGGTATGTAGAACTAACTGTCGTGGAGGTTAAGCAAACAGTGCTGTCGACCAGCCGGTCGTAAACTCCACCGCACCAATTTTGATGCCAGAGACTAACATAGAACGACGCTGATGAAGAAGCTACAAGTTTGCCCGAGCACCGCCTTGATGACCATAACAGGAAACCTTCTCATGTCGGATATACTCCATTTGCAAATTATACTCACTAATGTTCCCAGTTAAGGCTGTGCAAGTAGTATCTGCTGAGATGCCACCGTAGGCATAATTCATGTAGTTATCTGCTTGAACCTGAGCTCCCAGATACGTCAGGAAGGTACACATACTTGACTTTAAGTATCTCATGCTCACCGCGACGAGCTGCCAACAGGCCTTAAATGCAATTCGCAGAGACGCCAGCCAACATCTTCAATAACTCTCTGATGAATGGCGTCATCGGGATTCAAAGACTGATACTGTAGTAGACGTAACTTCTACTTATTCAGACTCGTCCCCGACATAGCCAATGTATATTCTGAATGAAATTAATGCAGAAATGGTCTGAACCCATTGGAATAGCTCATTCTTTGGAACAGATGATTTCGACAACGTCGACTAGCTTTGTTTTTACTCTCAAGTGGGGTTAACGCTATAACAACAACAACAAAATATTATATTAAATAAAATAAATAATTTTTTGAAGCCCACAGAGTTCGGCACTGCTTAAACTGTACTCTTCGCTATAAGAACGAGACTCCAAGACGATTGCTTAAACGCATTGTGGCTCGGAAGACAGTTTTCCGTAAGCAACTTTTGAGTAATGAAGATCTATCAGTTTGTAAATTTAACACGTTAACCCCAATGACTTCCATGGAACATTGACCAGAAGAACTTAGAAACGTGATAGATCGATAGAAGAATATATGCCCAACAGTTCTGTGGTTTACTTATGCTTTGGCCATTAAGATTCGCCCGAAGACTTCTAAGGATGCAGCTTGCCAGGAAAACAACTGTCCGTAATTTTGATTTCAAATTATTTCCTACTTCTGGCTGGTGGGCTTGATCGTCTGTCACTAAACTTTTTTTTTTCCTTTAAGAGGAACACAGAAAAATCAACAATTTCACTCATCTCCTTTGAGAGGGAGTACCACAAAACCTTCAAGATCGATCAAATATATCTCCAAAAATTTAATTTAAAAAAAACGTATTGAAAAAAGGGCAACCAAATGGCTTTACTTGTGCGACTCCTGCCGCAGAGCCATAATTCTAAAATGAGTACTTGATCCCAAATGATGCCATGGCTATACTCAAGCTTCGTCGAACCCATACAAATTGAGGTGAAATACCTTCCTGAAGTTGGCTAATTTACGTCTGAATATGGGTAAATTGTGAAGCCAAGTTCATCTCACAAGTCAATGAAGGCGATATATTGGAAGCAAGGTCCAAGATACTTGCATAAGGCAATATGGATACACAAAACCCGAAACTCAGGCTAAATTTCTTCGAAGAGATCTTCTTCTTCTAGCGAAGTCTAGAGTGCACTAGTCGTCTCTTCTTTCCACCGTTCGGCACCAATTGGAGACACTGCTTCTACCCATAACCTGATATTTCCAGCGGTGTGGAGATCTTTCTCTCCCACAGCTTACACCAGCGCATACTTCATCGAGAGAACTTCCAAAGTTGCAGTCACACGGACGTTATTATCTAACCAGCGTATCCACCGTTTTTAACTCTATGTCACCTTATCAAATCGTCAAGCTCACCGTTCGTCGACATCCACACTTCTGTACCAAATAGCGGGACGTGAATGACGCGGAAATGATGAGAAACTCGTCGTACTTAATTCTTGTTTGTCGAGGGAGATCTTTACTTTTCTGTCGTTTAATCAGTCTTAAGTAGCACCAGTTGGGAAGAGCGGATGCTGCTTTGAATTTCAAGTTTGACGTTGATGAAGAATAAAATTTAAATAATCCCAGACAACTGTGTGCGGGATCTTAATCTCCACATTTTTATTTCCAAACTGAGGCTAATATGCAATCTGGTCGGAAAGAAAAGGCCTTCGCCTCGCAACTAAGAATAAACTCTGGACGGGAGCTCTGTTAGTATCGAATAAGTAGCACTATGGCGTAGCACTCGGACAACACTCCAAAAGACTGAGAAAAGTGTGTACGTTACTTGGATTCCTAGTTAAATAGATGTGACAGTGATCCATTTCGAGGTTCCCTAACTTTTTAAAGAAAAAGACACCGAAAATTAAAATTTAATGGGGAATATTTTATATCATTCGAAAGAACATTCTTTGGCATTTCTTATCTAAAGATTATCTCTTTCAAATGTTGGTCGCGTCTACGCCTCAGATGGTCCATGCGTTGAGTCCAATTTTCGATGATTCGTTCGAGCATTTCGACTGGTAACTGGCGAATGACAGGCGTTATGTTTTGCTCCAAGGCCTGAATCGAAGCCGAATTGTCCGCATAGACTTCAGACTTTACATATCCCCACAGGAAAAAGTCTAACGGTATGATATCACATGATCTTGGTGGCCAACCGACCGGCCCAGAATATGAAATTATCTGTTCACCGAAATATTCTCTCAATAAATCAATTGATTGATGCGATGTGTGAGAAGTGGCGCCGTCTTGTTAAAACCAAATGTCGCGGAGGCATCAAATAGTCGGTTATCATGGAGCGATAACGGTCGTCATTGGCGGTGACGTTCTCACCGGTATAATTTTCGAAGAAATATGGATCGACGATTCCATCGGCCCACAAGCCACACCAAACGGTTTTTTTTTTTTTTTTGAATGGTTGCTTTTCGTCCCAAATGCGGTAAAATTTGGTTCGAAAGCGTCGGATCTTCTTTGAACTTTTCAAGAGCCCGTAGAGAGAAGCGATATCCCTTGCGAAGGTCAAGCGGCTCCAGTTCTTGCACAAGCTACAAACTTACGCTTTCAATTAAAGATCTCGACTTAAAATGCGTCAAATCGTTCCATACGTCAGTTCGAGTTGCTGCGAACGGCGTCGAATCGACTCTCCACGGTCTACGTATACACTCTCAGCTACGGCCGCTATATTTACTTCACTGCATGCTAAACGTGGTCTATTCGGTCGAATATTATCCAATAATGAATGCTGGGTCTCAAGATGGGTGATGGTAAAAAAAAAGTCGGTGGGAATCCGTAAAGGACAGTGGAGGGAAAGGAGGCTCGAAGAATGCTAGATAATGTTTGTTGTTTAACTAAACTATTAGAAAGCTTTTAATTCGGCACCCAATGAGAAACGGAACGGATGTTCTTGATGACTTAAGTCGTCGTTTGCGCTCAGAGGTCGCTCAAACTTCCCTGCAAGGAAAAATTTTCGAATGGTTACTGAGATGAAGTCATCCGCATGTCTCAACTTTAATAGAAATTTCACTGTAGGGCAAAGTTCGAGCATCGAACTAGCTGTGTAGAGAGAGAAGTTTACTCTACCCTAGAAACAAACCTTCTGTCTGCGCAAACCAGCAAGCCTAATACATAAATTTAGACTTCAAATCCAATTCAGATAAAAGTGAAATTTGGCAGACTGACAAAAAAAATGTAAATATTTATATTTTTGAGGTTAGGTGCGGGCAAAGTTGGCATTTACAATGCCAAATGGACATTGCTACTACACAAAAAGGTAGAAAAATAGTAGTAGAAAAATGCAGAAAATAAATGTATAAGTTTAAAGTGGATTATGAATAACAGCACACGGAGCGAGGAAACCTTTGAAATTGTTCTCAAAACATTTACAAACAACTGAAAATACCCTAAACTAAATGCCAGAAAAAAGTGCAACAACATAACCTAACAAAGTAAAAAAAACGAGGAAAAAGACGAGCAGCAATGAAAGCTAACACCTTAATGCCCATTAGAGGACACGCTGCGACCCAGGCATACAACCAGCTCGGCGCACAATGAGGAGCGATATCATCCCTGTTTGTGTTGTTTGTTGTTGCCCATAAGGCAACCATATGTTACACGTCCAGCCGCATTGGGATGGGTGCTGAAAACCAACAATTTGTCGTTTTCACTTTTATTTTTCATTCACGCCGCTGCTATTGTTGTTACTATTCCTATAATCCCCTGAGCTCAACACGAGTATGAAGCCAAAGGCTAAAGCAACAATGCGACAAATTATGAACACGCGTGACAAAGCAAACCGAAATCACCGTGAACTTGACAACATTTGTGGGTGCAGGCAGCACTTGGCTGACCGGCACATTGAAACTACGAGTAGGTGAGTGTCGTCCTCTCTCTGGTCATGTAGTGGACATTTTAAAACTGCTAGTCACATACTCGCATGTAAAGCAAAGCAAGCAAGTAGAAGCAGAAGCATGTACACACTCAGCCCACCAGCCAGGGCCATGAGCACGGCCAGCGATAATGTATGGTACACAGGAGACAGTGGATGGACGTGTGGCATTGTGATAACCCGTACTGTACCGTTGGGTTGTGGTTACGGCATAGTGTTCGCAGAGCTTCAAGCACGAGAATCTTGCTCCTTGCGCTTCCTGTACTTCCTTGCGCTTCTCCCGTGTCACGTCCACTCAATGGCCTTTCAATTGTGTCTTTTATGGAAGTAAATACAATGATAATGCAATAAAATGTGTAAAATATGCTCTTTAGGAAATTCTTTTAATCAATTCATTTATATATGCACATCGCCACTCCTCCCTTCCGTTTGTCATTATCACATTGAACCGCATGCGGTTGCGAAATCGAATTCCTTTAATGGAAGGAGCTCAATAGATTGAAAAAAAAGCTGAAAAATAACTGAAGAACGAACGTTTGAGCTGGTTATGAATGGATGAGTGCACGTTCACCGAGAGTTGAGGAGTAGAATGAATGATCGGTAGGGGGCGGAAGGAAAATTTCTAAAACTTCCTCGTGCTCTGTGTAGCTCAAGAGTTCAGTGTACAGAAAGAACTTCGGAGATAATCGAATTTGAGTACAAGCGACCTGGCAGCGGTGATAGTTCCTGGCTTCGGAGAAAAGTTTACTTCGAAAGGAGCTGCGAAAAGCCTTGGTTAGTTTGTTATTGAGATTACCTAATCGCGGCACTGTGATAATTAAGACTGCTGTGGGTCTGTCTAAAAGTCTCTCTCACCTTTGACACTGGGGTGTGCATCTCTAACTCCATTTCGTTCGTTTTATGAAACCCAGAAGATTGCTAACACGTGCTGGATCAAGTTCTACAGTCGAAATTAAAGTTTCCCAAGATAAGATATCAGGCAGCACTAATCGCTGGACAGTGGCGGAAGTAATGCTTTACTGACTCTTTGTCTATGCTTCTTGCACTTGCGACAGAAAGCACGTGAAAAAAATACCATTCTTTCATCACACAGTGTCCGCTTATTACGCCGATTATGATACTGATGGATGTCCAATTTAGAAGTAGTAGAGACACTTTTCCTCCTCTCTTCGTTCAATGACCGGATCTGTCTGGTTTCATTTCATGTGGTTTACCGCCGTCATCTCATAATGGTCCTGTTTGTGGTGACCGATCTTAGCAGATAATTTGCCGAATAATGAGTTCTATCTATCTGGGACTGTTTCGTTTCTAGCTAGCTCGTCGGCTACACGGCTTCCTGGAATATCTCTGTGTCCAAAACATGGGTCTTATACAGTTAAGGGTTAGTTTCTGATTTCCCTGCAACTTATTGGCACCTTAGTGATGGTGTGACTACACTGAACGGACGTAATGCCCGCTTGATTATCAAAATGTATTGCGATAGCTCGTTTTAATACTTCGGACTGTCTTGGCTTCTATTAGATGAAATCAGTAGTGAATGGCTGATTTAAAAAGAAATAATAATTCCAAAACCGCTCCATCTCCGTATAGGTCACAACTCATAATGTTCTGAAAACTTTAGAACAACATCAAAAAGAAGATGGTAGTTACTTAAGCGGGGCTCCGGCTAGTTTTAAACCTCCTCAGAACAGCTAATGGATGTTTATCAGTGGCATTTTATTTCATATCCGGAACACCCCTGGTTTGGTCGACAATCCCTGTTGGTGGTGACCATATTTACCATAAACATTCTAGATGCTTCTCTGGCCAGGATACGAACGATCCTCAGACCTTCCTCGTTAGAGCACGTACCGCTCTCCTCCTCTTTATAGCGTTCACGCCTGACTTGGCAATTACAATGAAGATGAATTCGAAGCATTCGAGAAGTGCTCCGGCACTAACTTTGGAGTAAAGTGACGATAATTACGACAAAACCTCGATTTTAGGGCGCTGAGGAACTGTCTTCTAAATATTAATGCTCCGAAGTGACAATAAATCCGGGAAGATGATAGTTCCAGATTTCAGACCAGAGTTTTTGAAGCACTTATAACTCTGGAAAGTTCATATCTACAGAAGATTGAGAATTTTAAGTAGATGATATTCCCGAAAAAGGCGATATCTCATCCGAAGCTTGTTATGATTTTTAATGGGAGTTGTATGTGGTTGGTTTCAAACCCTACGCACAACCATAGGAAGCACGCCTTCTCGGTAGTCGCAAGCTGCTTTTACCATACCTAAAAGAAACGTTTCTGGCCCATTTTTGTGGAATTCTACACTTACTCTGGGCTATAATCGCGTAAGCGGCGTCTACGCCATTGAAGAAAACATTCCCGAAACAGTGTTTACTCTGACGAGATGACATCTTCGTAATAGAAATATGCTAACTCCTAAAGGACATTGAGTGTAAAGCATCGATTATCATCGAAAGGCGAACTCTCTACGGGTTAGGGGTTCAAGAATTTACTCGCAGATAAGGCATGCCTGTCGTAAGAGGCGACTAAAATCCAATAGTTCTCGTGACAGTCGGGTCTTTATACCGGAACGACCCGGATATTTATCCGGTCAAGGACTGTCACTGCCGCAATATTTCCCGAAGCCCAAGGAGGGAATTTTTTTTTTGGTGTTAGCAACAACAACATCGAATTGCGGCGTTTTCACAGTTGTAACTTGGACGAACATCGTTTTTGTAGCCATTCAGACGGATAAATGGATCATCCCTATCGCGATGAAAGCCTCTGTATGGCGCTGGAGTTAGAGCGGTAATAACGGTTAACGAATAAATTACAGAAAACTGCGCAGCCATCTTAAGTTCGGGTCAGTGGTTTTTCAGATAAACCTGACTTCGTCGAATCATTAATCGCGATATCGGATTTTCGATGACTAGTGGGCGATGGCGAAGACTTTGACAGACGATGGCTCTAGAACGTTAGCTCATACCCAAATTCCAGTTGAGCTTCTAACACCTTTTCCTATCTTATAGAGGGAGGGTTGTGATACTTTAAAAGAAACGAGCCCACCTCAGATCATTTTAAGTTTAAGCTCGATCTCTCAGTGAATATGACTTGAAACTCTTCCTTGTACGTTGTTTTCTTAATGAAGACCAAATCTTCGCAAAGGTCATACAGACTCTTCTGACGCAATATGTATTTTTGTGAGCGCGAAAGCAATGAACCGTTGCCATCTCGATACCGATTTTTCATAAAAATTTATTTATTTATTTTTTGTCTTTCCAGAGGTCCCGGCTCAGCCCCCAAAGCATCCAGCTCATCTTTGGGCGATCATAATCGCGATAGCGCAACTGCAAGCTTCATCTCCAAACCCATAACCTTTCCGGATCTGCTCAACCACAAAAACTCAAACGATCCCAGCCAGAAGCTCGCAAACTCTTTCAATAGCTGGCAGATACTGCACGGTCAAGGTGCACAGGATAGGATTAGCGTGAGTAAGTGTGATGAAGAACTTAAAGAACTCTAAACTAGTATCATTTAACATACATACATATATCCCAACCAAACCAGAACCGTATGGCAGTGGCGAGACGCATGGACTAACATCGGGCTATGCACACGGCGGACACTATAACTACCAGGACGCACGTCCCTACAGCAGTGGTGGGCACTACATCGATTATGGCGCGCCACATGCAAGCGGCGGTCACTACGGCAGCAGTGGCCACGGTAGCTACTATGGTGGCGCACATAGTGCTGAGGCCGGCGCAATACCCTTCGATGTGTACGGCGGCAAGGGTAGTGGACAATATGCGGGCGCTGGTGGTGAATACTCATACACCTATCCAGAATTGCCACATGATGCAGTAGCCGCACATAAAGGACATCACAATTTCGAGCATAAGGCTTTGTTGGCAAAGAGCTTTCTCATACCGCTAGCCAGTGCGGCCGTCTTGGGCATTGCGGCAGCTTTGGTCAGCAATCCACTGCTACTGCAATTGGGCACCGTCTCAGGAGTGCCGGTGGGCTCGGCGATAGTGGGCAAACGACGAAGGCGGGATTTAACATCTTCGCAGACGGTGATGAGAGCAGGATTAACGGCAGGTGAGCGAGCAGCAAAGGCGGCAGACATCGCTTATCGTGGTGCACAACATCTCAGTCGCAAGACACGTTTGTAGCTACAGCTCGCGCGCGTGTGTGTGTGTAACGAGGAAAGGAAGAAGCTTAATTTAATTTACGAACTCTTGTCCTTGGCTGGTGGGCAAGCCAACAGTTAAGCGCTTCATTGTGATTGAATTGAGTTGATAGAAATGTGGAAAAGTAAGAGATTGCGATTAGTAGATAGAGAATATGCTTAAATAAAGGCAAACCAAAAAGCAACAACAAAAGGAATATGAAAATAAAATAATAAATATACATATGTGTGCGTAAGAAAAATAAATTTAATCAGATTTATTTGATTTTTCATATGAGAGAGTTAAGCGCATCAAACAAATCTGCCCTTATTCTACCGCGCATTTACCGAATCCTTGGCATTCATATGCGTGTATGTGTGTTTATTCACCTGTTCACCATCTTTCAAATCTCGAAATTTACTTGCTAACATAATCATGTGGAAATTTTCTTTGGAAGATTAGACTTTTTGCTTGCTACTCGATTATTATCTTTTACATTTGAACTTACCGCAAAATCACTTCGTCGGTTGTCATGTCAACGATTAACGTAGCATGCTTTCAGGCTGATTGTTTAGAACAGCAGCGCATACATCACACAGTGAAGGCATTCATATTGCGAAGCAACGGAGCTGCAAATAAAATTAAATAAAATTTATTAAAATTAGTTTCTTGAAATTACATACATACATATGTTTGTATAACAGAAAATATATAAATTTAATTTTTATCTAACCATAAGGTGATCCATTTCGAGGTTTCTCACTTTTTCAAAGAAAAAGACACAGAAAATTCAAATTTAATGTGAAATGTTTAAAATCAGTCGAAAGAACATTCTTTGGAATTTTTTTTTTTTTTTTTTTTTTGAAGATTATCTCTTTCAAATGTTGGCCGCGGCTACGTCTCAGATAGTCCATCCATCGTTGTGTCCAATTTTCGATGACTCGTTCGAGCATTTCGACGGGTAACTGACGAATGACATGCGTGATGTTTTGCTCCAAGGCCTAAAATGGAAGCGGGATTGTCCGCATAGACTTTACAAATTCCCCACGGGAAAAAATCTAACGGTGGGATATCACACGATCTTGGTGGCCAATCGACTCGCCCAAAACGTGAAATTATCTGCTCACCGAAGTGTTCTCTCAATAAGTCCATTGATTGATGCGATGTGTGGGAAGTGGTGCCGTCGTGTTGAAACCAAAAATCACGGCGATCACGAGCTTCAATATCAGGCATCAAATAGTCGGTTATCATGGCGCTATAACGGTCGCCATTGACGGTTACGTTCTCACCGGCATCATTTTTGAAGAAATATGGACTGATGATTCCACCGGCCCACAAACCACAGCAAACTGTTGCTTTTCTGGATGAAATGGCAGCTCTTGAATCTTTTCAGGTCGCGCTCTTCGTACCAAGTGCGGAAATTTTGCGTATTTACATACACATTGAGCCATAAATAGGACTCATCGCTGAACAAAATTTAGCTCGAAAACGTCGGATCTTCTTGGAAGTTTTGAAGAGCCCATAGAGCGAAGCGATTTCGCTTGGAAAGGTCGAGCGGCTTCAGTTCTTGCGCAAGCTGTATTTTGTACGCTTTCAATTCAAGATTTCGGAGTAAAATGCGCCAAGTCGTTCCATACGTCAGTCCGAGTTGTACCTCTACTTGGATCACCCTTTATAAAGACTAAGTTCCTGGGAAATGCTTTCGAGAAGTGAAGAATTGATGAAATTTTTAATTCCAAAATATAACAACGGCAATATTTTTGTCCTTTTTTTAAAGTTATTTCAGAAATTCTTGGAAGTGAAGCTAAGTTTATCAACCCTATATGTCTTCAAACTCTCATTTGTTGAAATACTCGTAGTAACATGAGGAAGAAACCAAATTTCCTAATGGAATCGTGAGAGAATTTTTATTTGATAAAAAAACTAATTTTTATGAGTGTTGGTAAGAACAAAGTTGATTTTTTCTGAGAATTTTCAACCAGAAATTTTTATTTATTTGGAAAAAAAAATTTTTTTACTAGCTCTCGATCACAGTAGAAATTCTGGTCAGACCAATTTTAAAAATTTTAAAAACTTAAATTTTTTGGATCTAGAACGGCAATAATCTTTTTTTAGCTATGAAACAGTTGTTCAGCAAGAAATATTATATATTTGGACATTATGGTCGGTGAATTATTGTGAGAAGCAGCCTTTTACTGGAATACCTTAATTAGATGTTCTGCAAAAACAAGTCGCATTTTTTCTCTTTCAGTTCTGGCCCAGGAACCCTTGTTCACTCTCAGTGGTGTTTCAATATTTATTGCTGGCTTGAGGTTTTTGCTTGCTTTGCTTGTTGATTTGTTGTGGGAGCATTGAGAGACAATGAGGTTATAAGAATTTTCATAGTTTTTTCTTCTGCGTATTTGAATATCGTTCTCAACCTTTCTTCGGTCATCTTAAGTCGAGTTCTCGCTATCGGGCAATCGGTAGCTCGACACCAACGACGTAAGCGTCGCTTATTTCCAAAAAGCGACTGGAGACCTTTTAGGTTCATTAATCGGCAGTCCCAATAAGTATGCTTCGCATTATAAACTCATCCAGCTAAAAATCTATCTCAGAGGGTCTCGAAGAAGTTATTAAATTGTTTCTCTGTTATTACGAATCGTGGCGGACAGTATACCGCGGCCAAAGTAAGGTTTTTAAGAGGGATTGAGGTTGACTATAGCCACTTTGTTGCGTAGTAGTGAAGAAAGCTATGCTCTAAAGGGTCCCTTATGAGTATTTCTATGCTACTATAGGCTTTTTCATATAGGTGATCAGTGCTGTACAACTTAAACCGAATAATATAAAAAGGATACTTATTGGTGAGGTGTTTTCGGTAAGAGAATAATATCGATTTCATGACTCTGCTTTTATCAGGTCTTGGATCATATTTTACATAATTGACGTAAACTGTGTCATGCTCTGGGATAAACTGAGAAGCATGTACTGGAATAATATTGTCCGAGTAAAAATGGAAATGGTTTTGTCCATTTCACTTGATTTTAATACGCCTACAGAAAATTAAACTTCAATGCCCAGCCCACTGTGGTCGTTTCACAGAGTTCACCCACCCATGAATGGGTAAACAGTGTATCAGCCGCAACGATCAACAACGATCAGCATAGCCAACAACAAGATCGTGCTAATGCCATAAATCTCAAAATGCCGGGTGGAGGAATGTGTTGAGGGTGAGCTTAAGATTGCATGCAAATACAAGTATGTATGTATAAATGTTGTTAGCATATGTTTCACTTTCATGCATATTTACGTATGTATGTATATTGCACGCATGAACTTAACGGCATAAGAAAAAAATGCATTTCGATGTGCAAAAAGCACACACACGAGCACGTACATATGTGAAAAGTATTTATGTATTATTTAAATAAATACATCTGTGAAGCCAACATATGTAAAGGGTGATCCATTTCGTTGATCCCTACTTTTTTAAAGAAAAAAAAACACAAAAAATTCAAATTTAATGGGGAATGTTCATTATCATTCGAAAGAACATTCTTTGGCATTTCTTTTTTGAAGATTATCTCTTTCAAATGTTGGCCGCGGTCAAGTCTCAGATGGTCCATCCATCCGTTGAGTCCAATTTTCGATGATTCGTTCGAGCATTTCGACTGACATGCGTGATGTTTTGCTCCAAGGCCGGAATCGAAGCGGGATTGTCCGCATTCAGTTTAGACTTTATATATCCCCAGAGGAAAAAGTCTAACGATGTGATATCACATGATCTTGGTGGCCAATCTACCCGCCCAAAACGTGAAATTATCTGCTCACTTAAGTGTTCTCTCAATAAATCCATTGATTGATGCGTTGTGTGGGAAGTGGTGGCGTCTTGTTGAATATCACGAGCCTCAATTTCAGGCATCAAATAGTCGGTTGTAATGGCGCGATAACGGTCGCCATTGACGCTTACGTTCTCTCCGGCATCATTTTTGAAGAAATGTGGACCGATGATTCCACCGGCCCACAAACCACACCAAACCATTGTTTTTCTGGATGAAATGGCAGCTCTTGAATCTCTTCAGGTTGCCCTTCGTCCCAAATGCGGCAATTTTGCTTGTTTACATACACATTGAGCCAGAAATGAGCCTCATCGCTGAACAAAATTTGCCTTGATAACGTCGGATCTTCTTGGAATATTTCAAGAGCCCATAGAGCGAAGCGAAGACGCTTGGGTGGAACGTGCGGCTTCAGTTTTTGCGCAATCTGTATTTGGTACGTTTTCAATTTAAGTTCTTCACGTAAAATGCGCCAAGTCGTTCCGTACGTTAGGCCGACTTGCTGCGAACGGCGCCAAATCGACGATTCTCCACGGTCTTCGTGTACACTCTCAGCTACTGCCGCTATATTTTCTTCACTGCGTGCTGGACGTGGTCTATTCGGTCGATTATATGAATGCTGGGCCCCAAGATGGGTGATGGTGTTGCGAATAGTACGCTCAGTAGGCCGATTATGTTAACCATAAGTAGAGCAGGGAAGCGCGCAAAACACATTCTTTACAGAACGTGAATTTTCGTAATAAAGTTGAATGATTTGTAAACGTTGTTCAGGCGTAAGTCTTTGAAGTGATGAAATGGCAAACAATACTGAACAAGAAGAACATGACAGCTTGACACGACTCACGCGTTTTTGGCAGATGACGCGTGAGTCGTGAAAAAAGTACAACTACTTGTATCGCCCTTTATATGCAAAAATATGCCAGCTGTGTTTTCACATAAGCAGTGGTTTTTCATGCAAACAGTTATAGGCGATTATGGCATATCGTACAGGAATACACTAGTTTCGTACTAGTTACATACTAGTTCGAAATCAACGATAAAATCACCAGTTAAGTTATGAAACAAAATTTTCTATTTCGTAATAGTTAAACATTTTTAGATTATTTTTAGAAAACACTAGTTGCAAACTAGTACTTTTCGGACCAGTTACTGTATTTGATTGCATAAATGTTATATATATTTTTCCCGTGTTTCTATATATTCACGCATTTATTTATATGCAACATTTCATGGTCGCACAATTGCGATGAATCATGCAGCAGCAGACTGTGTTGCATGTACGCATAAATTTGTATGCATATGTTTGTACATAAGTATATGTGTATATGTGTGGGTAAATGCATAACCAAACGAAAACGAAAATGAAAATGAAAATGAAATTGAAAACAATCAACAATTGTAGCAAAAGTCAGCGGCGCGTCATTCAAGCGAGGGCGTTCGCCGCCAGAGCCACCACTGCAGATGTGGCAAGAACGACAACGAGAGTGACAATAAATTAGTTATCATACCTACACATCTACACTTATTTGCATAAACGTGTATGCACACACTCATACACACGCACTTAACTTTGTAATGTATACCCAAATAGTTAAGTTGGAAAATAAAATAAAAATTCGATTTTTTCAAAAAAAAAAATTTTTATTTTTTTGAGATTTGCAAATGCCAACAACTTTTCACCTTTGCTCGCGACTAGCTCTTTTCCCCTTCTTTTCAACGTTAACGGTAATGCTGCGTAGCCGGAAAATAAATGCGTCGCCTGTGTGCTGATCATAAAGTATTTGTGGAGAACAAAAGCCGGCACGCGCCCTGGCAAGGCAAGAATGCTGCAACAGATATATATTTATACTCATACATACACACTTATGTCCTGTGGATTTTTCTATACAATCACAATCTTCCGCCGAGCAGTTTCGCCATTTAATTTCATTCCTCTTAAGCTCGCCAATAAATCGATTGTGGCAATTTAGCAATAAGCAAATTTACAATCTGCAAACATGCAACAATTTGTTGCAAGTTATATGTGCATATGTGCATTTACTTGCCACAGACATGCATGTTTCAACCAGAATTGCAAAAACATCTAGGAGAGAGAGGTCAAAGAGTAGGGTGCGCGTGCAATTCGCTGCTGGAGACCACCATCGGGTGGCTTTTGGTTGCCTCGTAGTACTCGCAGCAGTAGCTGGTAGAAGTGACGTTGTGCGTCTAATGGCGCTGCCGACAACTTGATTTTTTTTCTTTTCACTGAATAAATGAATACTCATAAATATCTTTCTTAGTTTCGGAATGTGTATATTGTAGAGATATTGTTTGGGTGAAGTTATCAGTAGAAAGTTCCATCACGCAGCTTTAGAAAAAAATTGTATGAGAAATCGAAGATATAAAACCCATAAGAAATTTTGCAGCCGTAATCACCTTTATCCCACTGCGTGAGCTACCGGCCACCAAACAATGTCGGTGGTATAAACTGTAAGAGATGCTCGAGCTCTTGAAACAGCGGCCAATTCTAACTAACGCTCTGTGCGACTTTCGATCCGCTGACAGCCATTTTCTTCTTCTTTGGCGTAGGCACCGCTTACGCCATTATAGCCTCATCAACATTTGCGCGCTACTCGTTTCTTGCCTTTGCTGTTTGGTGCCAGTTGGAAATACCAAGTGATACCAGGTCGCTCTTCACCTGATCCTTTCAACGAGACTGAGGCCCTCCTCTTTCTCTGCTTCCGCTAGCGAGTACTCCATCGAATACTTTCAGAGCTGGAGCACTTTCATCCATTCGGACGACATGATCTAGCCAGCGTAGCCGCTGTCTCTTGATTCGGTGGTCTATGTCAATGTCGTCGTATAGCTCGTACAGAAATGGCCGCAAAACTTTTCTCTCGAAAACTCCTAAAGCCGACTTATCGGATGTAGACATCGTCCACCATAACTAAGGACGAGAATGATGAGGGACTTGTAAAGTTTAGTTTTGATTCGTCAAGAGAGGACTTAACTTTTCAATTGCCTACTCAGTTCAAAGTAGCACCTGTTGGCAACAGTGATTCAGCGTTGGATTTCAAGGCTTACATTGTCTCGTGGTTAATGCTGGTTTCTGGGTAGGCGAAATTATCTACGACTTCGATGTTGTGACTGTCAACAGTGACATGGGAGCCAAATAACGATGTTTATTTGATGTCAGGATTACTCCGTCTTGCCCTCGTTCACTACCAGACCCATTCGCTTCGCTTCTTTATTTAAACTGGAGGACACAGAACTTACTTTGCGGTTGTTATGACCAATTATATCAATATCAACGCCAACAATTGTAGACTCTTGGAGAAGATTGTACTTGGTCTATTTAGCTCTTTAGCTCGTATTATTTTATCCAGCATCAAATTGAAGAAATCACACGATAAAGCGTCTCCTTGTCTGAAACCTCATTTGGTATCGAACGGCTCGGAGAGGTCCTTCTCAATTCTGACTTCGCTTCTGGTATTACAGAGGCTGACTGCCATGTAGCTGGATGAAATTTCCTGTGCCGATATTTGGTGATAGCAAACAACCATATTTCGAAGTCGATCAGCCACAGCCTGCTTGGGGATATCTCGTCATGAATGGTTGACTTCCGTCTGTTGTGCCAAAAATACCCACCCTGGCATTGAAAACTAAAAACACAATTTTCACATCGAGGAGGGGGGTAGTGATCATAGGCATGTTATAAGCGCTCATAGAAAGTATCAATGGTTAAGTCCTTCGGGGCGTGGTTACAAATCAGCAATATGTTGAAGAACTTCGCTTTGATGCGGATTGTGGCTAGACGCTTAGGGTGAATGGAAGCACTCAGAGATGGAGTCTCTTTCCCACCACAAATCCAATAATCCAAAACCAAATTTACGCTCCTGTTCTTATAGTAACCGCAAAAATATTCTCAAATTGGTTTTCGCAATATTGTGGGATGGACAGTCCTTGGCCGGATAAAAATCCGGGTCGTTCCGGTATTAAGACTTGACTGCCGCGAAAACTATTGGATTTTAGTCGCTTCTTACGTTAGGGATAACTTACCGTGAGCAAATTCTGGAACCTCTAACCCGCAGGGGATTCCTTTATATGGCTGCTGTAGTGGATTTCACAAGGTCACACTCTCTACCGTTCTATTCCCGTCCATGTATGGCGGTGGTGTTAGTCTTACAATTAAGGGATCGGACATACCAGATGTATGCTCTCAAATCGTGATCCTTTAAACGTTTGCAGGAGTCTTTTGATGACGGGGTCTCTGGACCTAGGCTAATTGTTATTTTTAATTAGAGCTGAGTTTTTATGTGGTGAGTAGTTCGTCTTCTCACTTCCGCTCACCTTGGATGGCCGGAATACCTTGAAATATATACAAAAGGCAAAAGAGTCCAGGACTTCAGACTTTCCGCACTTGCGTGTACTTATCACAAGGCCTCCTCTCGGGTATTGTTCAACGCCTATTTGTTTAAAGGTTTATTAGTGGTTCCGAAAGTGCAGGGCTATATTTTGACATCTGTCAAATTTAACTGTCAAAGCAAACATGTTTTGTTTTAGTTAAAAGTGAGGCATTTCTGAAAATGTATCGCTTAACAACCGCACAAAGCGTTAAAATTGTTGAAACCTACCAAAAAAATGAAGCTTCCAAAGTGGCCAAGCTTCGTCCTTTAAGAGGAAATTATGGTGTACATAATCATCCAACTACTCAAGTAATTGGTAAGATATTAAAGAAATTTTAAGAGACTGGATCGGTTACGGATATTGTAAGGCCTGTGCATCATCGTTTTGCTCATTCCACCTCAAATATCGCTGCTGTAAGTGAGAGTATAGCCGAAGACCCGAATGTGTTTATTTCTCGACGTTCTCAAGAAAAGCTGGGACTTTCTTACGAAACAATATGGCATATTTTGCACTTGGACTTACACCGACATCCATATAAAGTCCAGCTCGCGCAACAGCTGAAACCAACTAACCATTATTCACAACGCCGTAGTTACGTCGATTGAGGACTTCACCAACAAGCAGTGGACCGCGGTTTTTCCAACAAAAATTTTTTTGAGCGAGGAGGATCATTTCTCTCACGGGGGATACGTAAATAAGCAACATTATCAGAATTGGAGGCTGCGAGAATCGTCAAATAATTGAAGAGAGGTCATTACAGCCAAAAAAAAACTTACTGTGGAGTGTGCTCTTTGGTCCTGAGGTGTGGTTAGACCTTACTTTTTTGAAAACGATAATGACGATACTGTTACTGTCAATTCGGAGCGTTATGGTCGTATGATAACCGACTTTTTGTGGTCTGCAATTGGAGGACACGACTTTGAGGATATGTGGTTCCAACAAGATGGCGGTGCTACATGTCACACAACACGAGCGAATATGGCTTTATTGCGAGAGAAGCTTCCCGGACGCGTAATCTCTCGCCTTGGCGATATCAATTGGCCACCGAGATCGTGCGATTTGAGACCGTTAGACTATTTTATTGGGGGGCTACGCGAAAGATCGTGTTTATGCGGATAAAGCTTTAACTCTTGAGCACTTGGAAACCAACTTTCGTCACGTTATGGCTGAGATACCGCACAATATATGTGCCCAAAAGTAGGCGAAAATTACCTCAAACGGATGGAGGGTTGCAAAAACTCACGAGGCGATCCTTTGAGTGATGTAGGGTTTCACAAATAATGCCCCAAGATTTAAACTTTATAATAAAAAAGGAATGGAAAAAATGAAAAAACAATTTTTTAATGCATTTTGTTGACGTTTATTTTGGAAACCGCAAAATGGTTAACCCTGTATATGTATGTATATCTAGAAGAATTCACCTTAATGCACAAAAATTCCATTCTTCAATTCTTCATTCGCACATTTGACGAATTGCTTTCATTAGTTTGTTATTATTATTGCATCTACATATGTATGTACTCACACACACATGTTTGTATGTATGTATGTATGTTTATTGCCATTATGCGCAATTTACAACTTGAGGTGCAACGACTTTACGCCCTCTACCTACCTACCTACCTACCAACCAGCACAACTTTTTCCACCATCCACCCCCCTCTTTCCACTTGATTCGCATGTAATAAATTTATGGCATTTAATTAGATATGTAGACTGGCGTCGTCACTACGTGTGTGAGTGTGTGTGTGTGAGTGTGTGTGAGTGTGTAGGGGAGTGTGTGCATGTTTGTTTGTTGGAGACGAATTGAATTTGTATGCGCAGGCATAACTGCTAAATAATTTCAATTTACATGCACAACAATAATATTGAAATGAAGAAGAAATGGGAAAGGAAAGAGAGAAGAAAAAAGTGAAAGAAACAAATTTTGTTGCAAAAGTGCAATGTGGAGGTGGAGATGGAAACTGGTGTGTGAAAGAATGCAAATGCAAGAAATATTTTTATTTACATATTGATATGTATGTATGTATTAACTACCATTTGAGAATGCAATAATAAAAGCAATTTCAACAATAAATTATGAGCGAGTTGTTATTGTTATTGTTATTATTATTTTTTGCTTGAATAAAATGCCTTAAGTCCATTTTTCATATGACGATATAGTATTATAACGGTTTTTTAGTTGGGTTGCACTTTTTAGAAGATGATGAAGAAGAAGAAGAAGAAGAAGAAACAACATTCTTTATACTCGTATAAGATGCAGTACCGGCCTGTCGAAAGCAAAAGAAGAGGAAGACCTCCGTTCCGTTGGAAGTATCAAGACGAGAAGCACTTGGCTTCACTAGGTGTCTTCAATTTGCTAACAAGAAGAAGAAGAAACTATTTGAGTACTACTATAGCCGTGTAAGCCTTTGTCTGGGTGTATAATGAAAGCCCGACACTCAAAATCTCGAAATACAAAAACCAGACCCGACAAAATTCGGATTAGACTTCTACCAGACACGACCAATTTCCGACAAAGCATAATCCATATAAAAGACAGTCCAGATACGACGCAATCCAGACAAAAACTTACGAAAAATATTCCCGACAAAATATTAAAATAAAGGGTGATCCATTTCGAGGTTCTCTACTTTTTTAAAGAAATAGAAAACACAGAAAATTCAAATTTAATGGGAAATATTTATTATCATTTGAAAGCACATTCTTTGGCAATTATTTTTTGAAGATTTCCTCTTTCAAATGTTGTCCACGGCTGCGTCTCAGATGGTCCATGCGTTGAGTCCAATTTTCGACGACTCGTTCGAGCATTTCGACTGGTAACTTGCGAATGACATGAGTGATGTTTTGCTCCAAGGCCTAAATAGAAGCGGGATTGACCACATAGGCTTTAGACGTTACATATCCCTACAGGAAAAAGTCTGACGGTGTAATATCACACGATCTTGGTGGCCAATAGACCGGCCCAAAACGTGAAATTATCTGCTCACCGTAGTGTTCTTGTTGGCGCCGTCTTGTTGAAACCAAATGTCGCGGAGATCACGAGCTTCAATTTCAGGCATCAAATAGTCGATTATCATGGCGCGAAAACGGTCGTCATTGACGGTTACGTTCTCACCGGCATCATTTTTGCAGAAATATGGATCAATCATTCCACCGGCCCACAAACCACACCTAACCGTTGTTTTTTTTTTGCATGAAATGGCACTTCATAAATCTCTTCAGGTTGCTCTCGTCCCAAATGTGGCAATTTTGCTTGTTTGTATACCCATTGAGCCAGAAATGGACCACATCGTTGAACAAAATTTGGCTAGAAAACATCGGATCTTCTTGGAACTTTTCAGGAGCCCATAGAGCGAAGCGATGTCGCTTGGGAGAGTCGAGCGGCTTCATTTCTTGCACAGGCTGTATTTTGTACGCTTTTAATTTAAGATCTCGATGTAAAAAGCGCCAAGTCGTCACGTGCCATACGTCCGCGTTGCTGCGAAAGGCGCCGAATCGACTCTCCACGGTCTTCGTGCACACTCAGCTAATGCCGCTATATTTTCCTCATGCGTGCTCGACGTGATCTATCCGGTCGAATATTATCTAATAATGAATACCGAGTCTCAAGATGTTTGATAGTTTTGCGAATTGTACGCTCAGCAGGCCGATTATGTTGACCATAAGTTGAGCGGAGAGCGCACGAAACACATTATTTACAGAACGTAAATTTTCGTACTAAAATTGAATGATTTCTAAACGTTGTTCAGGCGTAAGTCTTTCCATGAAGAAATGCCAAACAATACTGAACAAAAAACTTGACAGCTTAACGCGACCCTACTTGGCTCACCCTTGAATAGAAAAAAAATTGCCATATAGACGTTCCGTTCGGAAGGGCCTTAGAATAAACTATAGTTCTAAATGTTTGAACAATCTTCAAAGCGCATGCCACAAATAAAAGGAGAAGCTCGACCAAATATCATGTCAGCGATTCCTTCGCCGGAGCCCGAAATATAGTTGCCTATAGTACCAGATTCCAGTATACGAAAATTCATCAAGTTCATGGCTGTCACCAGATCGTAAAACATACAACCAAATCGATGTGATGAAATAATTATGTTTTAATGGAATTTATTGCCACATGATATATTTTTCCAGCAAAGAACGATTTTAACAGCAAAGAACGCCCGTCAACAAACCCAAGGAAGATTCGAAGTCGAAAAGCTGCAATCCTTAGCAGGCAGCCAGAAGGTTTTTTCTCGGCTTGCCCACCTTCTCTCTGAGAGCACTCATTAGGAACACGAAAAACCTCTTTGCGTACCGCAGTTTCGGAAACAATTGGTTTTCAACAATACCAGAATAACAGCTGGTACGATGAGAAATGTCGAACTGCAGTTGCAACTTTTCGATCGACTACGACACGTACGGGGTGGCATAGATACCGAGAGTTGAATAGGGAAGCGAGACATGTTTGCAAACAACAAAAAAGAAAGAGGCTGAAATCCGTGAGTATGAAGAGATTGAGAAGCTGGCCGACAAGGTTAATGCTCGAAAATTCTATTACAAAATGCGGTGACTTACAGATGTTTCAAGAACAGAGCAAGCTTATGTAGGAACCACGGAGATAATCTGGTAGCAGGTGTCCAGGGCATACTTAGTGTATGGAGGGAACACTTCTCCAATCTGCTCAATGGCAGTGAGAGTTAAAACCCCGGAGATAGCACATCCGAAACCCCAATCATTGATTTTAGTCTAGACGTGCTATCACAAGACTATGGAGAAGTTCGAAGAGCCCAGCTATTCAAATACGGCGACGAAGAACTGACAAGATGCACTCATCAGCTTCTTTGCAGAATATGGTCGGACGAAAGCATGTCTGACGAATAGAACCTAAGTGTGCTCTGCCCAATCGAAAAAAAGGTAGATCCCACGGTCTACGCTAATTATCGTGTGATAAACCTTCTGATCGGCCCTTATCAGTTTTTCTTTACACCTGGCAAATCCATCATTCACCAGATATTCACCAAGCGCCTAATCTTGGAGAAGACTCGAGAGAAAAGAATCGATACACACCACATTTTCATCGATTTTAAAGCTGCCTTACAGCACGATAAGGAACTGCCCCTACGCCACTATGTCTGATAATACCAGAAGCGCAGTCAAAACTGGGAAGGACCTCTCCGAGCCGCTCGATATCAAACGAGGTTTCAGACAAGGAGACTCTTTATCGTGTGATTTCTTTAATTTAATGCTGGAGAAAATTATTTATTATTTAACTTATTTGCGACGCCCGCGGCCGGGTACTCAAACTCCCCTTTTTTTGGCAAATTCTTTTTTTTTTTCGAAGACCGTCTTTAGTTGGTTTTAGATGAGTCTATAATAGCCCGATAGACATTTCTTTATTTTGCAACTCGAAGAAAATTGAGGATATCAAAAATATAATTTCTTGTCAATGCTGGGCTTAGGAAGTCCAAAGCTACAGAGATGAGAATCATCAATTGGCGAACATCTTTTTCTTTTAGATTTGGTGCGCCAAGTTCTATTTCGAGTCGTCATACTCTGCAGAAAAATGTGGTTTATTCCTCTCTTCGCCAGTACCGATCGAGCGATATACTTCGTTACCGTCAAAGCGATGGTTTGACGACTATGCTATTACCTAGAGCGGGTCTTTTTCGGAGCGAGCAGGCGCTTTCTGGTGAAGGCAGTGTTATATATCCATCCTTCTCTTCATTATGCCTCGCTTTGCATGTGACAATGGATAACGATAATGCAAGCCTATTTCGGTTATC
The DNA here is from genome assembly GCA_030068015.2 of Neoceratitis asiatica. Classification (NCBI taxonomy): domain Eukaryota; kingdom Metazoa; phylum Arthropoda; class Insecta; order Diptera; family Tephritidae; genus Neoceratitis; species Neoceratitis asiatica. Next base: position 82,162,401 of record CM061525.1, on the reverse strand, counting down.
GCATATGAGACACCTGGCGGTGAGTATAAAACGCTAGTGATAGAGATTCCGTAACATGGAAGGGAGGAGGTGGAATATCAGCCCAAAAGTCGAACGTGTTTATTTGTTGTGACACCAGCGGTCACATCTCTGCTTTGAAGAGAGCAGTTCACTGAAATTACACATGAGTAGAATGGGCATTGGTAGTAGTAACATATGTAGGAAGTCCATCGAGGAAGGCATGAGTGAGACAGTGGAACAACAGCTCTGTTTATGTTCGGCCTTATCTGAAAGTTGTTTTAGGATCTTCGCAGTTTAAAGGAGTAGATGAAATATCAAAAGTTGATATATAAGCTCACTTAAGCTTCAAAAAAATTGTAAAAGTTCCCTTCTTTAGTTCGAATTAAGTTGATGATCCACTTTCACCACTACAAAAGATCCACTTCACCTAACTCATACAAAACAATTTTTTTGTATTTTTTTTTTTTTTGTATTATTACACTCGATATAATTAAGATAAATCAACCATGCACGAGTTTTAGATTATTTTCAATTAGCAATTACCAATATCTCGGAATTGACATTTTATTAACACGCTGGTGGCAATATGATATTCGTTACGCTGTCACTCACTGCTTGAATGAAGAGTACTCGAAGCTTTATAGCTAACACCATAGAGTATCAAATTAATGAAATAATTCACTCAATAAAAGTATTTCAATTAACCATAATTGTCACACCATTAGCGCCGAATAGATTTGGGGTTGAATTTTTTTAATGTCCAGTAATGCCCAATAATGAAAAAGATACTGAAATTATTTTGTAAAAATTCGACAATGAAAAGAGAATATGAGATTTTTCTAATATTTAAAAAAGAAGGATTATTACTCGTAGTACAAAGAGTAAAATTTTTCAAAATTCAACCAGTTGTAATGATAATATTAAAAAAAAAAAACCTACTACAAAGAATATTCGCATTGATCTACATGTAAAGATCTGTAAATCAAGAGCAGAGATTACGTGACCGGGAAGTTTCTCTTGCACTAAAGTCATTTTCGCTCGTGTTGAGTGACATGTAGCACCGCCATCGTGTTGGAATCACATACGGCCCCAGTAGAGTTCTTCAATTCCAGGTCAAACAAATTGGGGTTTTATCATACGACCACGACGCATCAAGTTGACAGTGATAGTCTCGTCGTTATCGTTTTCAAAGAAGTAAGGTCTAATCATACCTCCGGACCAAACAGTGCACCAGACAGTATGTTTAAAGAAATAGCAGGCGCTTAAAAGATATCAACTGAACGTGTACGTCATATCATTCACGAATATTTGGATATGAGAAAGCTCTGTGCAAAGTCGGTGCCGAGAGAGCTCACTTTTGACCAAAAATCACGACGAGCTGATGATTCGGAGCAGTGTTTGGAGATGTTCAAGCGTAATGAACCCGAGTTTTTGCTCCATCATTTCTCTCCAAGTCCAATCGGCAATCATCCAAGTGGACTGCCCGACGATGAGCCCGCTCCAAAGCGTAGGAAAACGCAAAAATCGACTGGCTAGGTTATGGCGTCATAAACAGAGACACTTACATAGCATCATTGAACCGTTTGAAGAACGAAATCGCCGAAAAATTGCCGGATTTGAGAAGAAAGAAAGTGCTGTTTCACCAAGGCAATGCACAGTGTCACAAGTTAATGAAATCGATGGCAAAAGTCCATGAATTTTGCTTAGAATCGCATATCCACCGTATTCTCCAGATCTGGCCCGCAGCAACTATTTCCGGTACTCAGATATCAAAAGAATGCTCGCAGGGAAGATTTTCGTCGAATGAAGAGGTAATCGCCGAAACTGAGGCTTATTTTGAAGCAAATGACAAATCGTGCAACAAAAAGGATATCAAAAAGTTGGAATGTCGCTATAATCAGTGTATCACCCTTGACGGGAACTATGCTGAATAAAAAAAATGAATTTCGCAAAAAAAAAAAAATGTGTTTTACTATGGTAGACCGGGGACTTTTCAATTTACCTGTTACATGCAAAGACTGAAAACACTTCAACAACTCTAAATAAGCCCACTTGTCAAGTGGCAAATGCACTTCAACCATCTATACTTTTAGTTATTTCTAGACAAAATCAAGACGACCCAACACCAAGATGCGGCATTTTACACTACCGGGTCCCTCCTAGGCGAACACTGCTAAGCGTTGACACTGCAAAAATGAGGACCATCAGCTTCCCTCAAATTTCGCAGAGCATCGAAGTTGAAGAATTAGACTCCTGCTGCCAACTATACGTGGTAGATGATGCCAACGTAACAGTGGAAGTGGTCATCAGCGCCATCAGCGAAAGATAAGTAGCAAAAGCAACACAAAATTCGCCCCACCCACGATATTAGCCTCTGCGCAACCACTACCTTGGACCGAGATACCATTTCCTTAATATCGATAATTAAGTTATCATTGTGATATCCTATTTCTCTTTTGTCCATTTTACCTTATAGAGAATGAAAATACAGACAAAATAAGATTTATTTCCAGTGCACATAGCGCTCAAAACCTTCTAAAAGAGATCGACAACAGTTCAGCAGAGGGCTTGAAGGTGATGGCTTAAGAGTATTTAGATTTTTCTGTAATTAAGGATTTCACTTTGTTATACAACACGAAGGATATCACTCTTCAACTTGACAGGATTAGATCACTTCTGATTGTATATGACGGTCATTAACTCAAGACAGTGCATTTTTTTTTTGGGATTGAGGAAGAGGAGAGACAGTAATATTGGAAATACCGCTGATATGACAGACGGAAGTATATTTGCGTGGAGTATATTCTTAAAACACGCTTTCACTATCTTTTTGAGATCAGCTGGAAATCAGGAAGAGAAAGATCGGAATAAAAAAGTTTCCATTGGAGCAAATCGCCATCGATTGGGGTTTCAGGCACGCCATATACGGATGATTCAATTTCACTACCATTCAACATGTTGGATAAGTGTTTCCTCCATACACTAAGTATGCTCTGGATATCTGTCACCAGATTACCTCATTGGTCTCTACTTGAGTATGCTTTGGTCTTAAAACCTTCTGTAAGTCGCCGAATCTTTTCATATAATTTTCGAGCATTACCCTTATCGGCCAACTCTCCACTGCAGTTCGGCATTCCTCATCGTAACAGCACTTCTTCTACAGCTACCTTATATCGAGTTACTACTCAGAGAGTAGGTGTGTAAGTCGAGTAGACAACAGTAGGCTGTCTGTTGTTATTGCAGCTTTTCCACGTCGAACCTTCCTTGTGTTTGCCGACGAGAGTGCTATGCAGCACAGAAGCTGGTGTGTATCTTCCCTGTGGCAAGATAATGAACCCGAGTCAATTTTAGGTTCGCGATCCGGCGACAAACATGTAGATTGACGAATTTTCTTGAGCCAGAATCTGGTACTACAGACAACCATATCTCGGACACCGGCGAAAGAGATCAGCCTCAACCAGTTCGGTGATGTTTTTCTCTTGGAGACTGAATTTTTCCACTTTTGTGCCAAAGATAAATTCGTTCGATTATGGCTAGACGTTCATCTGCTAGGACTCGGCGACGGGGTTTCTCTCCCACAAAACCAACACCAAAGTTGCGCTGTAGTAGATTTCACTTCTAGTAGGATTCTTTCGTTCTTGTCCCGTCTAACGCACTTCTTGGATGGCAGCGATGTCAGTCTTTAGTATTACGAGGACATCAGCCAGCTGGGCAGCGGCACCTTCCCATTTAAAGGACCGGACATTCTAGGTGCATGCCCGCAAATTGTGATCCTTTCAATGTTTGCAGTGGTCATCACCAACGGAGGCACGCCCATCTCAAACAATTTTTTCTTATTCATTGGGGCATGATTTTCACGTAGTAGGCTCCCCGGAAAACATTTGGTCTAAGACTGGAGAATATTAAGAAAGAACTTAATGAATGTTGATGAATTTTTTGGAGGAGCTTCAATTTCAGCTCAGATATACACTGGGAGTCATTGTCCTCCCTTTGTCTCGAGTCTACTACGTTTAAAAAGAAATACTTAATAGATTTTGGATGGGTCGGTTTTTGAGCCCACCATCACTTCTGTTCATAGCAAACACTGCCAACCGCTCATTATATACCAAACATGCTAAATATGCCTCTCTCGCTGTCTTACCAAAATTTACTCTGCACCACACGCGATAGGCGCTCTGCCTGTCATTAACAGACATTTTTTTTAATTTCAGAAGGTGACGACTCGTATGTGACGAGCATAATTTAAAAAATGGAAAATAAAGACAAAACATTACAATTAAAAGAACCAAAAAAATGGAAGCATGAAAGAATGCGATGAAGACGACAATAAAAAATATAAACAAACTACCGAAGAACCATTTGACCAAATGCGAAACTGTAAGGTGTGAAAAGAACAATTTTGAAAATAAATAAATTCAAAATCAATAAATAAATAAATAAATTGCTTCATCGCAAGAGTCGATGGCCTTAAGTGGAGTGTGCGGCATGGAATGGAGGTAGATACTATAGAATTCTCGCAATCCCAATATTCAAACTAATCTAAAAACAAAAACAAAAAAAGCAAAAATATACATGAAAAGAGAAATAAAAAAATTAATAGACAATTTGTTATCCGTAAAATCAAAAAAAATCATAGAAAAGTTAGGCGCCCAACAGCATGACCAACACTTTCAAGGCCAAACGTGATCATGTGACCGCCTTTACATTTAGCATTCTTCGCCGTCCGCCTAGCTTTTTTGTGGCGCTTGACTACTTACTTACTTATCTATAAGTAAATTTGTGTGCTCCACCACTTCTCTTTCACTTCGTCTTCACTGCTAAGCCACGGCGACGACATTTCTCGCACCTCGTCGCCTACCTTTCTCAATGCAACGCTATTTTCCACGGGCCAATAAACTTTTACCACCGAAATTCTTGTCTCGTCAACGCCATCGCCAGCACAGCACTAGCACCGTTGTCGGCACCATAGTTGGGTCAGGTGCATTTGCTGCAGATGGAAACTAGATTTTCTCAAGACACAAACGCTTGGAGTCAGTTATACATAAGTATGTATGTATGTGCCGTCTTCAAATTGCTTTGGTATTGTGACTGTGCGCTTTGCTTTCCGGTTTACAACCGCACGATTATACGATCTTGTAGCGCGATTGTTGACAACAAAGTCATCGACAGGCAGTTCACAACGTGAAGGCATAGTAAGCTACCCTGCAGGAAAAATTGATTGGTGTGGCTGTGAGGTTTAAGGAGAGAGTGCTCGATCTTTCTGGTTTTTTCTCTAAAAGATTTTATTGTGCTGTGACTGTAAATTAACGATCACCATCACGTTTTTAGTGTTCGGGGATCGCTACTTAAAAATTTAAAGCTATGAACGGGCATATCAGTGCTGTGAAGTGAGCAAACTCACTGGGTTTCAAATCTGAATTACTCATTATCACATCTTTCGAATGACCAGAATAAACCCTGCCAAGGATTTCCTGTACATTATTTGTTTATGTTTAGTTCCATTGTCTTGGCAATTTCACTTACCCAGAGCTCTCTCATTGGATAGGCCTCACAGAAATATTTTCTAGAATTCCACAGAGGAGAATATTAAACAAGTCAAGAGACCTACCAAACGTCCTTTAAAATAGATATTCCTCCCCCTGAAGGGCGGAATGATCAACTATTAATCTAGTGAACCCGCGAAAACAGTTAATGGAGTGTTAATTCCTAGTGAAATTTATCGAATTTAGGTTAGGTTATAGTATATGACTTACATATCTTCTAATTCCACATTGAACGCCCTGATCCAAATCCTAAAAAGGGTTTGAAAAGCCAACAGGATTTGTGAAAAGTGCTTCTTCTCTTAGGCTTACTTCAGATGGTTTCGACTTGAGGGATAATGTCGCGGTTTTAGTCTTAATATGCTAATACCAGATGTAATATTGACATAAGAGACAGAGCTGTAACTCTTAAAGCTTAAGTAGAATTTCATTCCAAATGGTGATGATTGTTAAATGAAACTCATTGCTCACAGCGGAGAACTTAAAGATAGTGCGCGAAACCGATGATATTGTCGTTCTATTTTAGGGTAAAGGTTCACTGCTTCTTCACGAGGAAGACAAAAATTTAAAGGAAGACAAAGTGTCTTTAAAGGGTTATGCCCTATTACCCTCTAACTCGATCAAGTACATCAGTGAAATTCTTAATAAGATACTTAACTGTGGGGAAAGCGCTCCGAATTTGTAATAACAATAGCGCACCACCTGATCCTTCGATCTGAGTGAAAGTAAAGTTTCTTCCTCCTCTGCTTTGGCATGCGGCAACATTTTCAGAGTTGGAGCAATTTCGTTCATCCAAACGACATGAATTAGCCAGCGGAACCGCTAAAGCTATTTTCCGCCGTGCTCCTCTTTCAATTTTTGGTGTGCGGCTTGATGTTCTACCAACAAATGGAGGTACCTATCTATAAGCCACCTCCGAGCGGATGTTTTTGAGGAGTTTTTATTTCATGTGAGAAATACACTCGAAGAGCTTGACATTCCCCGCCCGGCCTTCCGAATGGTAGTACACACTGCTAACCACTCGGCTGTTGAGGCATCTGCGACAAATCGTCGTCGGTCGGAACATCACATACGGGAGCGGTTCACACCAATCACTATTTTGACATTATCAACGCGCTATTATAACAAATTATTCAGAGCAGACTCTATTTGAGCTACCATCCCTTGCTATTAATAAATGCCAATCATTCGTGAAATCAATTATGGAACTCTACATAGACGCATCTTGTCTCCCCTACTTTGCGGAAAAGAAAAAAAACAGAAAATGTGTTAAGCCTGATCTCATTATCCTATCTTCGGGCTAGGAGACAAGGGCTCGTTATGATCTCCACAAATTCTGAGACCTGGATCTTCACGAGGAAGAACAATTAACCAATTTAAGCCACCATATTTAAAAGAAGATATCATAATACCCTCCATCCAACTCCCTCAAATGTCTAGTTGTTAATTAATATATAAATAAAATCCTTAAATGGAGGGAACATCAGCGTCTGTAAAGCGTTCCGTATTTGGAATAGGTCATTGTGCCAAAACTAGGCCTCAAATGGTGTAGTAAAACCCATACCCATGGAACGCTAGTATGGTGAGCAACACCAAAGAAGAAATATCGCATTAAACTTGTGGAAAGAGAGAAAAGTATTGCGGAAGATTTATGGTCCTTTGCGCCTTGGCAACGGCGAATACTGCAGACGATGGAACGATGAGGTGTACGAGCTATACGATGACAGTGACATAGTTCAGCGAATCAAGAGATAGAAGCTACGCTGGCTAGGTCATGTCATCCGAATGGATGGAAGCGCTCCAGCTTATTCGGTGGAGTACCCGCTGGCGGAAGCAGAGGAAATGGAAGACCTCCACTCCTTTGGAAGGATCAGGTGGAGAGCGACCTGGTATCACTTGGTATTTCTAACTGGCGCCAAACAGCAAAGAGAAGAAACGAGTAGCGCGCTACTGTCGACGAGGCTATAATCACGTAAGCGTTGCCTACGCTAAAGAAGAAGAAGAAGAATAGATGAAACGATGTAGGTGTATTGACATGGCTTCTAACCCCGGGGATATGATCTGCGCAAGCTATTAAAGTTGAATCGACGAAATGCAGAACATGCACAGTAGATGATGCGACCTTGGAGCACTATTTTTCTGAGTGCCCAGTCTTCAGTCGATTGAGGCGTCATATCTTTCACGAAACTTACAGCTTCATTCTTTGAGAGTTGAGCACGCATTTCTCTTTTGTTTTTCAGAGGTGTGGGCACCATTTATACAATCACAGCTCACTTAACAAGAGCGCGCCAAGTTTTCGTTCCGTAGGAACACGAATGTCCTTCCTCTCTTTCCACGGGCAGGCACTGCATCGAATACTTCCAGAGCTGTAGTGGTTTTGTACACTCGGCAAACATCTAGCTAGTTTAGCTGATGTGTTTTGATTCGCTGAACTATTCATACAGCTTTTCGTTCCATCGCAAAACCTTTACCTAGAACGTAAAAAGCTCCCAAAGCCGACTGAGCGGCTGTTATCATCGCCCACGATTTTGTACCATAAGACAGAGCGTTGTAGAGTTTGGTTTTTTGATTTGTCGGGAGAGAATTTTACATTTCAATTGCCTACCTGTTGCCAAGAGTAATTCTGCGTTGGACTTTCCAGGCTGACATTGTTAGTGGTGTTCATGCTTGTGCCGAGAGAGAGATAGTTGTCTTCGCTTTCAAAGTTATGACTGATGATTTCAACATCAGAAAATTCCTACATGGTGATTTTTCTATCGCATCCATCATATATGTAGGTAGATATGTATGTATGTTTAACGCACATTTATAACAGTAGCATAATTACACTTTAATTAAATGAGCTGCCTTTATGTAATTACTTAAGTGTTGGGTGTACGTATGTATTTTCAGTTCCTGTTTGAGAATCATTCTTTAACTAGTTTAACAGCTAGTTACCTGGCATACCTGAACTGATTAAAGCGCGAATTGCACGACTGATGGAAATTCTCTTTTCTCACTAAAATAATTTTTTCTCAGCTATGCAAAGAGTATGAGAGATGAGTGGAGAGAGCAACGTAGATAGGTGGTGTAGGAAAAGGTGGTGTGAAATTGTGAAATGATTCCAAAATAATTTTCATATATTTTCTCTGCTTTTCTTTTCTTCTCTTTTAATTCTAAAAAGCACAAAAAAAACATTTCTCTCAACTCGCACAAATTCTAAATATAATTATTTTAATTTCATTCATAAATACTTTCCCAGACAAACAGTAGCAAGAAAGTAGGCGAGGGTTCAATGATCCGTTTGTCTGCCATCATTGGCACAGTTTGACCTACTCTTGACAGCAAATTCCCGTGCAGACATACTCGTATGTAAATATTTCTCATTAAGCTAGAACACAGCGCGTTGTGACTCATTCCGCACTAGAAACTCTTCAACTCAAATAATTGAAGTGAACACTCTTTTTCTCTTTTTCTCTTATAATTAAATACTTAACGGCAAACATAATAAACTCATTGAACTTTGGCATTTAGATGAATGAGTTAATCGTTAAACTGTCAGTTAATAACGGGTGATCCATTTCGAGGTTCCCTACTTTTTTCAAGAAAAAAAAACGAAAATTCAAATTTAATGGGGAATGTTTATTATCATTCGAAAGAACATTCTTTGGCATTTATTTTTTGAAAATTGTCTCTTTCAAATATTAGTCTCGGCTACGTCTCAGGCCCACATCGATGCGGAATTGTCCGCATAGACTTTAGATTTTACATATCCCCACAGAAAAAAGTCTAACGGTATGGTATCACATGATCTTGTTGGTCAATCGACCGGCCAAAAACGTGAAATTATCTGCTCACCGAAGTGTTCTCTCAGTAAATCCATTGATTGATGTGATATGTGGGAAGTGGCGCCGTCTTGTTGAAATCAAATGTCGCGGAGATTACGAGCTTCAATTTCAGGCATCAAATAGTTGGCTAGCACGGCGTGGTAAGGGTCACCATTGACGGCTACGTTCTCAGCGGCATCATTTTTGAAAAAATATGGAACGACGATTTCACCGGCCCACAAACCACACCAAACTGTTGTTTTTTCTAGATGAAACGGCAGCTATTTAGTCTCTTTAGGTGGCTCTCTTTGTCCCAAATGCGGCGATTTTGCATGTTTACATAGCCATTGTGCCAGAAATGCGCCTCATCTCTGAACAAAATTTTGCTCGAAAACGTCGGATCTTCTTGGAACTTTTCAAGAGCACATAGAATGAAGTGATGTCGCTTGGGGAGGTCGAGCAGCTTCAGTTTTTATGTATCAAAAGTGGAGTGTATTTGTAGCCCATCCTTTCCTTACGTGAATCAGTGTCATAAAGTTGGAGCAGGTATCCAATGTAGAAACGCAGCTTGGTTGTGCTGCTTGGTGGAATGGTGTAAGTCTCGCACGCTTGACATCATCATTTCCGCAAGTGAAGAGCCGAATTCGAAGCCATCTGATGTATTCCCAATTCTATAAGCAGAATCTCAAAGATTATGTCTAGAGCTTCATTTGAAGGGGTTGCCCTTCGAACCATACTAATAAGATATATTTTTTTGGCGTTCAGCATATTCCTACACCATATAAGAGTACTGGTCGAAAACGTATCTCCAGCGTCATATTCTGAGGCTTAAGTGCCATTTTAACTCTTTTACCGGCATAGCGAGAGGTAGAAACCTTCTCATATCTCTTAGTTATATGCTACTTCTAACACAATTTAGAACTGGTGATCTAATTGAAATATTTTCGGTAGTTCATGCAGAAGAGAACAAGTTTCATCTTATCACAGTTAATACAGAGTTAACAGCGATTGGAGTGCAATGATATCTTGCGAAGTATTCCCTGCATTAAATCACCTAAACTTTGTGAAAACTTGCCCCTATAAGCTACGACAGTGTCGATAGCTTGGGAAGTAACCAAAACTTATCCTCCTTTGACAGACCTTATCCATGGTCACCGCCATGAGGTGTTCGTATCGTAATCTCTTAAAATGAATGACTTGCTCAGCATCAAAGGTCATATGGATCCTTAGCCTATTATTACAGTCAGATGGACACTAAATACACTTATTTGAATCAGAACTACATCACATACACTTGGGGAAAGGAGAGGAAATTTTAATTGCATTCGCACAGAGTTTGTTAAAATATTCACTCTATACCCTGTCCCGCATAGCGCGACGTCACATATGACAAAAGATAATATCGAACTTGTTTTTTTAGGCTCAAATAGTAAGGGGCACGATTAGGTTGGGAGCCCGGACTCAGAAACATCCTAGGCAATTGAACCGCTGACGAGCTTGCGAAGAAAGGAACACTTCCATCCACAATACACCAGGCACACGATGCATGTGTATCGCTGTGCACGGCAAAGTGTATGCTAAACAGGTCTTTGGAGGAAAAAGAATACTAGATGGCTCAACGAGATCACGTGCAACGTGACCAGACAGCTATGACCAAAATTTGGACGCGAAGAAATTGAGGCATCTTATTCTACTAGGCCGTTTCTCTATTAACACAATGCCGGATGTAATAACAGGTCACTGTTTAGTGGGGCTTCGCGGGAAAAGGTGTTGTTTTCACGCTAATGACGATTGTCGCAGCTGTCGGGACGAAGAGAAGGAAGGGTCTATTGAACACTACTGCTGGTCACTGTTCAGCCTTGGCATCTGCGGAACACAAGTTTCTCGGGAAACACTTCTCTGTATACCTCGCTGAGCTTGCTTTTTGCTTTTTGCTTATATAAGACACACCAAATCGTTTGCGCATTTGAGAAGGTAAGGTTAAGAAGGTAAGAGCCTCACAGAGGTACCGCAATCGACCTATTGAGCTATTGACCTAAGTATGCTGGTCACTAACCAGCAGCCACTTTAACTTAACTCTGCTCAGCAATAGTTTTCACTTTTCCATCAAGAAGATTATATTTTTCACTATCTTCCGCGCTGAGATTGGACTATTTGATGCTAAAACTGCTTTTAGCCAGCAATAGACAACAGACTTGGACACGAAGATGTTGTATAGGGGACTGATAAGCGAAGAATACCAAAAATAATCGTCCAAAACTGTCTGCAATTCTGCTCTGAAGAAATCATATACAGTTAAGAACATTTAGGAGCGCTCAGAGTCAGGTTCGTGAGAACTCTCTGGCCGTGCAGCATATGAAGACAAGGTAACCTATTAAAGATGTCTCGTTCGCGCAATTTCGGACTCACACCACATGGTTATACACCGAAATTAAAATGGCAAAGGTTGCAAGATGGAAAGCATTCCATAGCGAAGTTGCCATTAAAATGTGTTGACACTGTTTGTACTAAGTCTTCTGCGTCACAAGAGAAGAAAACAACGCCATCTTCCGCAATTAATGAAAATAAAGGGTGCTCCAAGTAGAGGTACTTTTTTCAATAGCCTTTTATTTGACAGATGACGCGTGAGTCGTGTCAAGCTCTCATGTTATTTTTGTTCCGTATTTTTTGGCATTTCATCATGGAAAGACTTATGCCTGAATGTTTATAAATCATTCAACTTTGTTACGAAAATTCACGTTCCGTAAATAATGTGTTTCGCGTGCTTCGCTTAACTTATGGTCAACATAATTGGCCTACTGAGCGTACTATTCGTAAGACCATCACCCATCTTGAGACCCAGCATTCATTATTGGATAACATTTGACCGAATAGATCACGTCCAGCACGCAATGATGAAAATATAGCGGCCGTAGCTGAGAGCGTACACGAAGACTGGAGAGTCGATTCGCAGCAGCTCGGACTGACGTATGGAACGACCTGGCGCCCTTTACGTCGATATCTTAAATTAAAAGCTTACAAAATACAGCTTGTGCAAGAACTGAAGCCGTTCGACCTTCCCAAGCGCTATCGCTTCGCTCTACGGACTCTTGAAAAGTTCAAAGAAGATCCGACGTTTTCGAACCAAATCTTGTTTCAGCGATGAGGCTCATTTCTGGCTCAATGGATATGTAAATAAGCAAAATTGCCGCATTTGGGACAAAGAGTAACCTGAAGAGATTCAAGAGCTGCCATTTCATCCAGAAAAAAACAATGGTTTGGTGTAGTTTGTAGGCCAGTGGAATCATCAGTGCATATTTCTTCAAAAACGATGCCGGCGAGAACGTAACCGTCAATGGCGACCATTATCGCACCGTGATAACCGACTATTTGATGCCTGAAATTGAAGCTCGTGATCTCCGCGACATTTGGTTTCAACAAGACGGATCTTAATCAATGGATTTTCTGAGAGAACATTTCGGTGAGCAGATAATTTCACGTTTTTGGCCGGTCGATTGGCCACCAAGATCGTGTGATAACACACCGTTAAACTTTCCTGTGGGGATATGTAAAGCCTAAAGTCTAAGCGGACAATCCCACTAATCTTCAAAAAATAAATTTCAAAGAATGTTCTTTCGAATGATAATAAACATTCCCCATTAAATTTGAATTTTCTGTGTTTTTTTTTCTTTAAAAAAGTAAGAGACCTCAAAATAGATCACCAACTCATGTCAAGCCTAGCAACAAGATATGAACGATTTAAAACGCAGATTATCAAAGCAGATTTGCTACCTTATTTTCGGATTCACGTGAGGATTCTGCAAATCATCGACATTAACTTGAGAATTGAAAGAATGAAAATTCGGTATGAAAAAATCGAAATGCATCAACCAGCGCCGGTACTGCAAAATACAGAGTTCCTTGCCTTGAATTACCAATGATTGAAGGGGTTATGTTCTGAGGTTTTCGAAAAATGGTTTCTCGGCATCTGACTAAGGCAGACGACCGTTCTGTTTTCAAACCAGCTCTGCTGTTCCAGCGTCATAAGCACGGACACACCTTTGCAGTTTCCACCTCTTGCGCTCATTAAAAAAAAAAAAAAATCAAAAAAAAAACCAACCTTTGAGAGGCAATTTTTTAGATTCGCTTGATATTTACTGAAACAGAACAGTCTGAGGCGATCGTATTTGCTGCGTTAGCCAACCCGGGACCTCTACAAACATATTTCCATACATGAGATACATTCATGAAATAAAATGATTACAATTTGTTGTTGTTTGTATGTGCATATGTATGTATTTATAACTAACTAAACAAAACAAAATGATAATAGCAATAAAAACAACAATAACAAACACAAAAAGCAAGAATAAGAAGAAGAAGAAGCAGAAAAATTTAGCTCAACGCTTACTCACCCCCCATGAAACACACACATTTCTTTGAAGAATTCACTCAATTCACCATGAAGTGTAACTACTACCCACTGGCACTACTGGCCTTTGGATATCCATCCAGATGTGTGCATACATGTACATACAAATGTTTGCGGGTGTTGAACGGAGCGTTAACTTAATGGCACGATTAATACAAAACTTACACACACACACACACCTACACATATACAACTATGTATGTACGTGTTTGTTTGTGTGTTTGTGTGTCTTATAAATGGGTATGGTTTGGTTTGTGCGATCTCTGTTTTGTGTGACTTTTGTTTGTTTTGTATTTCAATTAACTCAAAACTGGACGACAATTTCATACAACAACAACAATAGAATGCACATTAATGCATATATGTATGTACATATAATTGTGTACATATATACATACATACATAAGTTTATGAAGTACACATATGCAAGTACATATATAATTTCTTTTCAATACACACAGCCGTACATAGATATCTTTTAATTTAGACCATTTTCTTCACCGCTTTTTTTCTTGCTGTTTTGTTGATTTTTTAATTATACATACATACGTATAAACATAGAAATGCACAAAGATTAAATGACAAACACTCGCTTTTCTCAAACGCTTTTACTTTCCATAATGCACTAAAGCTCTTTATGTATGTATATACTTGTACATATGTACAATACTTTGCATTTCTTCTTGCTGAATATTCTCCATTTTTTTTGTTCTTTTTAAATTTCTATTTCACTGCTAAATATCAGAAGAGACTTTTGTTTGAGAATGCGGCATGAAATCTTACACGATCAAGCCACAAACGGTCACAAATCACTGCTTACCAAATATGTCTGTATGTCAAAGACGAAGTACAAGTTCACAATTTGGCAATGGTTGCAATCATCATTTTACCCAGCAGCTATGCCTTAACAAAATAGAAATAAAAATATTTTACACTTTTATATTTGCTTTATTTTCCATAAATTTTTACTTTATTTTTTTTTTTAATTTATTTATTTCATATTATTTGACTTAATTTCGTTTTATTTTTTTTTTAATACTTTTTTTTTTATTACATTTTTGGTTAATTTTATTTTATTACATTTGTCATTTATTTGATTTTAATTTATTTAGTTTTATTTTTTTATTTTTATTTTTATTTTTTTAGTTTAATTTTATTTATTTATTTTAATTTTTTTAAATTTTTTTTAATTTTTTTTATATTTTTTTTTTTCATTTTATTTTATTTATTATTTTATTTTATTAATTTTTAATTTTTTATTTTTATTTTTATTTTTATTTTTGTTTTTTTATTTTTTTTTTTTCGTTAATTTAAATTTATTACATTTGTCATTTATTTGATTTTAATTTTTTGCGTTTTGTTTTTAATTTTTATTTTTATTTCTGTTTTTAAATTTTTTTAATTATTTAATTTTAGATTATTATTTTTTATCTTATTAATTTTATTATTTATTCATATTATTTAATAGTTCATTTAATGATTTTTTATACACTTTATTTGATTTTAATTTATTTTATTTTATTTTTATCATTTTTTCATATTGAAATTAATTTTAATCAAATGAGTTTATCTTTTTTAATTTAATGAATTATTTATTTATATTTATTCACATTATTTTATTTTTATTTTATTAATTTTTTTATTTTTTGTTTGTTTTTTCTTCAATTTTGTTATTTTATTTGATTTGATTTTTTTTAAAGTTTTTTTATTAATTTTAATATTAATTAATTTACTATTTTAATTTTGTTATATTAATTTAATTTTTTTAATTTCAATTTCTTATTTTTCTTTATTTTATTTTATTTACTATTTAATTTATATTTTTCTATGCTTTTAATTTCATTTACATTTATTTTTTTCTCCTTTTATAATTTGTATTTAAATAAATTATTTTACACTTAATTTTATATTACTTTATTTTTTTTCATAAATTTTTACTTTATTTTATTTTTATTTATTTATTTCATATTATGTTACTTAGTTTTGTTTAATTCTTTTATTTAATTTTTTTTTACTTTTCGTTTTTTTCGTTCGTTAATTTTATTTTATGAAATTGGTCATTTATTTGATTTCGATTAATTTATTTTTTTTTTGTCATTATTTTTTTCATTTTATTTTTTTATTTATTTTTTATTTATTTTATTTTTATTTTTTTTTTTTTATTATTTAATAGTTGATTTAATTTAATTTAATTTTTTTATACAATTTTTTATTTTATTACTGTAATAGTATTTTATTTAAATAATTTTAATTTATTTTCACCATTTTTTATTGGATTTAATTTTAGTTAAATTAGTTTAACTTTTTAAATTGATTGAATAATTTATTTATATATTCACTTTATTTTATTTTATTTAAAGTTATTTTTTTAATTTTGTTTTTTATTGTAATTTATTTTTTTAAAGTTTTTTTTATTAATTTCAATATTAATTAATTTATTATTTTAATTTTTTTTTAATAATTTTATTTATTTAATTTCAATTTCTTGTTTTCCTTTATTTAATTTAATTTATTATTTCATTTATATTTTTAAATGTTTTTTTTTATTACATTTTCATTTATTTATTTTTATTATTTTATAATTTTTATATATTTTCTTTTAATATTTAATTGTATTTTATATTATTCTTTTAATTATAATTACTGTTTCAATTTTATTATATTTTAATTATTTTAATTTATTTTTCATTTTAATTAATACTTTATATAATTTAATTAAGTTTCTTAATTATTTTTATATTGAATGTTTTTTTCTTTATTTCTTTCTTTAATTAAAATTAAACTCAATTTAGTGTATTCAATTTATTTTTATTTTTCTTTTATTGTATTTTAGTTATATCTTTTTTTTTTTTTAATTGAATTATTTCTTTATTAATATTTTCTAATTAAAATATTTTCATGTATTTGATTTTAATTGTTTTTTTTTATTTACTTTCATTTATTTAAATGTTTTATATGTTAATTTTTTAATTTAATGATTTTGTTATTTTTTTATTCCATAATTTTTCATATTATTTTATTGTTTGCGTTTAATTTAATTTCAATAAAGTTTTTTTATTTTACTTTATTAAACTTTTATCTTTCTGTATTTATCTTATTTCATTTTTTATTTTTTTTATTTTACTTTTATTTATTTATGTTTTTATATAAGTTTTTTATTTTTTTTTATTTTTTTACTATTCTATTTAGTATAGGTTTTACTTATTTAAATTTAATGAATTTTTTAATTTAATTAATGTTCTAATTAATTTATTTTTATACACTTTGTTTTATTTTAATTTACCCTTTTTTAATATAATGTTAATTAGGTTTTTTTATTTAATTTATATATAATATATAAGAAAGATATATCCTTTTTTATTGTTTATTAAATTTAATTTAATTTACTCAATTTATATTTATTTTTGTTTACATTTATTTTATTTTAATCATTATTGTATATTTCAATAATTATTGTATTTAATTTAATATTAAATAATAATTATATTTTGTTATATTACAATAAATTTATTTTTAATCCCCTTTAATTCATTTTAAATGTTTTTTTTATTTTAATAAGTTAAGTTAATTTTTGTTTTATTATGTTTCATATTATTTTATTTTTATTTTTTGCGTTTAATTTATTGTAATTAAGTTTTTTTTACTTTATTAAAATTTTATTATGTTTATTAACTTATTTAATTTTTTATTTTATTAATTTCATTTTCTTTTATTCATGTTTTCATATTACATATTAAATTATTTATTGTTATTGTTATTATAAATACTATTTATTTTATTTTGTATTATTTTACTAAAATAATTTTTATTTAATTAATTTTTTAATTTATTTATTTTTATATAATTTATTTTATTTTAATTTATATTATTTTTTCCTTCAATTTAATTTTTTTAATTTTAATACTTAATTATTTATTATTTTAATTTTTGTTATTTATTTTGTGATTTGAAATTGTTTTATTTTTAATTTCATTTAACTAATTTAATTTGTTTTATTTTATATTAGTTTATTTTAAATTGTCTACTTTTAACACTTTATTTTGTTTTAAATTTTTAATTTTATTTTATGTAATTTTATTTCAATTTGTTTTGTTTTATTTTAATTTATTAATTGTTATTTTTATTTTATTTAATTTTAATTAGCTTATTATTTATTTAATTTAATTTCTATAATAATTATTTTATTTTAATTTACTTCATTTTATTTTGTTTTATTTTATTTTATTTTATTTTATTTTATTTTTTTTCGATTTAGTTTATATTTTTTATTTTATTTATTCCGTTTATTTAAATATATTTATTAAATTATTGTATAAATTTATTTATTATTTTAATTTTTTCAGTTTAATTTCATTTATTTTATTTTTCTCTTTTTTTATTTGATTTTTTCTTTTTATTTGTATTTTTTAAATTTTTTATTTAATTATATTTTTATTTAATTAAATTAATTTAAATTATATCTTTTTAAATTTTGAGTTATTTTAATTTAATTTTCAAGTTGTTTTATTTATTTTTTTATATTAATATTTTTACAATTTTACTTAATAATTTTTAATTTTATATTTTATTATTTTAATATTTATTAATTGTTTTATTTAATGTTTTTATTAATTTAATGTATTTTATTTTTTTAAACTGTTTTATTTTATATTTTTTTTTTTTATTTTTTTATAATTTATTTTTGAATTCCTTTTATTGTGTTTTTTTTTTATTTTTAATTTTTTATATTTTAATTTGTTCATGTTTAAAACGTTTTTTAATTTTATTATTAAAAAAAAATTATTATCTTTTATTTATTTTATAATGAATTTATTTATATTTACTTTGTTTATTTTTTAATATTTTTATTTATTATTTTTAATAATTTTATATGTTATATTGTACATTTTTTTATTATATTTGTTTTAAAATTAATTTATTTGTTATATTATATTAATTATTATATTAAAATTTTAATTAAAACATTTTATTTTTTTGCTTTATTTATTTTTATTTTTTTTGCTTGATATTATTTTTTTATTTTGTTTTATTTTATGTTATTTGTATGTACTTTAATTGTAATGAATTTATTTTATTTTATGGTTTTATTGATTTTATAATTAAATTAATTTCATTCACTTAATTGGATTTTAATTAATTTTATTTTATTAGATTTTAATTTATTAATTTTTTTAGTAATTTAATTTTTTGCATTTAATTTAATTTTTTTTTCGTTTAAGTTCATTTCATATAAACTATTTTATTTTTTTTTCTAATTCTATTGTTTAATTTGATATTATTTTATTTGATTTAAATTCGTTGAATTTTTTTTTGTATATACTCTTGCATGTACACATATATGTTTGTATGTGTGTTCATATGTACATACATATATTTCGTACTTCTGCACATTTTCATTTCCCTAAAATTCTTTGCTTATTTAACTTCACACATAATTTCGCACATTTCCATCATTGCTTCCGTCGTTGTGCACTTTCGATCTTTAGATCTCACACACACACACACACAGCACAACCATTTTAATTACCACACTTTTATGAGTCCACGCGCCTAATTTCACCTGCGTCGCGCGACGTCCGTCCGTCCGATCCTCACAGTGCTATTTTAGTGATTTTTTTGGTTTTTTTTTGTTATTTTGTTTGCAAATTCTCTTTGAGGATTTTTCACACAGTCACGTTGCATACCGACCGACCGACCGATCTCTCAATCAAACCATTCGCCGCGAATACACTCCAACAACTAAAATTTCCTTCGCATTTCCATCTCTTCGTCAGGCCGGTCTCGCTCAATTCCATTGCAATTGTCGGCGGCGGCCTCGCTTGGCTTCTACACAACCCCACATGAGTACGTTAATGCAGCTGTTTTGTTGTTATTGTAGTGAATTCTTAACGCACGCACTCACACAACCTTCCAGCAAGCGCGCTTGGCCACAGCGACCGATCTGTTTTGTTGTGTTCTGGACTTTGGCGTTGTGCTCTTGGCATTTTCTTCACACATTCGCATATACACAGAGTATGTATGTATGTTTGCATTCATTTATGTGTATGAAATGAGACACCACCAATTCGTTTCAAAACATTGCGGAAGCACGCACACACAAGCTTATAAACTTTGATATACAAAGTGGGATCGAGTTTTCTGAGGTTACACAGCGCACAAGTCAGTCATTCTGGCGCTGATCTCTACTACGTGTTTTGAGTTGCGCTCTTTATCGATCAAAGCTGCTTTCTACGGTACTTCGAAGTCATTGCCGAGACTAGAGCGGAGGAAGAGCTCAAGCTACATCGAAAACGCCATCTACTTCTGATGAATTTGTGTTCTGGGTTTTGTTGAATGTAAAATCACTGTCTTTCCAAACTCGCACTTCATTTGACCCAACCCACTTGCATGCTTCCCAAAGAACCCACTCTAAGAATCCACTTGCATGCTTCCCTAAAAACTTTTTTTATGAGACACTTCCGTGGGTGGTTTAGCGGAGCATGACATGGGATATTATTCATTCGCTCATTACATACGCACTTTTATTCCCGCAAATTAGGCGTTTTTTTTTTTGTGATGAACACTTCTTTCGACCCGAATCTCTCCTCGCCCAGATATTTCTTCCGGGTTGGAAACAAGAAATAGACGCAGGCGTCACTTACACTGGTACGACCGACCACAACGGAACTCAGTTAACTACATCTTCAGCATTGAAATTGATGGTGCAGAGTCCCCAGAGTATTTATCAAGTCTTTCTTTGCTAGTGAACATTAAAAAGAAGTATTCTGGACTTGAGCTAAAAATTGTTCCTCCCAGTTTCATTGAATTTGTTTTGATTTGTTTGCCTCATTCGGTGTTGACGTGAACTTTTAATAAATTCTGGATTGACTACCATGTGACTTCCAACCAAAACACGAGGGAAAATATTTTTTGAATTTTTTGAATCTAAATGTTAGTTTTCAGTTTGTCAGTGACATCTCTCAGGTGATGTTGTCAACAGAGCTCACAAAATGCCTCTGTAGATGTCGCAGCCGCTGGTTCGTGCCTTTGCTCGTAATAGGCGCTAGATGGCGCTAATAAACTAACGAAAATTCGGTTCGGATTTTTTAGTACTTATCGAAAGACCGAACACATACGCAAAGAAATTATTACTTTTATAACAAAAAAACAAAAAAAAACTTTGTGCCGCCGTGTAATCCGACAGTAACCAATTTTTTGATTTTTCATTGCGGCCGCCATAGCCGAGTGGTTAGCATTGCGTACTGACATTCGGAAGGCCTGGGTTCGAACCCAGGTTCGAGCAACATCCAAAATTATAGAAAATAATTTTTTCTAATTGCGGTCGCCCCTCGGCAGGGAATGTCAAGCCCTCCGAGTGTATTTCTGGCATAATATAAAGCTCCTCATAAAAATCAATCGGCCGTTCGGAGGCGGCGTAGAATAAACTGTTGGTAAAAACATCAAGACGCAAAAACCACAAATTATAGGAGCTTTTGGCCTAAAATCGCTTCAGCGGTTACAAAGCGCCAAACATATATATATATATATATATATATATATATGTATATATGTATATACATAAAGGTGAGTCCCAAAACCCTGTGACCAACCTCAGCTGTTAGATTTGTAAACACCCTTGCCAGTAAGAAAAGAGTTATCAAAATCCGTTCATTCTGTATAAAAAATACGTATAAAACGGGTGATCCATTTAGAGGTTCCCTACTTTTTTAAAGAAAAAATCACAGAAAGTTCAAATTTAACATTCGTTGGCATTTATTTTTTAAAGATTATCTCTGCTGCTACGTCTCTCAGATGGTCCAGTCGTTGAGTCCAATTTTCGATGATTCGTTCGAGCATTTCGACTGGCAACTGGCGAATGACATGCGTGATGTTTTGCTCCAAGGCCTGAATCGAAGACTTTAGACTTTTACAAATTCCCCACATAAACAAGTCTAACGGTGTGATATCACACGATCTTGGTTGTCAATCGACCGGCCCAAAATGTCAAATTATCTGCTCACCGAAGTGTTCTCTAAATAAATCCATTGATTGATGCGATGCGTGGGGAGTGGCGCCATCTTGTTGAAACCAAATGTCGCGGAGATCACGCGCTTCTATTTCAGGCATTAAATAATCGGTTATCAATGCGCGATAATGGTCGCCATTGACGGTTAGGTTCTCACCGGCATAATTTTTGAAAAAATATGGACCGATGATTCCACCGACCCACAAACCACACCAAACCGTGTTTTTTTCTGGATGAAATGGTAGCTCTTGAATCTCTTCAGGTTGCTCTTCGTCCCAAAAGCGGCAATTTTGCTTTTATACATACCTATTGAGCCATAAATAGGCCTCATCGCTGAACAAAATTTGGCTCGAAAACGCCGGTTCTTCTTGGAACTTTTCAAGTGCGCCCATAGAGCGAAGCGATGACGCTTGGGAAGGTCGAGCGGCTTCAGTTCTTGCAAAAGCTGTATTTTGTATAGCTTACAATTTAAGATATCGACGTAAAATGCGCCAAGTCGTTCCATATGTCTGTGCGAGTTGTTGCAAACGGTGCCGATTCGACTTCCCACGGTCTGTCTTCGTGTGCACTCTCAGCCTACGCCCGCTATATTTTCTTCACTGCGTGCTGGACGTTGTCTATTCGGTCGAATATTATCCAATAATGAATGCTGGGTCTCAAGATGGGTGATGGTGTTGCGGATAGTACGCTCAGTAGGCCGATTATGTTAACCATAAGTTGAGCGAAGCGCGCGAAACACATTCTTTACAGAACATGAATTTTCGTAATAAAGTTGAATGATTTGTAAACGTTGTTCAGGCGTAAGTCTTTCCATGATGGAATGCCAAATAAAACTGAACCGAAATAATATGACAGCTTGACACGACTCACGCGTGAGCTGCCATAAAAAGGCTATTGGAAAAAGTACCTCTACTTGGATCACACTTTTTTGCATTGAGAGAACCTTTCTTTTCAGCGGATAAAAATTCAAAAAAAAAATTTTTTTTTTTCATTTAATTTTAGCATATCATTTATTTTTTATTATTATTATTCACTTAAAAATGTTAATTTATTTTCCATTTAATATAATAATATTTATATATTTACAAAGTAAACTAATAGTTTTTCTTCTTCTCTTCTTCTTCTTCACATTTGCGTACAATTTATGTTATTTATACACTTTCAACTTGGTTTTACAATAGTTTTTTATTTCTTCTTCTTCTTATTTCCACCCATTTCACATTTCATGTTTCTCTTCATCTTCTTCGTTTCAATAACGCAACAAATTAAAGCGAATACAAATAATAAATTATTTAGCTTAGATAAAGTGTTTTTCTGTTTGTTTTTGTTTTTGTTTTTTTGTTTTTTGTTTTAAATTTCTGCTTATTTCGTTTCACATATTTATATATATGTATATATATGCTTAGTTAGATTTTATACATACAAATATACTCACAGTTGAGTAATTAGTTATTCAATATATATATATATTTATAACTACACTACACTACACTACACTTTTAGTTACATACAATACATACATACATTAGTTGTCTTAAGCAAATCGGGTTGGTTGGTTGGTTGGGTGTGTTTTTCGTTTTTCGTTTATTGGTGTTGTTGGTACGGGGCGGTTTTTCTATGCGTTTACACATACATATCTACTCATAATACATATGTATTTGTTTTTAATTTTTTTTTTGGGTAAATTTGTTTGCATTTTTTCTCTGCAGCTTTTCGCTTCAATATTAATTACATCAAAATTATGTTTATTTTAGGTTCTTTTTTGCTGTTGTTGTATTGTAAAAAATAGTGAAAAATATTTTTATATATCTATATATGTGTGTTGTTGTTGTTGTATATTTGTTTATATGTATATATTTAAATATTATTCATTTTTTATGCTGGCTAAACATGTATGTGTTTGTGTGTGTGTGTGTGTGTATATATATATTCATCATTTCTGTATATAAACAAATGCTGCTGTATATGTGTTTAAGTGTGTGTGTGTGCTTTTTCATTTTTAATTATTTTATTTTTATTATTTTTTTGTTGGATTTTATGGTGGCGTCGGTAAATAAGTCTGTTAATTGGTGTTGATTTCTTGCATTTTGTTTTATATTTTTTTCTTTGTTTTTGTTTTTGCCTTTGGCTGCTGCTGTGCGTTTGAAAATGAACGCTTTTCCGCTTTTTCTTTTTTATTTTTGTATTTTTTATTTTTTATTTTTTAATTATTTTTTTTTTTTTTTTTAATTTTATTTTTTTTAAATTTATTTTTTTCTTTATTTGATTAATTTTTAATTTTTAATTTTTTTTTATTTTTTTATTTTTTTATTTTTTATTTTTTATTTTTATTTTTTTATTATTGATTTCTTCATTTTATTAGTTTTTAATTTTTTTATATTTTATTTTATTATTTGTGTATCTTTTATATTTTTTTAACTTTTACTTATTCATTAAAGTTTTGAATTTTTTTTTTGGAATATTCTAACTGTTTGTGTCTGAAGCTATTTAAATTGCTATTTTGTGGACTTTTGTGGACACACACACACACACAGTTTCAATATTATTGCTTTGATTGCTTTGCAATAGTGTAATAACGGCATTTTATTCGTTTATACAGTTGTAATTTTTTTCGTTTCTTCGTTTTATTTGTATTTCAATTGGCGGATTTTTTTGCTTGCTTTTCATTTAGTTTTTACTATTTCCTTAGATTTTTCTTCTTCTTCCTTTCTTGCTGCCTTCACAACGCTTACACACTTTAAATGCTACCTTATGTAACTAATTAACTACGAAAAGTACGCTTTAATTGCGTACCTTTTTGCGTTTTTGTTTTTTTGCTTTTTGCGTTTTTCTGTGTTTGCTTTTTTACTTTTTGTTTTTGTTTTTTTACTTTTACCTCTACATCACACCAAATTATTTTCAAATGCTTGCCGCCGGCAACAACGACATTTTTGCCATTTAGTAGTTTACATACACATACAAAAACATAACGTTTTTTTTTCTGGGGCATATACACATACATAATCCATATGTATGTCGTAATGTATCATACATATACATACATATATAGTTGCACATATTGTTCTCATACATATTTTTACATATATATAGATTTAACGAATATTCCATAGCTATTTGTTGTTGTTGTTTTTTTTTTCGACTAATCTAGTGGTATGGTTTCAAGTGTTCCACATAGTTCTGTGGTATAAGTCCAGTTTTGCCATTAAGCGTGCCCTGCAGCCAGCCCGGTTCGTGTGAGTAGCGCACTGCAAGGAAGAAAAATGTTGAGATTTATTTATTTTTGGAATTTTTTTTTTCATTATATGAGCATTTTGTTTACCATTGGTGATGATCTGATTTGGCTCGAATGACAGCTCACCCTCGCTTTCGCCCATGCACGCGTAGAGTGTGCGCACGCGCCTGTAAATTTTTGGTGGAATAGAAAAATTAGAAAAAAATAGAAAAAATATTTGGTAAATTTTTAAATTATGCATTTCAATAAATGAATAAAAAATAAGATATAAAAACTTTTAATTTAAAATAATTTAAAAAAAATCAAGAAAAATTAAAAGAAAAAATAAACAAAAATTTAACAAACAATCAAACAAAAATTAAAAAAATATAAAAAAAATGTTTTAAATCAAGAAAAAAATTGAACAAAAATTAAAAGAAAAAAAGAAGAATTAAGAAAAAAACAATTAAACTAAAATTTAAAAATATAATTTAAAAAAATTGTTTTAAATTAAAAAAAAATTTTTTTTAATATAAATATTAATTAAGAGAAAAAAAATTAAAATTAAGAAAACAATTAAACAAAAATTATTAAAAAAATTAAAAAATTAAACAAAAATTAAAAGCAAAAAAAAAATTAAGATTAAAAACAATTAAACAAAAATTATAAAAAGAAATTTTAAAAATTAAATTAAAAAAAATTAAATTAAATGAAACAAAAATGAAAAGAAAAAAAATTAAAAGAAAGAAAAAATAATAATTCAAAAAACAAAAACAATTAAAAAAAAATTCGAAAAAATTAAACAAAAATTAAAAGCAAAAATAAAAATAAAAATTCAAAAAACAATTACCAAAAAAAAATAAAACAAGTTGAATTAAAAAATATAAAAAAAAAGGAAAAATTAAAAGAAAAAATTAAATTTAAAATAAAAAAATTAATTTTTTTAAATTAAACACAAATTAAAAGCAAAAACAAAAATTAAAATTAAAAAAAATTCAACAAAAAAAAAAATGTTTAAAATTAAAAAAAAAAAAAATAAAAACAAAAATAAAATTAAACAAAAATTAAAAGAAAAAATTAGAGTTAAAATTAAAAAACAAATAAACAAAAATTATAAAAATAAATAAAAAAAATAATAATTTAAATTTAAAAAAATAAAAAATAAAAATGAAGCAAAAATGAAAAGAAACAATAAAATAAAAATTAAACAAAAATAAAAATTAATATTAACAAATCAATTAAACAAAAATTAAAAAAAAAATGTTTTAAATTAAAAAAAAAATATTTAAAAAAATTTTAAACAAAAATTAAAAGAAAAAAGAAAAATTAAAATTAAAAACACAATTAAACAAAAATTATAAAAAAAAATTAAAAAAATTAAACAGAAATGAAAAGAAAAAAAAATATTTAAAAAAAAAAGAAAAAAATTAAAAGAAAAAAATAATAATTCAATAAAACAATTAAAAAAATTAAAATTTTTTTTTTTAATTAAACTAAAATTAAAAGCAAAATAAAAATTAAAATTAAAAAAACAAATTTCCCAAAAATAAAAATAAAATAATAATAATAAAAAAGTTTAAAATAATATATATATAAAAGAAGCAAAAATTAAAAGAAAATATTAAAATTAAAATTTAAAAAAATTAATTAATTAAATAATTTTTTTTTAAATATAAAAAAAATAAAAATAAAAAACAATTAAACAAAAATTTTAAATTAAAATAAAAAATAATTTTTTAAATTTTAAGTTATAAAGCCTTATGCAAATTCAAATCTAACACCGTTCTCCTCTGTTCAGCAACCGTCTAAACAGTTCCTCTTCTAAGTTTCCTGCTAAACGAACTTAATGATATAAGTAGAATTGCTTTGGCTGCTCCTAAGCGGAGTTAACCAACCGCTACAACAACAACAACAGAAATTCTAATTCATATATAGTTAGCCCTAATCTTCAAGAGGCGGCCGCAATAGTGGTTAGCATTGCGTACTACAATTCGGAAGACTTGTGTTCGAGTCCAGTGTCGAGCAACATCCAAAATTATAGAAAATTATTTTTTCTAGTTGCGGTCGCCCCCCGGCAAGGAATGTCAATATGACATGAAGTAAAAGCTCCTCATAAAAATCCATCGGCCATTCGGAGGCGGCTTAGAATAAACTGTAGGTCCTTCCAGTTTTTGATAAAAAATCAAGACGTAAAATCCCAAATTGGAGGAGGAGCTCGGACGAAAATCGCTTCAGCGGTTACAAAGCGCCAAATATATATATGTTTATAACCTTCAAAGGGCGCGTGCACTGCGCCGGAAAAATCAACCATCAAGAATTGGTATGCTAAGTTTAGACGTGGTGAAATGAGCACCGAAGACGGTAAACGCAGTGGACGCCCAAAAGAGGTTGTCGCGAAAAACATCAACGACGAAAACTTCAAAAAAATCCACAGAAGATTTTGAATGACTGTAAATTAAAATTGAACGAAGTAGCAGGCACTCTGAAGGTATCAACTGAAAGCGTACATCATATCATTCACGAATATTTGGGTATGAGAAAGCTCTATGCAAAGTGGGTGCCCCGCGCGAGCTCACTTTGGACCAAAAAAAAGGACGAGTTCATGACTCGGAGCATTGTTTGGTGATGTTCAAGCGTAATAAACCCGAGTTTTTGCGTCGATATGTGACAATGTACGAAACATGGCTTCTTCATTTCACTCCCAACTCCAATCGACAGTCATCCGAGTGGACTGCACACGATGAACTCACTCCAAAGCGTGGAAAAACGCAACAGTCGGCTGACAAGGTTATGGCGTCTACATTTTGATATGCGTATGGAATAACTTTCATTGATTACCTTGAAAAAGAAATTACCCTCAACAGAGACTGTTACATAGCGTTATTGAATCGTTTGATGCACGAAATCGCTGAAAAACGGCCGAATTTGAAGAAAAAGAAAGTGCTGTTTCACCAAGACAATGCACCGTGTCACAAGTCAGTGAAATTGATGGCAAAAATCCATGAGTTTGCCTTCGAATTGCTTCCGCATCCATCGTATTCTACAGATCTGGCCCTCAGCGACTACTTCCTATTCTCAGATCTCAAAAGAATGTTCACTGGGAAAAAATTTTCGTCGAATGAAGAGGTGATCGCCGAAAGTGAGGCCTATTTTGAAGCAAAGGACAAATTGTACTACAAAAATGGTATCGAAAAGTTGGGGGGTCGCTACAATCAGTGTATCACCCTTGAAGGGAACTACGTTGAATAAAGAAAAATGAATTTTGCAAAAAAAAAAAATGTGGTTTAATATGGTAGGCCGGGGACTTTTCAATTGACCTGTTATTGTAAGGGAAATCTTTTATTAAAAAAAAAAAAAAATTAAAAAATTCTCTGAAAGATCTGATTCTACCAAGGTAGGGTAGTATGGTCACTACAAAAACAACAAAAACAACTATATCAACTAGGCAGGTGGAATGATCTGACCACCGTGAAATGTTTTTTACAGTCCGACAGTCCGAACAACCTTCTTTACCTTTGCCACCCCAAAAAAAAGTCTCATAAAATCCTCCCGTATTTTCACAGAATGCAAAAAATGAATTCAGATTATCATCCCTGTATTGCTGTTGTTATTGTAATAGACGAAAAACGTGCTACAAATGGTTTAGTCGAATTTCATTGGAAGAAATGCTCTTGAGCGGATGAAAATACGGTTCGTTTCGTTATAAAACCCAGATTGCCCTGGCGACCGTTGGAATTTTTTTCAACTTACGACAAAACTAATTCTAGAGCGACTAAGCTGAAGACTTTACTCAATAGAAATCTCTCCCCGCTTTACTCAAGTTCAAATATTCGTGGCAATAATCAACAGAGGTCAACAAAAACTTGTTGTTAAGGGGGCTAAAGTCTTGTTAAAAGTTACATAGGTCCAGAAGTAGACCTACCTCCGATATAACAGACTTTCTATTCGCTACTGGCCTGCGGACTCAAAATGTAAATGTGTAAATGTCATCTGAGTATCTAATGTTCGATTACACCCGACCTTAGTCTTCCTTACTTGGCTAATTATATGTCAAATTCACTTACGCCGTGCCCGCATTCAGCTCTCGTTGTATCTCCTTATTGCGATGCACCTTTGCCGGTACATACTCGCCATCTTTCGGCGAACTACCGCCACCGCCAATCATGGAAGGTGCCGCCGTCGCAGTCACCACATCGTCACAGGTAGAGCCCAAAAGCGTCGACAGTGAGGACGCTTGCGAGGAATGTGGCACATAGTCAAGTGAATTACCGCCGCCCACTAAGCGGCTGCCATTGTTGCTACCACCGCCAATGCCATTGGCTGACGATAAAGAATCACAGACACTCTCATTGGAACTAGAAGTTGATGCGGCCGCTGCGACTGGCGAGTAGTGTTTCGCTTG
The DNA here is from genome assembly GCA_030068015.2 of Neoceratitis asiatica. NCBI lineage: Eukaryota > Metazoa > Arthropoda > Insecta > Diptera > Tephritidae > Neoceratitis > Neoceratitis asiatica. Next base: position 82,133,026 of record CM061525.1, on the reverse strand, counting down.
TGCATATGACATGCGGGAGAGTTGCGGCTGAACGCCACCACCACCACCACCACCCGCTAACGACGTCGTGCCATATAACGCCTCGGTGCGCATCGATATCGTTGGTGGGGAGACATTGTTCATATTTAAACGGGTCGTGCTGCCTGTAGAGGCGGTCGAATAAATGCCGCCACTACCGCCGACAACACCCGTCGACGCTGGCGTAGCTGTGGCCATTAGATAATCTTGACGCAGTTGTGTGGCATTGGCGGGTGTGGCATGATGTGCGGTCAAACCGGAGCCATTAGTGCCGCCACCCAGAATGCCATACACAGCATCGGCGGCGCTGCTATTCACGACACTGCCACCGCCATTGCCGCCACGCAAATTACGTACGCTGATATCACTCTGTGACATGGAATGTAAATTTTTCACGCTGCCCATATTGACGCTCATGCCGAGGCTTTTAGGGCCACTGCCGCCACCGCCGCCGCTGCCGTTGGTCGTGTGCCCGCCAACAATGCCGCCGTTTGTGCGGTTGGATGGATTGAGTGCACCACCACCTCCTCCTCCTCCTCCGCCGCTGCCGCCACCTCCTCCGCCATGTGAATAGATTAAGCCATTTGGAATGTTTTGTAAACTCGATGACATCGGTGGATCTGTAAAATTGGACTTGGTCACTAGTCGATACACTTGCTGTTGCGGCGAATACATGGACGTACGTCCGCCGTTGCCCACACCACCACCACCACCGCCGCCACCAAGCGCTGACGGGGATTTACCAGCTTGACTAGCGCGTGGCACACGCGTCGGCGGACTAGTGGGATTCGGCGCACTCAGCATTGGCGCATTCGGATCGCTCTTAAAGATGCGATCGTAATTTTCAATTAATATATTTATAACAATGTTGTTGAACTTGATGTCCAATATGGCAGCAACGGTCTCCTCTTGTGGGCGCAACAGTGTCGGACCGAACACAACGCCCAGATTGAAGACGGACATTTTATTCTTTTCGAATTTGCGTGACACCCTGTTAGAGAAGAGAAGGAAGATGTGAGAAATAGTGAAGAGTCCTCTATTCTATGCGGAACTTACTCTGTTAGATGTCGTATGACAAGATCGAGCATCTCGAAGTTGGCCTGTGGCAGCTTGTGCACTAATTTATGCACCTCATGCACGCGCTGGTTCAGGCTCTCTTGTTCTGCGGAGGAGAAAGAGAGAAAGTGAGATTATAATGCAACCAGAATTCACATATTCGCCGTTATACTCACTTGCCGCCTCGATGAAGCCGCTGTGATAACGATAGGTCATCAGTGGCTCGTTCAAATTACGCAAATACGTCTTCAGCGCACTCGCTATGGTGTTGCTCTCCATGAGGTCACGATATTGATCGTCGTTAAAGACACTCTCCACCTTCTTGTGATCCATGCCCAGCGTTAGAAGCTTGGAGATTTTCGTGCCGACACCGCTCTTACGGTAAATACCCTCATCTTCGAGTCCACGCTTCTCCAGCACATCGATACAACGGCGTACGAACGAGAAACCCATATCGTCCAATTGATATTCCTCGCCAGCCTTCACTTTGCCTGGAGCAAAGTAGGTCTAAAAGATGAGATTTAAATACAGAGCGGTTCAATTAGTAGGTTTTCAAAATCACACTTCGTCGGCCACTCACCGATTCAGTGCCGTCCATTGCTTTCACCCACGCTTGTCGATCGTCCTCGCTGAGCGCTTGAAATGTATACACAATACCCGGTTTCTCTTTGAATGTCAAATCGAAGCAGAAACGTTTCTCGAACTCCGAGTTGCGTGGATGACACGAGTATAGCGTTAATTTCTCCTCTTCACGTCCCTCAGGCCGCGTTGAACTGTGATTCATCTGATTGAATTGCAACATTGTGAATTCCTTCTTTTGTTTCTTGTATGTACAATAGTATTTCGTCCATGTTGCTTTGAAGGGTTCTAGAAGAGAAATTTTCAAAATCGAGCCTATTTTAAGTATTAATTAATGGGGTCACGCACATCGAATAAAATTATAGATAAAATGGAAGAAATTTGTGAGGAGAAATTAAATTTGGGTGTTGGGGAGTTGAGGAGTCTTCAGAGGGAAGTTTATGTCTTTGGAGAACATCAAGAAGTCTTTAAAATAACAATATGCTCAAGCAACAAGAGTCCCACTAGAATTTTGAGCGACGAGATCTCCACTAATAGGTAAAGAGTGGTCGTCTGAAGTTCAATTAGGAAAAAGGTCCTTTCAAGTTGCTCGTCTCAATCTTTGGTTGGTAGGTAGGTACGTTGGTTGAGAATCCAATCGCGAGCGGTCGGACAACAACAACAAGTCCTCGAGGAAGCTCATTGTGCTCATCTGACTTGATTAACTGTTTTCTTACATTGTGTTGTTGTTGTTGCCGCTAACTCAGCGCCGCCTAGGAGAAGACAAAACCTGAGTCTGAGTCGTCGAGTTCATCTAACGTGAGGTCCAGGAAACGAGCTATTTCGATGCGTTCGTACCAAGGGGGTGCGGTGTTAGACGAGTTTGCCGAAGTGGACCCACAAAGAGGTGGTTACCGTCGTGCGGGGACTCATGCGGGACATGCGTTATGTATGTCGGGGTCAAGTTTGGAGAGTTAAGAGCCGAATCTGCTACAGTATCCGAATCTAAAACTGTGCCAGTATTACTCGGGTCTCGCAAAGTAGCTTGAGCTCTTGAGCGAGGCAGTTCGAACGACTCCCCGTACAGCCGGTTCTAAGCACTGGAGTTTACAAGGATTTTATCCGTCACTTTTTTGCCAGCCTAACCCCGCTTAGGTCAACAGACAGACTTTATTATATTTTCTTCTACCCATACGAGCCTGGTCTCAATCGACTGGAGACAGTCACTCGCAACTCCAACGTTTCGTTGACTCATGCGCATACCTTGAGCTCAGCCGGTTAGATAACCTATCAATAAACGTACAAGAATACCAAATAAGCTATTCAACGCTGTGCCAGAGTAATTAAGGGGTAGGCCCAAGGTTGAAAGTACTCTAGGACGATAAGAACTTCTCTAAGAGTTACGGCCTTAGGCAACATTTAAATAGACTGAAGGGTTTGAAACAATGGACGGTAGCACTCGGAGACAGCTCATCCTTCAAAGAGCAAAAACTCACATCGAACAAGTAAAGAGGATCGCTCATGGCGGTATATCCATGTTGCTGTTGTTGTTGCACATGTGAAACAGTCTCAAAGATAAAGTTGCATCATCCAGGGACCTACCCGACTCAACAAAAATAAGAATTCTAAAAATTCGAAGTTGCGAAGGTTCCACGGCATCCGGTTTCTGAGCGATGAGCACATTGTAGTTCCTTCAAGTCATTCTTTGTAGGGCAGGATTTGAGTAATTGGCCATCTTTGTAAATCCCCATTTGCCACCAGCAGTTTTCTGACGGAATGATGTATGGACCTCGCATAACTCCATGAGTACGCCTTGATGCACTTATCATGGAAAGCTGCTCATTTCCAACCAAATGTTGTGTCCAACATTATACTCCGTAGAATAGCTGTCTCACTGGGTAGAAGGCATGCTAACCCCTTTTGTCTAAGTTCTTTGAAAGATTTGCAGTGAATTCAACTGCTCGCAGTGAAGTTCCGGGAATGATGGTGGAGATTGGTATTTATTTTTGTGTACAGAACGCACAGCACAAACATTAGGAGTTGTTGTTGTAGACACTCACAAGCATTAGTTATTGTTGTAATCTACTCGTGTTGTAAAACATTCCCCAAAGTGGTGTTTTGGGGTATGTTGCGGTAGTGATGGTCCTTGACCGGATATAATCTCGAACTTTTCCGGTATAAAGTCACACCTGATGCGGCATCTATGGAATTTTAGTCGAAATTCTTGAAGCCCTAACCCGCAGTGTTCAAAAGCTTTAGCATACGATATTGTTTTGTTGGTTGCGAGCGGAGGTTAGAGTACCGATTTGAGCTTCCATTACCAATTACTGTATATGAGAATAGTCAAATTCCTTGCAGTTCTTGGTGGAGCTACGAAAGAGGTAATGGAAAAAATAAGGGGAGGAGAGATTATGCCACGGAACTCTTTGCTTTAGTTTCTCCTCAACCCCCGCGAAATCAAGAACGCCCAATCGTTTTCAGCAATTTGAGTGCTGATAGGACAGGTTGCTCACAGCGTCGATTTTGATACAGTCTATATGTTAACTGGGTGCTGCTCTTAACACACTGCATATTTCGGATAGATTTCGGAAGCTCTATGGTCTGAAGAATATTCACTGTTGTTCATTTTGTTGTAACCGCAAAAAAAATTCTCCAAATTTGACTGCGGGGAATATTGCGGGAGTGACAGTCCTTGGTCGGATAAAAATCCGACTCGTTCCGGTATAAAGACCTCAATGTCGCGAGAACTATTGGATCTTAGTCACCCTTACGACAGGCATGCCTGACCTAAACGGAGTTAGGTCGCCGTAGGGGTGATAGCCCTTGGCCGGATAAAATCGGGGTCAACTCCGGTTCGTAGAACCGGCTGTCGTGAGAGTCCAACTTCTTCACTGCACGACATTTATATCTACACCCCGCGAAATCTTCTGCCACCCTTTTCACAAGCTGGACGAAGGAGTACCGGCTTGAACTCAATGTGAATGTCGATGACGTAAAAATTCCGACCACGCTCCGACTTGGACGCCGGGGACTAGCGAGACGCAGTTGAAGAAGCTCCAGACTTCCTTCGGACCATGACGGGAAACCTGCTGATGACGCCGGAGCACCACTTACATAGCGAAACATCCATGCTCCCAGTTAAGGAGCATAATGTTATGCTGTGCAAGGAAAATCTGCTGGGATGCTACCGTAGGAATCATCCCAACACACACTTATTGGACACTGAACCACCATCTAGGCACATCAGGATGGGAGTACTTGACTACCGAGACACCGTACAGCAATACAGACAAGACCCGCTGGACAGGACGGCGTACAGACAAGCCATAAACACCATTCACCAAGGGTCCGTTAACACCTTCGTGAACTCTCTTCCCGTGAATGGTGTTCTCGGAGTTCAATCACCACCCATAGCAGAACAAGAACATTCTTGAACCCCTAACCCGAAGGAAGTAGACCTGTTGGTGTTTTGTAGTGCCAGACGGAGGGAAACTTAGGATGGGAACTTTTTTTCAAGATTCAAAGATTCAAAAGATATTCAATTTGAAGCTTTCTCTAAGCCGCTGAAGAGCGAAGCTCCTTGATGTCTAAGACGAGTTCTACATAGAGGCTGCTGCGTGAGCGCTAAGCTGCTGTCTTCTCTTTCAAATAAATCAGTTGTTTTAAGGAGGAGGAGGTTGAGGAGTGAAATGAATATAATGAATTCAAAAAAAAGGCAACAAAAATACATTGAGAACATTAAGACTCACTTTTTTCCATCAAAAATAAATAGCCACGCTTTGTAAATTTCTCCTCGGGTTTCTGTAATAGAAAAAATTGTATTTTAGTATAGAAAAATTTTCATTAAAAATTGTAAAAAGCGAAATTAAATGCGTTGAAGAGGGAAACAAAAACAAAAGGATGACTTAACGAAACTTATCAAGAGCTTGTTGGTAGCTATTAGATAGAGAGAGAGAGAGAGAGAGAGAGCATTGGTAGGTCAATAGTACTCAAACGAATTTAAGTTTAAATTGCTTTTATGGAAATTTAGACCTACAAAGACCTTTACAACTATTGAAATTTCTACCATTCTCAACCGTGATTATATTGTCTTGAATTATTCTTCAGCGCTTTTCATTTCTCTTTACTTTCTTTTACTTTTTTTAAATTTATTTTTTATTTTTTTCCACTCACCGTTCTCTTTTCCATATATTTTGTCTTCAATTCGGTGACTTTCTCTCGAGTGCCTTCGAAATTTTCACGTGTCTGCGAAGTAGTTAAAATTTGAAATAAAAATTTAATTTTTTTTTACTTTTTAATAAAAATAAAAACAAAAATCAGTTGTTGCCTCACCTTTTGCACTTTATGCCGTAAATCCTGCAGGTAATCACGATTATCCTCAGCCTGTTCGTGCGCCGTATGATAGAATACCAGCCAGCCGGATATGAAGCCAAGTAAAATTTCAACAAATTCAAATTTAATACGTTCCTGTACTTCCTGTATGCGTAGAACGTAACTCAACGACTCCTGGACATATTCACGTTCGTGCATGCCCAGACTGGCGTCCGCCTGGAAGAGGAAAACAGAAAAATTTATTATTTGAAACAAAGTAATATTTATATAAATAAATATAACTGTATTTTAGCCTTTATATGTAGACAAGTTATATTTTAAGCCACTAGGTGGCGCGAAAGTCGAATTAGTTAGGGAAACTCTCTGCATAAACCGATATTGTTGAAACTCGACACGTACATATATGTAGGTAAGATAGTGAGTACTCTTAAATAAAGAAAAAAAATTCACCGCAAGGTGGCGCTACAATCGAATTAGTGGAAAATTGTTATTTACGGTCCGAATTTGCTGTAAAAAAAAGAGTAATTTATGTTGCGCCCATAATTCATTTCGTTTTCTCTGTACGAGTGAAATCACAAAATTTTCCTAATGAAAAAGTTCGATTACTGCTCATGGTTTTAGAGGGCATGCAAAGAGGTGAGTAGTCGTTGCATGGAGGATATTCGTTTGCTGTTTCGGGGCTAAGTCTGGATGGTTAGGAATTAAGTCGACTACAATATCCAAATATTAATTGTGTTGTAGTACTTGGGTCTCGAAAGGCAGTACCAGCTCTTAGTCTGCAATAAGTGGAGCTTGAATGTCGAGAACACCATTCAAGCGAAGAGAGTTTACGAATGTATTGACCGACTCTCGGTGAATGGTGTTTAAAGCCTGTCGGCATGCTGTCCTGTCCAGCGGTACTGCTCTAAATTGTTGTGTGGAGTAAGTCAAGTACTCAGCCGAAACTCAACCGATGACAGTCCATCACTCAGGTAGCTCGTGTTTCACCTCTTCAACCTCGGCAATGATGAGGATTCCTCAATGTGCGATAGTAGCACTGCGCACACGATTGACCGTGTCAAAAGCTTTTGACTGCGTTGGTTCAGAGATTCTTTACGAAGAAGTTCTGTTTCCGGTGTCGACCGGATGAAATACAACTAGAACTCAGCCGAGGAAGAGTGGAGATTACAGCAATGTGAATGGAACGTTTTTCTTAACAAGCAGGCTAAACAAGCTCACATTACTGTTTAGTAAGTCTGAAATGTCATTACAAGGTTCAATTTCAACAGAGATACCATCTAAAAACGAGATTCCCCACTATCAGATCGAAGGATGGAGGCGAAATTCTCTGACGCCCATCACAGGACGAGAGCTCGAGCTGCCTCGAGAGACCCGCGTAACCCTAGCACAATTAAGGTCTGGATATTGTAGTAGGCTTAACTTCTACTTATGTAGACGCGACCATGACATACCCAACACAGGTCCCGCATGCAACGAATGTCCGTACGACACTAACCACCTTTTTGCATGCACACTCAACCCAACTCATCTAACATCCCTCTCCCTCTGGTCCGAACCCGTCAAAACAGCACGTTTCCTGTGCTTTCGGTTAGATGACCTCGATAACTAAAACTAGAGCTACCTGACCCTAAGCGGGGTTGGTTAGCCGCTCCAACAACAACAACAATATGAAGGAAGATTGCTCGGAAATGTACTGCGATAAGGTATGCGTGGAACTTCCTACCAATCCGTCTACCAAAGTCACCCAACATCGTCCAAATCGAGGTGTTGAGTAAGAAAAAGGTTGAAAACTAATAAATAACGAAAGAAGGCGCTACCATATCGTCCTCAAACCCATACTGAGCATTCAGGTCGCAGTATGGGTTTTGTTATTGTTACGGAAAAACCACAATGGCTTCAATAGGATCATGCACGATATTGAAAGAGCTACCAAAAGCATGAGTTTAGTACTACGTACCTTAGGAACAGAGATTCAACATTTTTGTCTCTCTTCCAACAGTAAATACCGTAGCTGTAAGCGGAAGTTATCAGGCAGCTTTCCAAATTTAGTGATCCCAAGCCTTTCATACCAGGAGGGTTCGAAGGAAACAGCACACGTAAACCGAAACCCGAAGAAACAGCATACGTAAGGTACCTCGTTCCAGGAGGATAGCATGCTAGTCAGGAGTTGTATTTTAAGCCAGGAGTTGCTGAGGCACCTAGCCATGCCCGCTTTTGTGACGCTTAGGTTTCATATATCTGGAACTCATATATCCAGCAACTCGGTGAGCTAATTGATTAAAAGACCAAACCTAACCTCACTTAAACCGAGAGAGCTTCCAAGTGCAATCAGTTTGAGGCCATCGAGTTCACACTTAATTCTATTTTCCAAGCAGCGAGCAACAGTTGCTGGCAGTCACACACTTTGGGCAGAGTTTTCGTTCCTCTTGTTGTCTGCTGCACCTTTGAGCCGCCAGCAAGAGCAAGAACAGTCAATGCAGAACTGAGCACCATTGTATCGTCACAAACCCTTACAGAGAGACGGTTAGCTCAGTGACCGCTCAGTTAGTACTTTTCAAATTCTGTCTTTGGCAAAGAAAATGAAATTAATTACCAGCGTGTGTATATGTGTGTTTGTGCGTGTGTTCAACTAGAAAATGTTTGGGGTGCGGCAGCTCTAAGGAGAGAAGGCGCGTTGTTGGGCGTGTGACAAGTGGCAGTGTGTGGCAGCAACTGATTGGCAACAATAACGGCCACCTCAATGCCAATGCCAAAGGTCAAAGAATCAATTTTTATGTGTGGCGTCCACTACTCACGCGCGCCTTAGCCAATTACTCTTGCATTGACCCTCCTCGTTGCGGTTACTCAATGAGTGTTGCTGCTTCTTTGGTCTTCTGAACATTTTCTTCCGGTCTTTTGAGTGTGCCTTACGCACTTCCTTGTTGTTTGACTCTTTATGTGCTTCTTTGTTTTTGTTGCTAACAGCCTCACCTTACACGATTTCATAGCCTAACATTTTATGACCGCATGTAACTGTAAAATCACAAACAGTTATCGAGTATTTGTATTTGTAAAGTCTTAATGAGAAAATTAGAATTTCCTCTTTTTCTATAAAAGACAAAGCGAAGGAGTGTTGGGGCATTTAGTGGGTCTAGAGTCGCACTGGTTTCGAACAAAAGTCCCCCAATCGTCTCCCTCTCGTATCCAGATAAAAACCGGCAGTGAGCAGTGAACGAAATCTGGTACTTATGCAGACACCTACATCTCCGACAAAAGCTACAATCCTTATTGGCAAATCTTTCACTATGGAAGTAGAATTCAACTGAATTCATCTCATTAGTCTCTTAGGTTAGTGTGGGACGTCCTACTTTGCATCATTGGTGACGCGATACGTGCTTGAATCCTTTGGAATGTTTCCAATTATAATGAAGACTGAACGATATGGTTGCTCAATACCGACTGCTATTGGCCTTACTGGCGAAGACCGATCTTAGCAGGTGAATTAACCTGGAATGTTAGTAGGTCTGGAAGCCCAAACCACGGACGTTTCGCTTACAGTCGCGAGTTTTTTTTTTTTTATCGATAAAAATGTTACAGATTTTTGATACAAAACTTTTACATTTTTCCTATCATTCTTCTCTAGGATTTTTGTTGGAAAAGTCCTTTCGAAACAGAAAAACTGAGATGGTGTAGCCAGCTCCTCCGAGAATGTTGTGATGTTTAATATTTGGGCATGAAAAACCAAAGTTCAGGGGTTTCTCCAGGGTTGAGTTGTATTCAGGCTTATGGCTTTACAGCTCGTATGGTGTTTTCCATATAAAACTGACGACAGCAGTGTAAAAAGAGTTTTAGGGACTTTTGTATAAGTTGAAGACAGCGCTGCTGTTAAAAGGATAGAATCCGTTCGCTGAACTTTGTCTAGTGCGGTCCATTACACAGCAACTCCGTACAATAATATGGATCTTACTACCGCTTTGTTATAGCCAGTATACAATATAGGCCAGGTGAAGAGCAACAATACGGTCTTTGAAGGATTTACATCCAAACTACAGTTACTGCACCACTTGCATACTATGTTAAGGGGCATATTGTGGTAGATCACTTAGAACATTGAGGTGTTTCTTAGCTTGCGTAGCAATGTGGTGACAGTGAGATACCCAAGAAGGGGAGATATAACTCCATTATGTAAATGCCTCTTTTGACAAAATCTTATTACGAAGGCGTCTTATAATCTAACAAAGATTACCTTGATTTCTAAGAGCGCATGAGTTTCACAAAGTACACCGCGATGTCCGGAGTCGAAGGTATCTTTTGACGTATGTATAAGCGTTGAGGGCTTTTAATAGAAAATATGATGTGACTAGCACTGCTGCCCTTTGGAATGAAGAATACTTTCCAATTAGTCCAGGCATTGGGTATATACCCCATGGAGAGATAGGCTGAGTAAATTCAACTTAATATTTGATTTAATTTTCCGTTTTTATTTAATTAATTTAAAAAAAAAAAAATTTTAATATTTTTTTTAATTTGTTATTTTTTTATTATTTTTTTTATTATTTTTTATATATTTTTTTATTTATATTTTTTATTTTTTATTTTTTCATTTCATTTTATTTTATTTTATTTTATTTCATTTCATTCCATTTCATTTAATTTTAATTTTTTTATTTCTTATTTTAATTTTTTTTTTAATTTTTCTTTTTTAATATTTTTAGTATTTTTTTTAATTTTTTTTTATTTAGTTTAATTTAATTTTTTTCTTTTTTTTCATTTTATTTCATTTCATTTCATTTCATTTCATTTCATTTCATTTCATTTCATTTCATTTCATTTCATTTTATTTCATTTCATTTCATTTCATTTCGTTTCATTTCACTTCATTTCACTTCATTTCACTTCATTTCATTTCATTTCATTTTATTTAATCTAATTTAATTTAATTTAATTTTATTTTTTTTTATTTTTTTTTTATTTTTTTATTTATTTTATTATTATTTAATTTTTTATTTATTTTTTTTTTTAATTTAATTTTTTTTTTTTAGTTTTTTTTATTTCTTTTTTTTTTTTTGTGCTTTCTGATGGTCTTTGATTTGGCAAAGTACCAAACACATCTCCTTTTATATTTATTTTCATAACAAATCAACACTTGATTGAGCAAATAAACAATTGGACAACGAGTGCACTCAACTACAAAGCGAATCCGTTAAACACAGCCGCTCATCAAAGAGCGCAAAAGGAAAAAATTGCAAAAACAAAATTGCCTGCCAAACAATGACTTACCAAGTGCGAGCAATTGCAAGTGACGACCGCAGCAACAACAACAATAATAGTATGAAAACATGTTTGCACTTGCACTGCACTACCGTTGCAGTGGAAAAGCAGAAATTCTTCAGCACAAAAGGATACACTCGAAGCGTCGGTACGTTGAAGGGGCTACTGGCGGAAGAATTAAAATGAGTAGAGAGAAAAGAAATTTCTTTACACAAAAAAAAAAAAATATAAAAAAACACAAAACACTTAGCTTTTGTTTATACTTATTGACTTTTCAAGAGGAAGAGTTGAGGATATCCGATGACAGGATTTAGAAAAAGATTAGGAGAAAACAACAACAAAGGCGGGTTAAGGCGCAGTAAGAGAAGTCTTCATAATTATTAAGAAAAAGGGAAATATGTACTATGTGTGATATGAAGGAAGTAGGTGGCGAGCGTAAGAGGCTACAGGAGTTTGTAGTGGCGCTTAATTGGCATGGAAGGTCTTTGACAAAAAGGGGTGGTAGGCCGTTGGGTGCAAGGAACTGCGAAAGTGTAATAAGGACAACTTAAAGTGGAGTTGTTGGTGAAATATGCAAAAAAAAATGTATGAAAGAGCTGAAGAATTAAGAGAAATAAATGAAGAAAATAAAAAAAAGTTTTTTCCTCTAATTTCTGTATAAAAAGTAGTAAATTTTTTGTACAATTTCCACACTACTTTTTACGCACTTTTTCTTTACACGCACGCACTGCTTACAGCTCGTTTTTGATAACTGTATTTTATTTTGCTTGCGTTGCAAATGTTTGCTGTATGTACATATATACGCAGCAATCGAAAGCCACTGAACGCCTAAAAGCACACTACACTTTCAAGAGTATTTTTTTGTTGGCAAGTTTTTCTCCATAAACAACACAAATGCGATTTTTAATGAATATTTTCTGTTTCAAATTTAATTTTTGTAAATTTTTTTCTTTGCTAAATAACTATAAATTGAAAATCTAACTAATTTTCATCGTCAACACGTCACGCTGCTACGCGTACACACTGATTTTTCATCCCGTTGAGCATGTGGCTGGCTGGATACGAGAGAAGTTGCTTCGTGCACGTACTCGTAAATAAGTGCTGCTGAAGTATCGCGAAAATACGAGTCTACGGTATACGAGCAAAATATATAACTGTATTACAACAGCAAAGTATTACACAATGAATGGATATACATACTCGTACGTATGTATGTTGTATGTGACGGAGGAAAAGCCAAAAAGGCATATAAACAAACATACAAACAAAACGGTGTTGGTGACGAAGTGGAGGGGTAGTGAAGAGCGTATAGCAAATAGGCAAGAGCTAGAGAAAAAGGAGATATACGAAGAAATAAAATACACATATAAATGCACATATATACACAATTGCCTGTATGTATGTATGTGTGTAAAGAATAGTGAAAAACTCCAGAAAGCGTATAACATTGCGTAGTGGTAGAGAGAATAGGAAACGTAATAAAGCTGTAAATGGAAAATTTTTGAATTTGTCTTTTACAAGTATCACAACAACACAAACACAAACACAACCAACAACAACATCAACATCAACAACAACAACAACAACAGCGTGCAGAAAATAACAAGCAAATCATATATACATCCAAGTGACCGACCAGCTCAACTCGTTCGTCGGTGACGAACAAATGGCCGAAAGAAGAGACACGAGTACTCTGAGTGTTACAATGGCAATAAATAACATGAAATAATAGTAAGAACAAGCATATAAACAATTAAATGCCAATATATATATGCATAAAATGTGAAAAGCGCGAGAGAAATGGCATGAAAATGCCATGAAAATAAGTAGAATAAGGAGATAAGGACGAAAAGTAAAGGGAACAAAAAAAATGCGCGAATACGAATATTACGAAAAGGTCAAAAGCTTTGATTGTAAAAAGTTCAAAATACAAGAAAACGACGTTAACTTCCAGCGTAAAAGCTTCAATGTGCTTACGTGTAGTATAATTCTAGGCGCATTATCACAGTGAAATGTCGTGTATAAGAAATAAAATAAAATGAATGAACAAAATAAAATAAAATAAAATAAAATAAATTAAAATAAAGAAATAAAATAAAATACAATAAAATAAGATAAAAAAAAAATAAAAAAAATTAAATGAAATAAAATAAAATGAAAAAATAAGAATAAAATAAAATAAAATATAAAATATAATAAATTATAAAATAGAATAAAATAAAATAACAAAAATAATTTAATAAAAAAATAACATAAAATAAAATAAATAAAATAAAATAAAACAAAGTAAAAACCAAATAAACTAAAATAAAATAAGATGAAATAAAACAAAATAAAAAAATATAAAAAATTAAAAACAAAATTAAATAAAATTAAATAAAATGAAAAAAATAAAAATAAAATAAAATAAATTAATATAATATAAAATAAAATAAAGTATAAAATAAAATAAAATAAAATAAAATTAAATTAAATAAAATAGAATAAAATAAAATAAATAAAATAAAATAAAATAAAAACCAAATAAACTAAAATAAAATAAGATGAAAAAAAAAAAATTAAAAAAAATTAAAAATTAAAACCAAAATTAAACAAAATTAAATAAAATGAAAAAATAAAATAAAATAAAATAAATTAAAATAAAAAATTAATAAAATAAAATAAAATAAAATAAGACGAAAAAAAAATAAAATAAATTAAAATAAAATAACTTCACCAGGTAAGGTACAGAGCTAATGCAAAAATTCGTATGCGTACAAACAAGTGAGGTGCCGAAAATGTCAGCTGAAAATAACTTCCTCCGTGCGATGGGGTTTTGTACTAATAAGACTGTGAAAAGGAAATTCGCTGGAAACAGTAGGTTTATCCCTGCCTGGCACGGTAGCAATGCCCAAATTTGCGGAAGCTTACTATCTGGTCTAAGCGGAGGCAGGTCTAAACGGAGACTCTGCTGAGCTAGTGGTAGCTAGGAACATCTTTGCAACATTGAAGATCGGTGTACTTCGAGAAGCGAAATGCTGCTAAGCTCTTGAATAAGTAGGATGGAATCCCATATGAAAGGTGAAAACTCTTCTACCCCAACTACTTCCAGATCTACCCTGAGTAAACTGTGGAATTACGGGTATCTAATTCAAGGCGGCAGCATAGGACAGTGAAGGAAAGACATCCACTACTGGAGAAGCAGCAGACTCGCTCCATGCAGGCAAGGCGAAGCGTCGAGGAGGTGCCATGGCCAGAATTCTCATTGGATCCTTTGATAAGAAGGTAGCGAGCTGGAAGCGAGGGCGAAGGCAGTGATGACGAACGCTATAACAAACCTTTTACTTATAAACATCTCCTTCTTATCTCTTTAAATATTTTACAATAACAAAATTATATACATTCTTAAAGCACTACGATGAAAAATATTTCAAAATAAAAAATGAAGAATTAATAAAATTATTTAGTTTGTGAAAACCCGCTTAAATGATTCTATAAATACAAAATCAATTCATATTTCCAATAAGCTAAGCTTCATAGCATCAACGAACATTAAACCTCAATAAGCTATATGTCGCATTAAAGCTTATTGGGCATATAAGAAATTTATAAACATTACGGTACACTATAAAGCTCATTTAGTATGCAGAAGAATTACTTTTGCGATTTAATACCAAACTTGTAGAGCTTTCAAGCTTTTATTTCAGTTTTGTAGAGCTTTAAAGCTTTCATTTTAGTTTTTTAAAGCTTTTCAAGTTTTATTTTTAGACGTGTTAAGCTTTAATTTCATATGAACTTTAGGACTTTTAAGCTTTTGGACTTTCTCTGCAGATTTTAGGAAGCTTTTAAATTAAGCCCCGCCAGCAGTTTCATATAAAATGTGAACCGTAAATTTGCACAAACTAAAATATACCAACAACAAAAATTTTATAGCCAACTAAATGCTTTAGTAACTGCAATAAAAGCTTGCGCAAAATTAATTAAATACTTGTAGCCACTTAAGCTCGTATAGCCTGATGGTACTTGGCAATGTTTTTTTTCGCCTCCCTCGGTGTACTGCAAATAAATATTTTGCCAACTAAAGCAAATTCATACATATGTATATAGAACTGTATGTATATATGTATATGTATATGCATATGTATATGTATGTGGATTTGCTTGTTGTTGCACTCCTAGCACAAGCGTCAGCATTTGTCAACTAATTGACAGCTTTGAGTGCTTTATACGCCCACTTGTAATGAAACAGCCACAAACACACACATATGTAGATATGTATTTACGAGTACATACATACAAACAGTGGGAGTGTATTATTTGTTGAATTGTGTGTGGTTAAAAACACCGGTTAGCGGTTGATTCAGGCAAATGAAAGGATACGTTGTATTTGCGGCTTGGCAAAGGATAACATATACAAACTACCGGTAGGAGTGTACATACATACATACATATATTTCCATATAACAATAAAAAAAATGTCAATGGAAAAATATGTTAAATAAAAAATGTTTTTAACTTCAGTATTGTCAAGCATCTATTTCTGGAAGAATATAACGACCGCTAGGTGGCGCAGTAGTAGATATTTAGGGAAAAAGCCTTTACGAGCTGATTTTGTTACAATTAGAAGAACAAAAAGTGTGAGCAAGAAGAATTAAGCTAGAAGAATTAAAAAATATATTTCCGCCAGATGGCGCTGATGTCAAATTATTTCAAAAACCGTATTTTTGTAGTACACTTTCGAAGAATTAGCCATTTTAGCCTTTAAAACAATCTTCAAGTGACAGGCCAATTGAAAAGTCCCCAGTTTGACGCATAAATGGCGCTACTATAATTAATTAATTAATGATTTTTAGCTAACCCTAACCTTCAAAAGACGCGTTTATAAATTTTACAGCTCAGTCTGATCAAGGGTTTGTCAATTATAGCATTTTGAGTGAAGCAACTTTTTTTATTGTGAAAAAAATGGATAAAAAGGAATTTCGGGTGTTGATAAAAAGTTGCTTTTTGAAGGAAAAAAAAAATCAGTTGAATAAAAAACTTGATTTGATGAGGAGTTTCCGGACACTTCCCCAAGAAAATCAACCATCAAGGCTTGTTATGCTAAGTTTGTCATACATCATATCATTCACGAATATTTGGGTATGAGAAAGGTCTGTGTTAAGTTTGTGCCCCGCGTGAGCTCACTTTGGACCAAAAAAAGGACGAGTTGATGATTCGGAGCAGTGTTTGGAGATGTTCAAGTGTAATATATCCGAGTTTTTGCGTCGATATGTGACAATGGATGAAACATGGCTTCATCATTTCACTCCGAAGTCAAATCGACAGTCATCCGAGTGGAATGCACACGATTAACACGCTCCAAAGCGTGGAAAAATGGCACGGTTATGGCGCCCTTAGTTTGGAATGCGTATGGAATAATTTTCATTGACTACCTTGAAAAAGGAAGGACTATAAATAGCGACTATAACATAGTATTATTGAACTATTTGAAGAACGAAATTGACGAAAAATGGTCGGCATTTGAAGAAAAGGAAAGTGCTGTTTCACCAAGACAATGCAACGTGTCACAAGCCTGTGAAATAGAGGGCTAAAAATCAATGAAATGGATTTCGAATTGCATCCACATCCACCCTTTTCTCTAGATTCGGCCACCAGCGGCTATTTCCTGTTCTAATATCTCAAAAGAGTGCTCGCTGGGAAGAATGTCGAATTCGTCGAATGAAGAGTTGATATGCCTCAGATTTTGAAACAAAGGACAAATCGAAGAAAATATCACCATATTGCGCTTCAGGGAATATTGCGGGAGTGCAGTAAAAGAGAGATAAAAATCCAGGTCCTTCCGGTAAAAAGACTCGCCTGTCGCAGGGACTTTTGGATTTTAGTCGCCTCTTACGACAGGCATGCCTGTTGGAGGGTCGCTTTAATCAGTGTATCACCCTTGAAGGGAACTATGTTGATTAAAAAAATGAATTTTGCCAAACGGAATGTTTTAGTTACTATGGTAGGTCGGGGACATTTCAATTGACCTGTCTTTAGTTTACCCCATCGAAGTCACGAGTACCAGCTGGCACATACATATGTACATATCTATATGAGCTTATTTCTTCAAAGCTTTTTCTTCTATTATATATTTTATTATTTATATCAACAATCAACCTGATTATGACCCGACCAACAACCGGCTTTCGACCTCCGATATGTGTGCCGGCGACCATCTTCACAATACCAACAACAATTTCCCTCTTCTACACCACACACTCTCCACCAATCTCTCCGCAACCATTGCTGCGTGCCATGAACTACAAATCCATTTCGGGTTAATAAATGTAATTGTGGATTGTGAATAAAAGAGAAGGAGAAAGAGAAATATAAATTAGTATTGGAATTGGTATTGAATGACACACGGACGGACAGACGGACAGGAAGGCAGCCAGGTAGGTTAAAGACAGCTAAATTAAAGGATATAATCGAAAAATCATATGTTCCATGCATATGTGCTTATGAGCATGTGTGTTTGCACCAAAACTACGTGAATTCTATTGACTGCCGAATGAGGTCGTGTGTTGGGTTTGCGGTTATTGACAAATTTGTTAGACAAGTCAATAATGGTATTTAGGTTTCATTGAGATGTGCATGTGTGCATGTGTGTGTGTGTGTGCTGTATTCAGTCAATTACTTTTGTAATAGATACTTCTGTAGTTTTCCATCGTTTGCTATATAGATCTACCAAAAATTTACCTAAAAGAGCGCCATAAGTGCATACAAGGCCGAGATAGACCCCTACCTGCCAGAGAAAGTGCTGAAGTGCTCAATCGGAACAAGAATCCGGAACAACAGACCCAGTTTTTTCGTAGTCGAAGCCACTTTCCTTTGTAAAACTCTGTACTAGTCTGAGAGCTTTAGTCCCATCAGCAAATTCACCCATCGCACCATCCATCCAGTTGCTCCAAACCATTCGTGAAATCCACGGCCGCACCCTTCGAGGCACTTCGAGTTGCCCACCGAAAAGAACGAAAGTGCGACTCGCTAGCCTATAAGGTGCCAGTCCTGAGACGGAGTGATGTGTAGTGATGAGGTCGATGAAAGGCGCTCGCTACATATATATTAAGGAGTTCACCAGGCAAAGATATCAAAGCGTAAAACAGACTTAACCTGTGGCTTCAAAGAGCCAGCGAGTTCTTGTTGTTGTTACAGCAAAAATGTGCCCCAAATTGGTTATCAAGGAATATTGCGAAAGACAGTCCTTGACTGGATAAAAATGCGACTCGTTCCGTTATAAAGATTCGACTGTAATGTGCAGTGTTGGCTTTTACTCACCTCTTGGGACAAGCATGCCTTATAACGGTTAACCCAGAAATCCGCAAAGGTAAGAGTCAGCGATTAAACGCTGCCCGCATTTGCTCTCTTCTCAATATTTAGTTGCCAAAAGAATTTCCTAATGAAAATGATTCAGGGATATCTAATTTTATTGGCTTCTAGAGGGGAGGGGAGGGAAGGTTTCAAGAATTTTTGTATACCTTAGGCGAATCTGAAAGCAATAGCTATTGTAGTTCCTGGTAAGAAGCTACCGAACCGACCCTTCCAGCGAGCGCACAATTGGCGCATAGAACCACTAAAGCGATTTCTGACCGAGTTCTTCGTATAATTTTTGTTGTGTGCCGTGATGTTCTGCCCAAAATCAGATCGAACAGCGAATGGATTCTTATGAGGAGCTTTTTATATCAAACCAGAAACACACTCAGAGCGGTTTCCCTGCAGAGGTGTAACCCTACAAACGTTAAAAGACTGATCTAAAAGATGATCCATTTCGGGGTTCCCTTCTTTTTTAAAGAAAAAACCACAGAAAATTTAAATTTAATGGGATTTTTTTTTTTTCAGATGTTTGTCTGGTCGGGGTTCGGGTCTGCCGTATAGGGACGCAATTCTAACCAATTTTCGATGACTCGTCCTAGCATTTCGACTGGTAACTGGCAAATGACACGCGTGATGTTTTGTTCCAAGGCCAGAATCGAAGCGGGATTATCCGCATAGGCTTTAGACTTTACATATTCCCAACGGGAAAAAGTCTAACGGTGTGATATCACACGATCTTGTTGGCCAATCGACTGGCTAAAAACGTGAAATTATCTGCTCACCGAAATGTTCTCTCAATAAATCCATTAATTGATGTGTTGTGTGGGAAGTGGTGCCGTCATGTTGAAACCAAATGTCGCGAAGATCACGAGCTTCAATTTCAGTCATCAAATAGTTGGCTATCATGGCGCGATAACGGTCGCCTTTGACGGTTAGTTTCTCACCGGCATCATTTTTGATTAAACATGGACCGATGATTCCACCGTCCCACAAACCACACCAAATCGTTGTTTTTTCTGGATGAAATGGCAGCTCTTGAATCTTTTCAGGTTGCTCTTTGTCCCAAATGTTGCAATTTTGATTGTTTACATACCCATTGAGCCAGAAATGGGCCTCATCGCTGAACAAAATTTGCCTTGAAAACGTCGGATCTTCTTGGAACTTTTCAAGAGCCCATAGAGCGAAGCGATGACGCTTGGGTAGATCGAGCGGCTTTAGTTTTTGCGCAATCTGTATTTGGTACGCTTTCAATTTAAGTTCTTCACGAAAAATGCGCCAAGCCGTTCCATACGTCATTCCCAGTTGCTGCGAACGGCGCCGAATCGACTCGCCACGGTCTTCGTGTACACTCTCAGCTACGCCCGCTATATTTTCTTCACTGCGTGCTGGACGTGTGGTCTATTCAGGTGAATATTCTCGAATAATGAATGCTGGGTCTCAAGTTGGGTGATGGTGTTGCGAATAGTACGCTCAGTAGGCCGATTATGTTGATCATAAGTTGAGCGAAGCGCGCGAAACACATTCTTTACAGAACGGGAATTTTCGTAATAAATTTGAATGATTTGTAAACGTTTTTCAGGCGTAATAAGGCTTTCCATGATGAAATGCCAAACAATAGTGAACATGACAGCTTGACACGACTAACGCGTGATCTGTCAAAAAAAAAAGGCTATTGAAAAAAGTACCTCTACTTGAATCACCCTTTGTAAACTCCCTCGAAATGCAGAGCAAAAAATTAAAACGATAGGTTAGAATTAAGTGTGTCCACCCAAGGCTGATCTTGGGAGGAAATATCCGAAAGCACTAAATCTGAACCAAAAGAGCGACTAAAATACAGAAAGAACGGGATTCTCAAACACAGTAGTAGAACTTTCGGTCGTCAATGTCGTACAGTCGTAACCTCTTTCAGTCCAAGTTCAGTAGTATGATTTAACATAGATTGCCATAGGATGGGAATGTGTAGCAATAAGAGACTACAGATTGATATCATAAAAAACATTGAGGATGGGTCTGTATGCCTCCCGTGAACCCTTAGGTGTGAAAGCAATAGAACTCGAAAAGATTCTACCAAAGCAAAGCTGGTTAAATAATTTATTTACTACAGATTCAGCAAACATGATTTAGAGATAGCTTACGTGTAACGGGTTACGGGTTAAACGGTTAAAAGACATCACTTTAGACTACATTTTGCTATCTACTTAAGGAACCATCTTCATAAAGTAGCCTTAACCAGTCAAAAAGTTTTCTTATGCAAAGTATCATCTCTAAATCAATAGTAATTAAGAAAGGACATTACCGCCGGGAGGAGCCACGCAGTAAATCACAAATAGCAAATCTCTTTCGTAAATCCTTTTGAATGAAACTAAACCTTCAGAAGGATGAGCTTCACTTTCGAACTTAAAGCTTTTAATCCATATACACACACAGCTAAGGACAATTTCATAGTATCAGCTAAACAATTACAACAAAAATACAAGGATAAAACTCACAAACATAGATCCAAAAATATTTTCTACCCACTCCCACACGCAGCTACACTGTCAATGCAGCAGATCCTGCGAAGAGCAGGGCGACTTTTGTCGTCGGTAGAAATACAATTAATGCCAAAGTGATTTGCGTTTTAAGTCCTTGACAAAGGACGATGATGCGATGATGTACAAACTCTGATGTGAGTGAGTGCAAATTTCAAAGTTTGTCATAG
Source organism: Neoceratitis asiatica (assembly GCA_030068015.2). Taxonomy (NCBI): domain Eukaryota; kingdom Metazoa; phylum Arthropoda; class Insecta; order Diptera; family Tephritidae; genus Neoceratitis; species Neoceratitis asiatica. The sequence goes on along the minus strand of CM061525.1, from coordinate 82,111,779 downwards.
GTATTTGAGTGAATCGCACGGTGAAGCAGTGAGGAGTGCATTGAAGTACTGACGACGACGAATCAAACGCATTGGAGTACGAAGCAGAAAGAAGAATATTGCTTGATGGCAAGGGAAATGATGGAAAAGTGAAAAATCATTAATGAATTGCAAGGTCTACCTGCCGGCGAGCTGATTGTGTTGTTTATTGTACACAAGCAAATCAACCCCCATTACCAGGGAGTACCTGAATAATCAACGTAATCGCCGCGGGTGGCACACACACTCACACCTAAGCGCGGAGCGTAAGATGGGAAGCAGTGAAAAAGGGTGTTTCTTTCTGAAGCTGAAATAAGACAAATTTTGAATTTTGAAAGGACTAAATCGCCAACCTTCCATTGCCATCTAAGCGTGGTGATAGTCTGAGTCGCTTAAGAGTAAAGAAGTCTCTATGTGAAAGCGCGAGTCATTCTCTTATAGGATCGTGAAGAGCTACATCTACTTGTAATAAAGAACATTTATTTCGGTTGCAAAATTTCGAACGGCCACTCGCCTAAGCCATAAGATCCGGTAATACGTAAATCAAAAGCCGAATTGCCTTGGAAATTGAGTCCTTTACCTCGGCTTCAAGAGATCGGAGCTTGCAATTGATGATATTCCCTGGATTCTCAGTCAGTTAAAAGATGTCCAATTTGTGCCGTAGGTCTTAATGTTTTTTCGAACAAATGGACGGACCTTCAATTTATTGTAAGCCGCCTTCGATGGATTTTTATGAGGAGCTTTTATTTCATGTCATAAATATACTCGGAGGGCTTCACATACCCTGCCGAGAGGCGACCGCAATTAGAAAAACTAATTTCCTATAATTTTGGATATTGGACGAATGAAGACTCGAACCCTGGCCTTTCGAATGCCAATACGCAATGCAATGCTCAGCTTTTGTGCTAGTCCGTGACTACCATTTGCTTATTCCCAGTTCAGATCGACCCGCCTTGGTATTCAAAAGTTCTTTTTCAATGGATACTTCTAAATCACAGAGAAAATTGGGTGGCCTCCGTTCTAAAATTTCCAAAATCAATTCCGAAACAAAAAAAATCAGAAGAGTTGGAACAGATCTTCAATTCCAATAAAGGTAGTCCGCTCAAGTTGGATTCAGATGACAAATATATCAAGACTTAACGAGTTCGGACTTCTTTGGTTTGACGCCACTATCACCGGGGCTATTAATTTCGAATAATTAAACAGTTTCGCTCGAAAATCTTCAGCTTCGGTTAGGGAAAAATCACTGTAGCATGTTATGCTTTGAGGACGAGCCCAGTAGTATCAATCTCCCGCCCAACTGAACGAGAGATCCACTTGAAAGATAAACGAAAAATTCAAACAGATCGTTAACCGGACCGAAAACCAGCGACTGTGTGAACGGTGATTTAAGTAGGAAAAATCACGGAAGCTTGCGGTTGCACTTGTCTCTTAAAAAACGGGTGACTGAAGTGCTTATATGATCTTAAAGGATGCAAACAAAAAGTTCGCTAAGAAGGAAGCCAACACTAGTAAAAACGTAGCAATGCCTGATACGGACACAGAATTCTTCAGAAGAAATACATTAAGGAATATCGAACGTCAGCAGAAGGGCAGAGCAAATCTAAACTAGATATTTGAAAAATCAAATTATTCGAAGGGGACGACTTTTAGCTGACGAGGAAAACAAGGAACTTTCGTATACTGACAACGAGTTATTTCTACCTTTGAAATGCTCTCCAAAAATGGATCTCAAATATGGCTTAGTGTTTCAAAAATGAGACTTTAAAAAGGTCCGAGAAGATGTACGCTACAAGATAAGTTGCAGAGCAAGCATTTTTCGCCATAAGCGCTCCAAATTCGAAGAGCACTTAAGGTCCTGTAACCTTTCTTTTAGTTCAAACAAGCTGTGTGCCACTGTCAAATCACGATTTAACTCGACGATTCACGATGCCATTCGGTGACCGCTCCTTTTCGAACCCCAGGCGGTGTACAGTTATTTTAGCCGCATCCTTCGGTTGACAGAACCAAAAGGCAACTGACTCGTCGTCTGTGTAAGCTTCCAAACACCAACGCAACAATTGATTTCATTAGGGAAGAGGTTCAGGGGATATTCGGGATGGCGAAAGCCACCAAATCATGCTGTAAAAGCAGTATCTTCAGGAAAACTCTGTTAAAAGCTGTATCACCCGCCCACATGCACATCAGGGAGGGAGTACTGGTCTTTACGCACGCTTTCCGCTTGACGATAGGAGCAATCGGCAGGCCTTCAAGATCGTTCAGCAACTCTCTCTTCTTGTAAATAGAGCTATCGAAATCAAACCACACCCCGTAGGAGGCGAAGAGGACTCGAGTTGAGTTGATTTGGTTTTGTGTTTTTCCGACAGGGTGGATACTAGATTTATATTGGAACGAATTTTCGTCATCCCTTGTCGTTCTCAGAAAGAGAACGAAATCAAGCACTGAAGATGGCGGTTCGCCGAAACCGGTTTATTACAAAACCAAAGTTGACAAGGGATGACGAAAATTCGTTCCAATATAAATCTAGGACTCGAGTTGTCTCGCGTGTCCCGTGTTATATTTGCACAACTAAGGTCTGGATACTGTAGTAACTCCTACTTTTCCAAATTCGAGGCAACACTAACCATTCCCACTTGGTTCGCATCCGTTATAACAGTTTTCTTTCTTCGGTTTCCGCAATAGATGACCTCATCGACAACGACAAACTTTGCTTGCGCCAAAGTAAGGTATTAACCAGTAGCTACAACAAAAACATCAGTGATTATGAGATCCTCAGTGTTTCCTTTATCGAAGAAGAGAAGGAAGGGTAAAATGAAAGAAAGAAAAGAAAGGAAGATCCCATGACTGAAGTACTCATAAGTACATATCCGGATGAACTCTATTTGTAGATTCCATGTTTGTTGGGTGATTCATGTCACACCCTTTATTTTCGTTCATCAACGGAAGGCAGAGACATATAACAGTTCAATTGAAAAGTCCCCGGTCTGACACAAAGACGCCCCTGCTAGAATTAATTAATTAATGATTTCTAGTTATCCCCAACCTTCAAAAGACGCGTGTATAAATTTTGTTATTGTGAAAAAATGGACGTCCAAAAATTGTTTTTACCCTCTGACTGCACACGATGAACCCGCTCCAAAGCAGGGAAAAACGCAACAGTCGGTTGGCAAGGTATTGGGATGCGGTATGGAATAATTTTCATTGACTAACTTGACTTTTACATAGCGTTATTGGACCGTTTGAAGGACGAAAGCGCCGAAAAACGGTCGGCATTTGAAGAAAATTAAAGTGCTGTTCCCCCAAGCCAATGCACCGTGTCGCAAGTCAGCAAAAGCGATGGCAAAAGTCCATGAATTGGGCTTCTTATTGCTTTCGCATCCACCCTTTTCTCCAGATCTGGTCTCTAGTGACCATTTCCTGTCCTCAGATCTCAAAAGAATACTCCCTAGAGAGAAATTATAGTCGGATGAAGATTTGATCGCTGAAACTGAGGACAATTTCGAAGCGCAGGACAAATCGTACTAAAAAAAATGGTATCGAAAAGTTGGAGGGTCGCTACAATCAGTGTATCAAACTTGAAGGGAACTATGTTGAATAAAAAAAAAAATTAAATTTTCCAAAAAAAAAAAAAAGAGTTTTACTATGGAAGGCCGGTGACTTTTCAATCGACCTGTTATATATTGATGTTGGGGTGTGAATGAAGGCTGGAGGTGGAATGAAACATTAACATCTATGAGATGAAAGTTGGTACGAGGAAAAATGGAGAGAGAGGGAGAGTGAGGGGGGAAAAGAAGAATAAGCACCGGAAGATGAGTACTGAAACAAATTTTTTTATTTGAAATTTTCGAAATTTTTATTTCCATGTTAACATATAACACATTCACACCTACGAAATGGACACGAAGGGAGTGAGCCACAACCCTTCATCAGAGTACGCCTGGAAGGCAAAAAAATATGTTGCAATACTCAAACCAAAATTTCAGAACTCGAAATTCAACTTCAACTCTATAATGGGAAAGGAGAAGAGGAGGAAAATAAAAAAGTAAGATAAATGAAAAAGAGTTCACCGCGGGAGCTTTGACTCAACCCAACAGCGAGTTAGGAAAAATGCACCGTTAAACAGTTGGCAGCGGCAATGTGTACTAGAACCACAACAATAAAGTAGATAAATGATGTAAGAACAAATGCAAAGAAAAAACAGCGTACAAAAAATGAAAAGTTAAAAAAAATAAATGAAAAAAGACAAAAAATGAAAAAAAAACAACAGACAAAAATTAGAAAATCCACAAAAGAAAATACACAAAAAAAATATTAAACAAATACAAAAAACAAGAAAAACCAAACACAAAGAAGCAAAAATGCCGGGTAAACAAAACCTTGAAGTAACACAGAAACAACATCAACAATGGAAGTTCGTGACTGATAAGAAGGTGGTAGCCATAGCCAAAGCCAAAGTCAAAGCAAAAGTCAAGGCAACGACGAGAAGCAACAGAATATATAAGAAAACATAACAAAAGCACAAGCAGAGCAGAGGAGAGCCAAAAAAAAGTAAAACACACACACAATATGTAAATATGTATGTATATGTTTGAAGTAAAAACAAAAAAAAAAACTTTATCGAGTTCACGGAAAAAAGGCTCACGTGCACGCGAGGTGAATAGATAACGAGGAGAGAGGAACAAAAAAAAAGCGAACAAAAACAAAAGCAAGTTAAGGGTAAATGAACAAGTGGAAGTATGCACTCGTACATAGGTATGAGAGGGAAACACATGTATGACAAACACCAAGGTTGATAGAAGGCGGCAAGGGCAACCCTGGTGGGTTGGCTTCATAGCAAAAGTTGTAAAAAGTTAAAAAAAAAGAAGCCAGGATGCAAGCAAAGTGGATTTGGGATGCAAAAAAGGTAAAGTTAGACCAAAAATATATATACATATGTGCATGTATGTGGTGATTACATGAGTTTGTACGAGTCTGTAGCGCTGAGTACGCGCATCAGATTAACGGAAAAAAAATCGATAAAAAATTATTCAGGGCGGCTGCTAACAGCTGGTGGTAAATGTTGCACTAAATGCCAAGAAGAGATGATGAAACAAACAGCAAATAAACATAGGTAAATAGCAAATTGTCAAAAAAGATATCGAAAAATTGGGATCAGGAAGGCGAAAGCTTCCAAATCCAACGACCTCGACGGAATAAGCATGCTGCTGTTAATACATATGCGTTCAACAGGAGCAGACCACTTCATCAAGGTCCTCACTTCGCTTCCTCCACAACCAGAGGGTGTCTCTTCAAGCTCATATGCCGATGATTGTTCGATATTGCCATTTGGCTGGGATAGTTTTAACCTTCGTTCGAAAGTAAATTGCTATCTCGTCGATCTTTCTCACTTTTTCATTGCAAGACGCTTACAACTACAATCAGCGAAATCAGCGGCCATCCACTTCACCAGCTGCCGGCTCGAACTCGATGTAAAAGTGGAGAACGTAAAAATTTCGACGATAAACAACCAAACGTTGTTGAAATGCCGTAGAGATCATCCCAAGAGGCACTTATTAGAAGTCCACCCTCCTCTCAGACACATCACGACTACCGCGACTTCGTACAACAATATAGACACGAACCGCGTGACAGGACGGCCTTTTCGGAATCCAAGCACCACCCATTGCAGAAGAGCTTAAGCTGCCTCGAGAGACCCGAGTAACACTGGCACAATTAAAGTCTGGATATTATAGTTGACTTTATTCCTAACTATCCAGATTCGACCTTGACAAGCCCAGCATATGTCCTGCATGCAAGGAGTCCCTTCACGCCACTAACCACTTCTTTACATGCTCACTTCAAACAGACTCATCTAACAACCCTTCTTCTTCTGGACCGAACCCGTCGAAACAGCACGGTTTCTGGGCTCCCCGTTACATGACCTCGATGACTTTCGAGGTCTCACCTGTCCTAGGCGGGGTTTAGCACCTCTACAACAACAACATAAATCTAATGATTAAAAAATAGTAAAAGAATAATAAGAAACTTCAAAAAACAACCGACAGCGTTTCAAACTGCTGCCGTAATAGTCCTCAGCTTACACCAAAGCGATTCCTATTCCTTTCTGAACTAAATCTAAACCAGCTCTAGAGCATTTTTACAATAATCCAAAACTATCTGCCAAATTGTCAAAAATTAACCCTGATTTGATCAATAAAGTGATACCAATCCAAATATGATTTCAAAATAATACATTCGTGATTGTTCTAAACTTACTCCAAAATTAAAATCAATATGATCTCATGCATATTCGAAATTAGCCCAAGCTAATGCTTCAATCCGTAGAAAGTAATTCCAAATTTTTTTGAACTAGTTCCAAAAAAAAACAAAACTAGATAAGTGTTCGATTAATTTCGACGTGAATTTAAACTAGTTCTGATTTAGTTTCCCACAAATTTAACCCAAATAATAATAAAGTCGAACCAAATGAGTTAAAATTCTTTTCGAAATGTGTATATATATGCAACAATTTGTATTATTCACGAAATAGAATTAAATAATTTCCAAAATTCAAAGTGATCCCATAATGATAATTTTGAAGTAGTCAAGAAATAATATTTAATTGATTTCGTAAAGAAATCCAGTTAGAATCGAAATGATCACCAAATTTGTGCAATTTGTTCCGAAATACTTGCACTGTGGTTAAAGCTACTTCGGAGTCGAGCTTATTACCAGGTTGATATATGTATAATATACATCTATTTTTGAAATTATCCCGTAGTAGTTCAGAATTAGAGTAGTACCTTAAAGTAAACACAAACTAATCAAAATATAATCGAACTAGATTCGAAAGGGTAACAACTTGAAAAGTATACCCAACTAGTTCCAAAATACTTCCGACGTGATTTCAAAACTGCTGAAAACTTGTTGTCAATGAATCTTGGTAAAAACATTGTATAACCTCAAACTGAAACCAAAATGAAATCAAGCTGCTTTCGAAATGAACGCAAAATGGAGAGAATTTAAAACTGGCAGCCTTTCTAAGTCAAATATTCTTTACCGATTTTAAGAACTCCAAACAAAAAAAAAATAGTAGGTTTCTTGGTCCTATATATTCTATACTTCCCATACAACCAAGTTTTGTGTAAAAAAGAAATCCGTCAAAAAAGCTTCTAAGAGCGTAAAATTTGATATGCGACACGAGTAAATACAAAAAAATATGGTCAAGTATCATCAAGTAAGGCGTAGATTCGTCGAATGGGCCCAAAACGAGATTACCGTTGTTACCGATTCTCATAAACGAATTTTGTTTAGCGATGAAGCGCACTTCTGGTTGAATGGCTACGTCAACAAACAAAACTGCCGCATTTGGAGTGAAGGTAATCCTCAAGTGTATGTTGAAACACCGTTACATCCAGAAAAACTGACTGTTTGGTGCGCTTTATGGGCTGGTGGAATCATTGGTCCGTACTTTTTCAAAAACGATGGTGGCCAGAACGTTACAGTCAATGGTGATCGGTATAGAGCCATGATTACTAACCTTTTCATTCCTGAATTGAATAACCATGATGTCCAGGAGATGTGGTTTCAACAAGACGGCGCAACATGTCACACAGCTCGTGCCACAATAGATTTATTGAAAGACACGTTTGGTGACCGCCTAATTTCACGTTTTGGACCTGTGAATTGGCCTCCAAGATCTTGTGATTTAACACCGCTAGACTACTTTCTGTGGGGCTATGTAAAGTCATTGGTCTATGCGGATAAGCCACAAACGCTTGACCATTTGGAAGACAACATTCGCCGTGTTATTGCCGATATACGGCCACAAATGTTGGAAAGTTATCGAAAATTGGACGTCCAGATTGGACTACATCCGCGCCAGCCGTGGCGGTCATATGCCAGAAATCATATTTAAAATGTAATGCCACAAGATTATCTTTCGAATAAATAAAATTCATGTCAATCGAATAATCCATCGTTGTTTTATTGCAACTTAAAGTTCTATACCTCTATAAAAAAACACCCTTTACCAATTTCATTGTATCGTTTTTTATTTTATTTTAAAGTTTTTTTTTGTAAATTATAATATGATTTGATTTTACTCTCATTTATTTTTTATATTACTTAATTTCATATTCTTCATTTTATTTTATTGCATTTTATTAGATTTTATTTTAATGATTTTAGTTTAATTTAGTTTGAGGAAATTTAATTTTTTTTTTTCGATGATTTACCTTTTTTATTTTATTTTAATTAATTTTAATGTACTTTGATTTATAGCATTTTTTAATTTTATTTAATTTTTTTTTCTATATTTAATTTTTTTTAATTTTAGTTAAATTTTCAATTTTTTTATTATTATTTAATTTATTTAGTTTAATTTGATTTTATTTTATTTAATTCAATTTTAATTTATAATTTTTATTTTTTATTTTATTTATTTATATTTTAAAGTTTTAATTTTGAGGCATAATTTAATTTTTTTTTTTTTTTTTTTTTTTTTTTTGTCTAAATTGACCCACTCTCATTGACAACCCCTTTATTTTGAATCTTTTAATTATTCATATTTTATTTACATTTTATTCTATCATTTTTTCTCATGCTCGCTTAATTGATTTGACATACAAATCTACATCGCATAATAATTCCAATTGCAATCAACTGAAAACAATAATATTCATATTCAAATGCACATACTCACTCCTCGATATGTACTCGTAGGTAAATATGTATGCGCAAAGGTATTTAAATACAATTTGCATAAAAGCAAAACAAAAGAAGAAAAAAAAACCCTGTCAGCATAAATTAAAGCGACAAGTGTGCAATATACAAAGTTATTATAAAAATGCATTCCAAACAAAAATGCAAAATGCAAAAAAAAATAGAAGAAAAAAATAAATAAAAGAAAAGGTAAAAAATGAAAAATTCAAAACATTGACCTGACAATTAAAAACGAATCGAATGAATGATTGTTGTCATTTGCAATAAAAATGCTGACATTCATTACTCAAGTCAAGTTAAAATGTTTTATGCGATGAACGGGCGGACGTTGAACTCGACGAAGACGACGACGACGACGACGACAGTCAATATTTGCGCAAAAGAAGAAGAAGAAGAGTAAATCGAACCGAAAAGGTTTTAAATTATGCACTTAGGATTATATTATTCATATATACAATACATAAATATTTACACGTCTAAAATTAGTAAAATACTAAATATTCAATACAGTAGATAGTTAGAGAAGAGATTTTGGTTCTTTGATGGTGTATTCGAAGAAAAAAATTTTTGAGATGACTTATTGTAAAATCAGGGTTTGTTAGGAAGTCCGACTAAGGTTTCAGACTAAAAATTTTTCGCAATGGCACATTTAGCAATTCTGAAAACACCACAGCTCAATAGTTTCCAGACTCTTTTATGCCCAGGACAACAAAGTTATGAGTTTTACTCAGGATAACGAAAGTGGAAGCTATGAGCAACAAACTACTTCAAACACCAGGTCTCATAAAACCAGGAAGCTCACAAAACTTCACCCTCCTCCAGACAGCTTCTTTGGGAGAGCCAGCTAATCCACTGCAAAGCAAGTGATCCCTCATAAACTGTTAGTGGTTTTACGTTTGATAAGCAATTGAGAGCGATTCAATCGTCTAGGTGTAAGCTGAAGCTGGCTAGAGGCATCGCAACCACTTTCGTAGCGAGTTTGATTGCATCAGAGTTAACCTTTGTCAGAGAGTGTGCTGATAGCACGCGAATACCAATCGAGAGTAGAGACAGACATTCCTTAACTAGGTTTGACTGCACTATAGGTGGGTATAATGCTATAATAGCCGCCCGGTTGTCAGCTCATATGAAACTCTCCTTAAAAGAAATTATGCTCTACACCACCAGTGGCTTCAACGCTTCTTCTTTGGCCGTGATTAGTACTCCTTGGAAAGCAGTATGATGGTCTGAAAGACTGCGTGCGTTGTGAACTTCAGATTCCCGATGGAAAACTGCGTGAATGGGAGAAGAGCACTCTAAGTAGATGATGTAGGTCATCTTCCAGATAGTTGCCAGCTACTTTGTTAGAGTTCATAAAATTTTCAAGAGCAGCAGATCGGCAGACGTTAACATTTCTGATCCAACCCCAGACAGAAATATTCATTTAAAGAAGCATATCTAACATTTACAACCACTGAAATGCTCCACGTAAGAGAATATCTTTACCAAGCTTAGTAAATATATCCGATGAATCCTGCTGGTCCGTTTTAGCAACACAACTGAGTGATCATCTGCTACTAGAGAGCACAGACAAACGTATTGTTTGTAAGACTCTCGAAAGCTTTCCATCCTCTCTCTCTCTTCCCTCTCTTTTCTCTCTATCTAGCTTTCTATCTATCTTTCTATCCAGCTGTCTATCTATCTATATATCTCTATTTCTATCTCTATCTCTATCTCTATCTCTATCTCTATCTCTACCTCTACCTCTACCTCTACCTCTACCTCTACCTCTACCTCTACCTCTACCTCTACCTCTACCTCTACCTCTACCTCTACCTCTACCTCTACCTCTACCTCTACCTCTATTTCTATCTCTATCTCTATCTCTATCTCTATCTCTATCTCTATCTCTATCTCTATCTCTATCTCTATCTCTATCTCTATCTCTATCTCTATCTCTATCTCTATCTCTATCTCTATCTCTATCTCTATCTCTATCTCTATCTCTATCTCTATCTCTATCTCTATCTCTATCTCTATCTCTATCTCTATCTCTATCTCTATCTCTATCTCTATCTCTATCTCTATCTCTATCTCTATCTCTATCTCTATCTCTATCTCTATCTCTATCTCTATCTCTATCTCTATCTCTATCTCTATCTCTATCTCTATCTCTCTATCTCTATCTCTATCTCTATCTCTATCTCTATCTCTATCTCTATCTCTATCTCTATCTCTATCTCTATCTCTATCTCTATCTCTATCTCTATCTCTATCTCTATCTCTATCTCTATCTCTATCTCTATCTCTATCTCTATCTCTATCTCTATCTCTATCTCTATCTCTATCTCTATCTCTATCTCTATCTCTATCTCTATCTCTATCTCTATCTCTATCTCTATCTCTATCTCTATCTCTATCTCTATCTCTATCTCTATCTCTATCTCTATCTCTATCTCTATCTCTATCTCTATCTCTATCTCTATCTCTATCTCTATCTCTATCTCTATCTCTATCTCTATCTCTATCTCCATCTCTATCTCTATCTCTATCTCTATCTCTATCTCTATCTCTATCTCTATCTCTATCTCTATCTCTATCTCTATCTCTTTCTCTCTCTCCCTTTCTGAGGTCTGGTGCATCGCATAGAATTGTTACATTGATTTCGATTCGAACTTCGAATTCGAACTTTTAATGAATAGAGTCTAAGAAACTCTAACCCTTGCTTCCGACCCATCTACGTACATAGGCAGTTTATAACCTCAAAATTGTATGTCACTTGACAGTCTATTAAGCGCTTGGTAACCTGACGAGACTATTTGGTCAGGGAACTTGAACTATATTTTTATTGAAAAGCTTCTCAGAACCCATATTAAAACCTTTCCGACAACGGAGACAGGACTAAACGGCTCGAATGTTCAATATTCACACAGCTCCACTTTTTTAAACAACAGGTCTTCGTGGAAGCTTAAATTCTCGATAAATATGCTGAGCTCGATTAATATCCTTCAGAGAGAGTTGCAGAGTTTTCCACGCACCGCAAACCCCGCATTGGGTTTCAGTTTCCAAACAACTTTAGCCAGTCCTCCAAAGCACGGGGCAATCACAAAGCAAATCTCTGCCGCTCAATTCGAACTGTGGAGTCGCTAAGCAGATTCTCAGTTCTGTAACTCATTCCAGCGCCTACGAGATCTCTGTTTATCCTTCTATTGGGACAAAAGAATGTTCTTAAATGACACTTAATGCCACTCTTTGATAAGAGTGTTTATCAAAAACTTCATTTATCTTTGATCTTCTCAACTGGCAGTTTCTTAGAGAGAATTCAATGAATGAAAGAAGCCGAGTGAGTGTCCATTTTTGAATTAAAATTTTTTGCTGAGCTCATACATATTTAAAAGTATATATGTATGTGTTAAAGAACCTACATAAATCTAACATCCTTTAGCGGCACAAAGCGTTCACCCTTTTCTTTTTTACTACCATTTGACAAATGAAAAGCCTCAAAAGTCTCAAGTGCGCTTGAAGTAGTAATTTATCAGTTTCAAAACGCCTCTAGCTGACTGAAGCAGTGACAGAGTACATTGCATTGGTTTGAGTGAAAAAAATTAAAAAAAATTAAAAAAAAACCAGAAGCGAGCAAAATATGCTGCTGAAGAGGAAGGATAAAGGAAATAATGAGGGAAAAGTGAGAAAACCTGAAAACAACGCGCCGGAAGTGGCTCATGCACGTTCGTTGTGGCTCTCTTAAGTGTTTTTGTCATTTAGACACTTAAAATATATTTCGAGTGTTTTTGAAGAAATTTTCAGATTTTTTTTCTTTCAACTTTTTCGAAGCGGAAAATATGTGTAAATCTGCACTGTAAGCTCGTCTATTTACTACTTCCACTCTTTTGACTTAACTACTGTGTCAATATTTACTACTGTGTCAATATTTAGACTCTTTTTCTACAATTTCTCAATTTTTGTGGCCTAATAACCGCGTTTTTCAGGTAAACAAGTCGAAAAAAAACTAAACTGCAAGCAAGCAGCAGGTGATGAGCAGAAATGAAGAAGTAAAGCCAAGCGGTGGGGACTTAGCTGTGCTGCGGGGCAATACTAGTGCTAACAAACCAATAAAAAATTCCACTAATTACATAACAACAACAAAAAATGTAAAAAAAAATGTAAAAAAGCAACAACAAAAAGCGCAAAGAATGCTGAAAAAAAAATTGCATGATAAATTTGCTGCCACTACATTTCCGACCAACAAGCGTCGCACAGCAGCATGCAACATGCAACAACTTAACATAACTCAATTGCATTTAACGCAGCACAGCATGTATGTATGTATGTGTCTGTATGTATCTGCGTGTTGCAAGTGCGAATATCTCATGCCACTAAAAATATTTCTGCATTTTTTTTAATATATTTTTTAATTTATTTTTTTTCTTGCAATTTTTTTCTCTCTCCCCATTTTTTTTTTTTTTTTTTTTTTTGTTAGACAACTTGCAACATCATTATCTCGCTTGTGGCAAAATGGGGTAAATGTATTCGCATGGCACTCTCAAAGCTTTTACATGCTGAGAAATTGGGCGTAATGGGAGCAAATGCAACTACAGCAACCAACAACCAACAAACAACAAGCAACAAGCAACAACAACATTTATGCATTTTCATGTGAAACTAAATAATTTCTTTGGTTAATTTTGTTGCAGAAACACAAAAAAACAAGTGTGCAACAACAACGAACAACAACTCCAGCAAATGGTAGCAATTTCAATAACATAGTTATATGAATACAAGAAACAAGCAAAAAAAAAAAGAAAAAAAAAGGAAATGTGTGAGTGTGGCAAACTAACATAATTTGTTATAATGCATGGGGTGGTAGTCAGTCCAAGGAAAAGTGCACAGTAAATTAAATATTTTTAGGATCTAATTTTATTTAATTTTTGCTTTATTAATTTTTTTTTATAAAAAATTTTTTGTTGAAGTTTTTTTTTTTTTGATAAATTTTCTTTTTGTTTATTTATTTTACTTTTTTTAATTAGTTTTTTTTTTAATTATTTTTTCTTTCTTTCTATTTTTTATTTTAATATGTTATATTTGATTTATAATTTTTTTTTCCATTTAATTAAATTAGTTATTTCTTCTTGTTTTTAAAGAATTTTATTTATTTTAGTTTTTATTTTTTATTTTTATTAACAATGCTTTTTTAATAACAATTTTCATTTTATTTCAACAACTTTTTTTTAATTTTTTATTCTACTTTTATATAGACATATATATATATATATATATATATATATATACATATTTTTTGTTTTTTGTTTTTCGCAATACTTTCCTTGCTTTAATTTATTACTACTATTTATATTATTTTTATAAATTTTCTAATTTTAATTTTTAATTTCATGTAATTTTATTTTGCTTTGTTTTATTTTATTTTATTTATTTTTTATTTTTTTATTTTATTTTATTTTATAATATAATTTTTTTTATTAATACGAATTTTTTGTTTTGTTTTAATAACTTAATTTTTAATAATTTTTTACTTTATTTTTTATAAATAAGGAAATAAGTAAAAATTGGATACTTATTTCATTATTTATAAAAATAATTTTATATCATGTTTATTAATTTCTTATTTTATTTTATTTTGTTTCTTTTTTTTTAATTTTATTTTGTTTAGTTTTATTTTGTTTAGTTTTATTTTAATTATTTTAAGTAATTTTTTTTTTAATTTTTAGTAAGCTTATTTTTTTTAGATAATTTTGTTTTATTTATTATCTTTTTTATCTTCATAATTTAATTTTGTATCTTTTCGCTTTATTTTCCTCCTTTTATATACATTTTTTTTTGTTTTTTTTTTTTTACTTTATTTTTTGGTTTCTATTTTTTATTTAATTTTTAATACTAATTTTGTTTTATAATTATAAATATATCTGTTTTATTTTAATAATTTTATTTCTTTTGATTAATATTTTAATTTTTTTTATATTAATTTATTATTATTTATTTGGAGTTTATTTTTAATTATTTTATTTTAATTTTTTATTTAGTTTTTTTTTTTGTTATAAATTTTGTTTTTTAATTACATTTTGTTTTATTTTAAATTTTTTATTTATTTTATTCGTTTTAATTTTTTTTTAAATTTAAATACTTTTTTATATAGTTTTTTATTATTATATTTTTTTTTATAATACATATTTTTTGTTTTATATAAAATACTTCTTTTTTTATTTATTTTATATTGTTTTTTTTTTTTTAATTTTTTTTGTTTTATTCGTTTTTTTTTAAATTAATTTTATTTTTAATTTTTTTTTTTTTTTTTTTTTTTTTTTGACGACGAACCCAGCGTTGTCCAACCTCCCACCCAACCGAGCGAGGGGCGCGTTGCCTGATGGATAAACGTAAAATCCAACAGGCTGGTGAGCGAAAACCAGGTACAGCCCGGATTGACCTGAATCTGAGACCGATCGCGGAAGGTCGCGCCTACACTTGCCTCTTACACTGAACAGCTACAGATTTGCTCATCAGCTGCTATAAAGTAATTCGCGATTAAGTAACGTTGAGAATAAAGAGATTATTTATAAATTCAAAACTCTCAGTGAATATTTCTTTATACAAAAAAGTGAGTCAGAAGAATCAGTGCTGGCGTAATGAGTTAAAATCTTTACACAAACATCTCATTGGATCGTGCATTTCAAAATTTATTTTGCATAAAGACAAGGAAAAGGACCCAAAGTATCTATATTGTCTTAATAGGACACTAAAGTCAAACTCGCCAAGTAGGAATGGACTATTGATAATACCTCTAATCAGCTTAGTTAAAACTAAAAATCCAAGCATCTCTCGTCGACTCTGGAGTGAAGGCATATTAATAAGCCTTAATCGGCTTTTATAAGGAGGGGGATTTTTATTCGCATCCCTAAGTAAACTCCTTAACGCGAGTAGTAAGAATTGTTTTTGTACAGATTCCAATTTATCACTATGCAATTGATACTGTGGATTCCGTACAGCGGAATCATATTACAAAATGTGCCTAACGAGTTAGGTGTAGAGTAATTTGGTAATATACGGATAATTAAACTCCTTAGACCACCGTTCAATGAAAAATAGAGCTCCTTTAGTCTTATTAGCACCAGAATTTATATAATTTATAAACTCTGGCTTACGATCCATTGTGACGCCCAAGTCAATGAATTCAGTAACTTGTTCAACATTGTAATTCTGAATCATTTAGGCAAAGGATTGCTAAGATGTTCTGGAATAGGACATATACCGTTGCAAGAGTACTCCTCTATCTTCTATAGAACGAGCTGATTTGAAGAGCTTGATCGATCGATGCGTAGATAAGTGCGTGAAGTATTGAGTGTGAGACCTTGTGAAATTCTTTGCTGAAATCAGTATAAACAACATTGGTTTGATAACCATTTTCAAAACCATTACTAGCATTACTGGGTAGTGAATTTCAGTAGGTTCGATTTTAATTTTATTATGGTGAATTCGATGAATTCGAGTGTGGTGAGTTTGAGTGTGATGAATAAAGCTATGCGTACCTTTCCTTTGAATTCCTCTAAGCTTCTCTTAATCCACAGAAAACTATATTTCCAATGGTGTATATAGCTTGGAAAACGAACCAGTATAAACAGCAGATGAACTGCCATAAAATTTGAGTTGAAATATTAATATTTTCATAGCTAATAGCATGAAACTGCACACCTCTATACTGGCTGCTGCAAGGTTTTGGATTTCGGTCTATGGGTATATGTACTTATAGATGAGTTAACAAGCCAAGGGCTTGCCTCTACTGGTGACCTAGTTGCCAAGGAGACCACTACTGCTATCATAAAACTTTAGTAGGAAAACTGTAGATGGCAAACTATTGGCTGGAGCATTTTCGTCTGTTGCTAAGGTTCTCATCGGCCGAAACTGAATTAATCAATTCGATGAATGTTGAGGAACAGGCTTTCGAAAGTACGTACACAGGTTAAAAACGGAAGTAAACATTTGGTTTAGAAACGTACTGTAATTGTATTGCACCAGCTAACTCAGATGAAGCGCTTGGCCTTTTTGGGAGTCATATTAAGATCTTGGCCCAGTAACGAGCGCAAATACGATTTTTTTTTATAAATTTATACGTACGTCTCGCCAAGATTCGGACTTGAGAGCCTTCTCATGGTAGAATGCACACGGCAAACTATTCGTCTACTGCAGGAATGACATGATATATTACAGCGTACAAATCTACCTTTCATTAATATTCATACGTCAGTTACAGAAAGTCCCTTCATACTTTCCAGCCCAGAATTATCTTGAGCTCACGAGAATGTGCGTAATACCAGCACATCAGCGCCAGGAAGAAGTTCTACCTAACCATGTTCTGTAGGCAATGAGCTCCACCATTAAAGCTAACTCATCGAACAAGCATCTCCATTTAGTTCGAAACTTTAGCTACAAATGGTCCTGAGTTTTCCTTTGGACAACCTCGTTGTGACATCATCACAAAATTTTGTGCTTCTTAGGGAAATTGGGAGTATAATGACCTTGCTCAGTCGGATCTTACGGGTGCGACATAATCGTTTGTACAAAATTTTCACCAAAACAAGGAATGAGGGTATCATATGGAAGCTATTTCTACGGTTTTGAGTTCAGATACGTTTCAGCTGAAATTTTGCTTGTTTTGTGAACAAGAAAATGGTGGCACCACTACAAATACTAGAGCAAGAGTCTCCAGGACTCGCTGAAAACCAATAAGGATTCCGTAAGCACAGGTCAAAAGACTGAAAAGTATATGTATATGAGTGGCAGAGGCGCTGGGACATAGCAGAAAAAGGTAGATGGACGTACAAGTTAATCGGTAACGTACAAGCCTGAGTGGAGAGAATACGCAGCGAGACGGATTACTACCTGACGCAACTTCTGACCGGACACGGTTGCTTTAGAGAATACCTCAATAAGTGCGGTCACGATGACGGGACAGATTGTTCTTTCTGTGGTAAGAGTAGCGAAAACATATCTTCTTTTCCTGCCCAAAATATGAGGTAGAGGAAATAGATATAGAGAGCCTTATTAAAGAACGGGTTACAAAAAAAAAAAATCGTGTGGAATAAAGTGAAAATTTGATCCGCAATCGCTCTCCAGGAATTGGGAATAAGGGATTGGCAACGCAGTAGCGTAAACAGAAGACATAACGGAGGATAGATCGGAAAGTTGTCCATGAAGAGCCAATCTGGTTAAACCTGGTCCTGGGAAGAAATGTAGAAATGTCTAGCGGCGGTCCCGTCGGACCAGCGAACTGCAGTCGGAGTTAAGGGTTTAGTATGTAGGCGTATTGCTCCGCAAGTCCAATGTGGTATGAGAATACTGATTGGGCGTGGAACCGAATGAGGTGTACCCTTAGCGGGCAGTATGAATCGTGCATGCTGTATGCTGGGAAGTAGCGGTATCTTTGGACGATTTCCCCTTGGGGAAAAAACTACAAATACCGGAATTTCACTAACATTTCCGTTCATAACGCGAAATTTTTTCTCATTCCAAATTCATTTTCAGTGAAAGAAATTCAGAGCGAGCATGGAGAGGAGTAAATCCAAACAAAGACAACGCGTGATTTGTGAAGCAACAACAACAACAAAATGTGCAATATTGCGAAATATGCGAGAAATATTACTGTGTGCATTGTTGTTGTTGTTGTCGTTTGTCGTTTGTTGTTGTTGTTGTTGTTGTTGTTGTTGTTGTTGTTATTGTTGCTGTTATTATTATTATTATTATTATTATTATTGTTGTTGTTGTTGTTGTTATTGTTGTTGCCGCTGCTGCTTTTGTTGTTGTTGTTGTTGTTGTTGTTGTTGTTGCTATTGTTGACTATGTAAACAAATAAATGCAATGGAGAACGCAAAAATGCGGTCGGAAAATATTGCAAAACAACAAATACCAAACAGCTATTGAAAAGTAACAACAACAATTACAAAAACAAACAACAATTACAAAAACAAACAAACAACCGCGAAATGCATGTTGCACAAACAATAGATAATTGTAATTGTAACGGAATTCCATGAATATGACGCAAACATGCAACAATAACAATACAAACTTACATACGTACATACATACATAAATACATAAGTATGTACATATGTACATATCATACAAGTGCATAGATAGCTATTGGCAAGAGCAAATGCAAACACCAGCTCATGCTTGTTCTTCCACTATCAGCAGGCGCAAGCCGACGGCGAGGAAGGAATATCTATAACACACCACCTCCAAGAGACGGGGACGCGTAAGGGGAAAGTGAAATGACCAACAAGAACAACAACAATCTGTAAACGAGCAATCAATGGCAAGAATGAGTGATACATATGTACACATATACAACATATACAACAACAAACATTGCAGCTACCCGTTCATCGCACATTTGGGGCGGCATTCCGCCGCATACCTCATGCCTCATACCTCATGCCGCATACCTACCTTACCACACCACACCACACCACGTCACGTCACGCCAAAGCAGTTCATTGTAATTTAAATGTAATCGAAAATCAATTGAACTAACATACATGCATACAACAACAACAACAACCATCAACTACAATTATTTGTTAATATAACAAAAACAAAAAACAACAGCGAAACAACAACAATAACTCATGACATTAACACAACAATGGCCACGGCCCACGGATATGGTGCGTTTGCGATACGGCGTATCAAGTGAATTTTCGATTTGTTGTTCTTGTTGCTGTTGTTGTTGTTGTTGTTGTTGTTGCAGCTAGTTAAAGTACCAGCAGGTTGTTGTACATGCGCATTTAATGATTAGTTGTGAGGCTGCACGGTGAGAAATGTTGATACGAAATCAAGCTCGATCAGATTCAAGCGCGTTTTCGCCAGGAGCTCGACATTATGCCGTTCCGAAGCCATGCGCGGTGCTGAGTTCGATGCGTTTCAACCACGAACCCTTCGATATGGGGTTATCCGATATCATCTCAACAGCTTTTAACGAAAAGAACAGGCAGAACTCGAGCGCGTACGGAAGATCTCGACATTAAGCGTGTATAGGGGTACGTGTAGTTAACGGCTTCCACTTCTACAGAACTGTCTTTCAAGATCTCAGCTAGACCAAAGGGGGAAAAGTGCAATTTAAAAGTCTCTCCCCTCCCTTTCGGTCGTAGACACTGTACCGTCTTTAGTTAAACAAATCGCATTACTTAAAAAAAAAAAAAAGTCCCGTTGATTCCACACTGGGCATCCGCCTTATCAACCAGAAACCTAATGTCGGAATTCACAAAAATCTTCTCACTATGTTTAGCTTGCAACTGATTGGCGAAGCTTTGCAGGATCCAGAATACATCAACAGCTAGAAAAATGACATTCGCTGCATCGTGACGAAAGAATGAGCCCACTGGGATCTTCAACTAACTGAAATCTAAGTTCAGAACTAACTGTAAATCTTATATTATCTGTCTTGTCGTCAGAGCGCTCCCAGGGAAGAAAAGTTTCGAGCATCTGTCCTCACCTGTATTCACATCATAAGTGGGGAACACTATCAGGTAGGTCTCATGCTAAGGTTATTACACAACTGTCTTGGTGCAATTCGACCTAAACTCTACATAAAACTTAAATTTTGGGATGAGATCAAAGAAAAGATCTCAAAAGATCCTCTGGGAAGCCGGTCTGAATGTTAATTAAGGTTGAGCACCTAGTGTAGAACTGATATTTAAGGGATGGACTGATCAGATGTTCCCTCTCTACAAGTGGGGTGGACAATAACTAAAGACAGTGTTGCAATTATGGAAGAAGATGGGTAAGGATAATGCGAAAGAGAGCTCTTTCTGAGTACATCAAAGGTACTATAAAATAAGAGTTCAGAGTAGCGATCAGGCAATTTTCCAGATAGCTCTGGTGCTTTACTGGCTTATAGGAAGCTTTTGCGTCCACGAAGTCGTTACCAATAGGTCTTACCGCTGCGTCGCCAGCCACGGGTGTGCCATTGAGGAAGAAATATCGTAAAAAATTTAACTTCAATTAAATCTCTTCCTCTTGATCCGAAACTTTATATGGGAAAGTAACCACAAAAGTGCGCTCAGAGACGGTCAGCGCTCGAAGAATTCAGTATACAGAAATCATTTCACACTCCTCTTCTTCGATGAGGGAAGATACAAACCGTCTTCAGCTAAGTGAAGCCTCAAAATATTGTTACTAGTACCTCTCAGACACTCTGAATGCAAGCTGGGGCCTGAGATGGATCAAGAACTGCTCAGCAAGCTTGAAGAATACTTGGAACACAACAAACCTATTGTAACTGCTGAGGAAATAAGCTTCACTCTGGACTCTACCTCTAAAGAGTTCTTAGGAGCAAAAGTATAGCTTCGGCGCCTAAGCGGCTGGCCTTCCTAGTCGAGAAGAGCTTGAGGTAACTGTAATTTTTTTCAGTGTAGAATATTTTTCGATTTCGTAAGAACGCAACACCGTTACAACGATGGTTGCTACATAGAAATCACAACAACAGCAAATACTACTGATGAAATTTACGGGCATGCTGAAGTACTAAATTACAACAACAACAAATTAATTTATAAAAAATAAAAATAAAAATAAAAAAAATTATTTAAAAAAATATTCAATAACAAATCCAAAAAGCAACAACAATAATTTTTATGCAACAAATTAACGAAAATCAATCAAACCGAGCCACCAACCCGGCCAAGTCGAGTGCGCCAAATTGCATTATCGATTAATTTTTTTTCTGGGGGCGTGTTGCGGCATGGAAGAAAAAACAACAACAACAACAACAAACGTTAAACAAAATATTTGTAGTAAAAACACGCATTCCAGTTAATAGCAACAACAACAAAACATCATTTCAACTGTTATAACAGGCAAACAACGCAGAGCCAAGACTTCCTGAGATGCCTGGAATGACTGTGCTGACCAGCATGGCTGGGCTGAATGCACACCACCAGGTGGTGAGTGAGTGCTGCTGTTTGTTGGTGGTGGCGCAACTGATGCAGGTGGCGTTGGTTGCACTTGCCAAAGCGATTGGTTTCGGATATTAAAGTAACAAATGGGCAGCTCGAATGAACTGCACTTACACGGGTATATATGTATATGTATATAAGTACGAGTATGCCCGCATGTCTGTACTGTAGGCAAAGGAAGGCAGATTGCAGCAATCAAGCAATGTTCGAAACTTTCAAGTTTACAAGTGTTTTGGCCTATGTAAAGTTAAAAGGCGTGCAACAGCAGTAGCAACAGCAACAGCAGTAGCAACAGCAACAGCAACAGTAACAGCAACAACAAGTGCATGGCACGGAAGCAAGTTGCTCGGCCGAAAACATAATTCAAGTGGAAGTGGTTAACAAATCGATGCTTTTAATCGATGGCGAAGGTAGGTTAGGTGAGGCGTAAGGCGGGGTAACTGAAGTTGCAATAAGAAAGCACTTGAAAGACGAATTTCGGAGTTGAAGTGTGGTGCAGAGGCAGCTCTTACTATTCAATAATTTCAAGAAATGTATTGCAAACTACTCATGTGATACACTCAATGCGAGATTTTTTTATTCAATATAAGCTGATCTAAATTTTGAATGGTCGAACATGCAACGTTCTGACGCGCTTACATCATTTTCAATGAAAAATATTTCAATTTATTTTAATTTAAATTTACTAAAACCAATTTTTTTTTGTCCAAAATTTTTTTTAGCTTTATTTAATTTTTGTTGTTGTTGTTGTAGTAATCGCAAAACTATTCCCCAAATTGGTTTCCAGGGTATATTGCGTGAGTGACAGTCCTTGGTTGGATAAAAATCCGGATCGTTCGGGCATAAAAACTCGACTGTCAGGAGAACTATTGCATGGTAGTTGCCTCTTACGACTGAAAGTATACAGAATTTCAATAAAAACAAAAACTCACTAACTACTTGTACATATTTTTTGATTTCATTATTCATCATTTCATTTTTTATAGATAGCTTTTGGTGGTTAAAATCCTCTTTTTTTTATCAACAATCCCAATGCATTCCCGAATGCGCGAACAATTCTTCGAATTTTTTTTAATGTCTTTGCGCATTAGGATGCAATTAATGTCATTTTTAATTTTTTTGTCATCTGAATTTTGGCAGCTTAAGAACCGAGTTTGCAGTTTTTCCAAGTGGCAAATAAATTTGTTCAAAGCTGTTCCACAGAGGAACTTTCATGTGACATAAAATTTTACAACATGTTGCAAAATATTGTATTTCTCTCTCGATTAGTATTTCGATACCGATGTTTTCATAATTATTTATGCTATCAATCTTTTAAATTGAAATAAAGGTATTTTCCAATAGGGCTGATATGATTTCTAAGTGTCGTTTTTGGCCATTTTTAATTGTATTCAGTAATGCTTACAATTTCATCCATGGATCACCATAAACGTCGTGAATTCGCTGATTTTGCGTTGGAATAACTTGAAAACGATAACGATTTTTTTTTAAGAAAATCATTTTCTTCGATGAGGCTCACTTTCATCTGAGTGGTGGGGTAAATAAACAAAACTGTCGATTTTGGTGTGAAGTAACTTCACAAATTATTCATGAACAACCATTACATTCACCTAAATTGACATTGTTTGGTGTGGTTTTTGGTCTGGTGGAATCATCGGTCTGTACTTCTTTCGAAATGAAGCTGGTAGCTCCACCGTTACTGTCAATGGAGATTTGGATGATAACCAAATAACCAAATTTTTATAGCCACAGTTGGAAGAAGTTGATCTTAACAACATCTGGTTCCAACAAGACGGGGGCTACGTGTCACAAGCACGTGAAACAATCGAATTATAGGCGAGAGAGGTTTGGAGATTCGATTATTTCAAGAAATTATGACATTGAATGGCCTCCAAGAAGTTGTTATCCCAACACCATTAGACTACTTCTGGTGGGGTTATTTGAAGTCATTGGTCTTTAGCAATAAATCAGACTCTCTTCAAGCTTTAAAAGTCAATATTGTACATGCTATTCAAGACATACGACTTCATTCAGTGAAAAAAAAGAGGCCATTTGAATGATGTTATATTCAGAACTTAATTGTATCGATTGTACTTCACATTAAATAAAAAACATTTGAATTTCCTTAACAATTAGTGTGTTTTTTAATTTTTTAATGGAGTTTTCTAGCTTTGACCAGTTCTACTATATGTATGTATATAGTCACGCACAATCTATTGTTACGATCTTGCTGATTCAACCTCGATGATTTCCAAAATCCTTCGGGTACGACCTCTGGATTGTTAAATAAAAAAATCGCCAACTTAATTTACAGTTTCTTTATTTATAAAGAATTTAATTAATGTCCTTTTGATTACTCAGTAATTCACAATTCAATTTACAATTTATTTTACTATTTACAATCGCTTGTATACAACTTTCACAATGTACTGTTTTCATTACTTCACTGTAGTGTAATCACAACGCGTTTACTTTACGATTGATTCACTACTCACTCACTGCAGTTCGTGTATCGCCCTTATATACAACTCCCGGTTGCTCGCAACCAACCGCCTAGAATAATCGAATCTTTTCTCTTTACGAATGTTCTCGTTTTACCCTCTAGAACATGCCAGTTATAGGCTTCTCTCTTTCATCTGACATTCGCTTCGCATTTTCGCCACAGTATCTTTACAATTCTTTTAAAATAAATTTTTTTAAACAGTTGGCAACGCTACTCGAAATATTTACTTATTTTCTTTTATTTCTTAATTTTTATTTAAAAAAAAAATAATAAAGATATGTTGAGGATTAAGAAAATTCCATATTTAATTATAATAAAAACGTCTAATAAGTTTATAAAAAAAGAAAAAAGTTATAAAAAAGAAAAGGAAAAATACAAAATTAATAAAAATTAAAATAAAGTTGGATTAAATTAAGTTAAATATAAATCGAGAAAAATTAAATTATTTTTAAATAAAATTTAATGAAATAAAAAAAATATAAAATTTTTTATTAAAATGAAAAAAATAAAATATAGAAAATAAAGTTAGTCAATATCAAACTGAAATAAATAAAAATAAAACAAAATTAAAATTGAATAAAATAATAATAAAATGAAATTAAAAATAAATTAAATGAAAAAAAAAACTTAAAATTAAATAAAAAAAGAATTAAATAAAATTAAATACTTTGATAGAAAGAATAAATAAATTACAATCAAAAAAATTAAAAAGTGAATTAAATAAAGTTAATTGAAATAAAATCTAAATAAATCAAAACGAAACTAAATAAAAATAAAATTAAATTAAATCCATTGAAAAAATACAAATAAAATTAAATATAATGAAAAAAAAAAAATTTAAATTATAATAATAAAAATAAAATATTAAAAATTATAATAATTTAATTTAATCAAATAAAGTAATTTCTTTATTTTTATTTTTCCTCTTTTTTTAATTTTAACTCATTTCATTTATTTTCTTATTTTGAATATTTTTATTTTATTTTATTTTCACAAATTTTTTTTTTTTAAATTTAATTTAATATTATTACTATAATTTATTGTATATTAATGTATTATTTTATTTTATTTTATATAATTCCATTTTATTTGATTTTTATTATTTTATTTTATTTTATATAAAATTTTTTTTACTTTACTTTTTTTAAATTTATTTGAATTAATTCGATTTAATTAAATTTTTTTTTTTTTTTTTTTTTTTTTTTTTTTGGCGACGAACCCAGCGTTGTCCAACCTCCCGCCTAACCGACCGAGGGGCGCACTGCCTGATGGATAAACGTAAAATCCAACAGACCAGTGACCGAAAACCAGGTACAGCCCGAACTGACCTGAATCCGAGACCGATCGCGGAAGTTCGCGCCTATACTTGCCTCTTACACTGAGCAGCTACAGATTTGCTCATCAGCTGCTATAAAGTAATTCGCGATTAAGAAACGTTGAGAATATAAAGAGATTATTTATAAATTCAAAACTCTCATATCTTTATACAAAAAAGTGAGTCAGAAGAATCAAAGGTGGCGTAATGAGAATTAAAATCTTTACACAAACATCTGATTGGTTCGTGCATTCCAAAATTGGTTTTGCATTAAGACAAGGAAAGGGGACTAAAGTATCTAGATTGTCTTAAAGGGACACTAAAGTTAAACTCGCTAAGTAGGAATGGACCATTGATAATACCTCGTATCAGCTTAGTTAAAAATCAAACTCCAAGCATTTCTCGTCGAGTCTGGAGTGAAGACAGATTAATAAGCCTTAATCGGCTTTTATAAGGAGGGAGATTTTTATTCGCATCCCAATGTAAATTCCTTAACGCGAGTAGTAAGAATTGTTTTTGTACAGACTCCAATTTGTCACTATGCAATTGATACTGTGGACTCCGTACAGCGGAATTATATTCCCAAATGAACCTAATGAGTGAGGTTTAGAGTAATTTGGTAAAATATGGGTCGTTAAACTAATGATTTGATTTGATTTGATACTTTGTTTAATTTTTAATTTTATTTTATTTCATTTAAATAAAAAAAAATTTTAATTTTAATTTTTTCATTTTTATTTTTTTAAATTTTTTTTTTATTAATTTTTTTTTTATATAATTAATTTTATTACACTTTTTATTTTTATTTATTTTTTTTCTTTTAAATTTTTTAAATTTTTTTATAATTTTTTTTTTAATTTTAATTTTATTATATTCCATTATATTTTATATTATTAAATTTTTTTTTAATTTTTTTATATTTTTTTATATAATTCTCTGATCAAAGAATACACCCCTAGGCTCAGGGAGATATCCTACTTTTGTATTCATACTTCAAAAGCCCGAAGTTATTCAATAATCATTGAAACTTTTATTTTTTTCTTATCAACACTTCTAAATCCTCTCTCTTCAATAAATTTGCATTCAAAATTCAATTTAAAAACTACTCGAACCTCTCTCGTCACCATTTGGGACTCCTCTATGCATGCAAAGCGAGTGCACTGCAGCCAGGCTAGAACAGGTGAATACACCGGATATCTCATTATTTATGCTTTTTATTTTTGCACTCTCCTCTAGCTTCTTATCTTCTTTCTTTTTTGCTTTTCTTAAGTTCAGTTCGTTTAAGCATTAAATGCAAATATCAAAAGGATTTAAGTGAACGTACGTTAAGATAAGGTAAACGTTAGTTGACAAAGTGTGGATATGAAAAGTATAATAATATACCGTTATTTTTTATACAGACTTATAGAGACGAAGAAAAAGAGAAAGAAATAAGGTAAAATAAGTACAGTGGGGTTAGTTATGTAAAATCATTTTCATAATGTGGAAAGAAGCAGCATACGCATGTAGTGATGGCCGGAATTTGGTAGAGGTTAGAGCTTTTGACAAGCTTAAAAGCTCTCTCTTTGCGCCAAAGCAACGTAGTCACTTACTTTTATTATTATTATTATTATTAATTATTATTATTATTATATACTTAAGTCATATCGACGATCTTGCAGATCATTTCATTTCCATCAACATAGAAAAGTTGGATGGAAGGGAGGGAAAAAGCTTATTTTACTTAGTATGTGACTTTCGATATCCGTTTCTCACTCAGTTGGAACGAAGATTGCTTGGACCATTTCTAACTTGTACATTTTTTTTAACTACTGTATGTTCTAAGGATCCAACAGACTGTCCAAAAGAAGCTCACATTTTGGAATTATTCTTCTCCTAAGCTTAATTTCATGTACTCAAAGGCCTCTCTCTAAACGATAATCTAAGCTAGAGCACACGAAGCTCGAGAACCCCCTAACTTAGCTTTTCACACACTCCACGCCCAAAACCAACTCCGTCCCATTGTACTCCCGTAGTTCAGTGTCAAGTACGCAGTAGAAGCATTAGACAAGCTCACACTGCCTTGCAATTGTAGCGACACAGTCACCTTACCATCAGCAGAAGACAACTATGCGGTCAGGCTGGTAGATGGGTAGGTAGATAGTGGATACGACCTGCATGCAGCAGCCCCTAAAATTATGCAATACGAGCTGTTGGTTGCTAAGTGAAAAACGAAGTTTTGCTGGAGTTGGCTGGAGGCGATGTAAAACAAAAACAAAAAAAGAGAATGAGAGAATGTAAGAAGAGCTCTAACGACAGACAGAAAACTACTTCAATATTTGCAATTTAACGGTATTAGACGGTTATGCCACTACAAACACAGACAGTTATGCAACGGTAAATGCAACTGCAGTGTTGTCAATATCCGCAAAAGCTGTTTGAAATGTTGAAACCAAGTCGGGAAAATGAAAAAGAGAGAAAAGTTTCCAGCCAGAAAGTCGAAGCAAATTGACATCCTATGCTCATGGACTAACTTTTAACCACTTAAAATGTGCACAGAAAATGGATAGTTGAACTAATTGAGGTTACATTGGTTTTCTTGAAGTTTCTCTCGAAGATTATAGATTTCTTCTGAAGCCAAATAGCTGACATTGATCTCGGTTAGTTCTCTGACTGATTGTCTAGCGGCGAGTAAAAAGACTTGCCGAAATTTAAGTGAACTTTTTTTTTTGTGATAAGTATTAGGTCCTGCTATGAAAGTTCTCTGCTAAAACCCGACTGCGGGCTCAGACACAAAGGATACTGGTAGTGTTTAGGATTTTGTGTTGTGAGGTGCAGAGTATTGTAGCAGTCTCAGATGCCTGATACAACACTAAATCCGAAACGTTATGGCTTCGTAGTCTTTCCCGAGCTTATATTACAATTCTGAGCCAACTAAGCCTAAGAGACGCTTTAAATACTATTTTAGGCAACAAAGAAACTTTATAGTCGACTTTGGTACAAGATCGGAGTTTTATTGCAAGAGTGTAAACTCTGACAGGATAAAAATTAGATTAAGTGGATCCGATAGCTTTGAGAACTTCTCATCGGCCTTACCGCGACTCTACTATTGCGAAACCAACGTGAGTGGGTAATAAGGAGTAACCGGACAGTCAGAGTCTCCTGAGGTTCCAACTGTTTCGGGAGCCGATGTCACTCATTGTCAAACAATTCAAATGGATTCAACCAGAAATGAGTGTAAACGGTCAAGGTGTCAATACCAGACCTTCCAACATCTCTAACCCCCTTGGAAAGCTGTTCACACACTTCTAAAGAGAAAATCAATGCAAATCCGTACAACTTCTCTACAAGCATGCTGCTCTACAAGCATGCACAAATACAAAGGGCCATTAAAAGCCGCATAAACCAAGGATGGGTGAATGGGGGTGGCTGTGAGAATAACAGTATTTGGGTGTTGCTCCAAGTGAGCTCGTGTTTGAGTATGGGAGAGAATAGTTGTGTGCCGGTAGGTGTCCTGGCTGGATAGTGTCGTGTTCTACATAGTTCTCCTACATACATATGCACGAGTACATATAAATACTCGTATGTGCGTACATATATGCATGTATTTGTGCTTGTTTATGGTATTTACGGTAAATAAGCTCGTCGTGTATACACATTTGGGCGGCTTATGCGGGTAAACGAAAATGATGAGGAATCTACTACTGACAATATGTACATACATAAATATATTATGTTATGTATGTATGTATACAACCGAGTCTATATACTTTTCGGTTGGGTTGAGTGGGTTACGCAGCGATAGTGTCGTTAGCAAGCAAACCAGCCCACATATACGATATATATGTATGTACACTTTGTATACATGTATTTATATATGTACATACACACATACATATATATGAATAATAGTTATTTCAGCAACAGGGCAGTAATGCAATTCTTTGTTGGCCTAGGTCATGGAACTCGGGCAGCGGCAGCGCAAAACTATTTACTGCTATTTTCTGTCTGCCACATCGCCAAGGTGGCAAGGTATTTGTGTTTGTGCGCATTAAGTAAATATTATACGAATTTATTTATTTGAAATTGGAAAATGGAAAATGGAAAAAGTTCAAGTGAGTGTAGCCATGGAAAAACTCTGTGTTGCTGTAGAAAATCTGAAACTTTTTTAAGTGGAAAGCAGACGTTGTTGATATCATTTATGTATGTATGTATGTATGTATGCAGTAAGAAAGCGCACAGCCGGCGGCTGAATGAATTTCGTATTTATTGCATTTTCCGTTTCAACTTCGTTTCATAGATGTGGCAATTACATAAAACCTGCTGCAAGGCACTGAGAATAAAGATTTGTAGAGGAATTCAATTTTTTTTATTTTTATTTCATTATGTTAAAAACCTCTATGTTTATACAAAAAAAAAAATAAAAAAATAAAAATTAAAAAAAAAAATTCAAATAAACTAAAAAACTTAAAATTCAAAAAACTAAACTCAAAATAAATTAAATTAATTTAAATATAAATTAAATTAATTTAAATATAAATTTAAAAAAAAATTTAAGCAAAATATAACGAAATTTAAATAAATAAAAATTTAACTAAATTAAATTTAAATATAATAATAATAATATATAAAAAAATTAAATTAATTAATAAAAATAAAAAATATAAAAATTAAAATTAAAAATATAATGTAAAAATAAAGAAAAATACTAAAAATATTAAAGAAAATTAAAAAATGTAAAAAAAATTAATTTATTTAAAAATTGTGTTAGAAAATTATAATAAAGCTTATAAAAAAATAATTTAACAAAACTAATTTATTTATTTATTAATAAAATAATTATAAAAAATAAAAAAAAAATTATAAAATATAAAAAAAAATTATAAAAGCTAAAAATAAAACTCAATAAAAATTAAAAAAAAAATCAAATTAAAATGAATTAATTTATATCTAAATCGAGAAAAATTAAATTATTTATAAACAAAATATAACGAAATAAAAAAGAAAAAAATATAACACGTTTAATTGAAGTAAAAGAAAATAAAATAAATATAGCTAAAATTGAAATAAATAAAAATTCAACCAAATCAACCTTAAATATAATAATAATAAATTTCAAAAAAATTAAACAAATTAATAAAAATAAAAAAATATTAAAAAATTAGAGAAAAAAATAAAAAATTTAATAAAGAAATAAAAAATAAAATATTAAAATAAAAATAAAAAATTCAATTAAAAGTCCATAAAAAATTTAAAAATTTTAATGAAAATATAAAATTTAATAAAAAAATATATATTAAATATTAAAAAAAAATTCAAATAAAAAATGTAAAAGAAAAATAAATAAATAAATATTATTAAATTAAATATTGTGACAAAAAATTATAATATATTCAATAAAAATAATAATTTAATTCAGTTAAATAACTAATTGATTAATAAACCAAAAAAAAAATTAATAAAAATTAAAATGATATTAAATAAAAAACGGATAATCCAAGTAGATGTACTTTTTTCAATAGCCTTTTTTGACAGATCACGCGTGAGTCTTGTCAAGCTTTCATGTTATTTTTGTTCAGTTTTATTTGGCATTTCATCGTTAAAGGACTTGCGCCTGAGCCCGGTTTACAAATCATTCAACTTTATTACGAAAACTCACATTCTGTAAAGAACGTGTTTCGCGCGCTTCGCTCAACTTATGGTCAACCTAATCGGCATACTGAGCGTACTATTCGCAACACCATCACCCATCTTGAGACAAAGAATTCATTATTAGATAATATTCGACCGAATAGACCACGTCCAGCACGCAGTGAAGAAAATATAGCGGCCGTAGGCTGAGAGTGTACACGAAGACTGTGGAGAGTCGATTCAGCACCGTTCGCAGCAACTCGAACTGACGTATGGAATGACCTGGTGCATTTTACGCCGAGACAAGCGACATCGCTTCGCTCTATGGGCTCTTGAAAAGTTCCAAGAGCCGACGATTCGAGCCAAACTGTGTTCAGCGACGAGGCCCATTTCTGGCTCAATGGGTATGTGAACAAGCAAATGTCCCGCATTTGGGACCAAGAGCAGCCTGAAGAGATTCAAGAGCTGCCATCTCATCCGGAAGAAACAACGGTTTGGTGTGGTTTGTTGGCCGGTGGAATCATCGGTCCATATCGGCCGGCGAGAACGTAACCGTCAATAGCGAATGTTATCGCGCCATGACAACCGACTATTTGATGCCTGAAGTGTCGTGATCTCCGCGACATTTGGTTTCAACAAGACGGCGCCACTTCCCACACATCGCATCAATCAATGGATTTATTGAGAGCACACTCCGGCGAACAGATGATTTCACGTTTTCGTCCGGTCGATTGGCCACTAAGATGGTGTGACTGTAACACATGCGGAAGTATAATTGCAAAGTCTGTTCACCAGAGGTGTGGCTGTCACAGGGCGTCGGTCTAGAGGAAAGAGACTCGCTATATAAATGTGTCTCAAGATCTAAGTCTAGATACGTAATGAGATTGTGCGCTGGGTTTGGAACACGCCACGTAGAAACCAGTGAAAAAATATAACAAATCCTTTTGATGACGGCCACTGTAAACGCTTCAAGGACCACGACTTAAGTGTAGTCACCTAAAATGTCCGGTTCTTTAAATGGGAATGTCCCCCACCTCAACTGGCTGATGTCCTCGTAATACTAAGGCTGACATCACAGTCGCCCAAGAAATACGATGGACGGAACTAGAACGGAGACGGTCCATGTGACATTTATCACATTGGTTTTGTCTTCGTTGTGCGAGAGAGACTCCGTCGCCGAGTTCCGTCATTCTGGCCGAACGTATCGGAACCATCTGCATCAAAGATGCTTCCTATGAGTGTTTAGAACACACCTAGAAGAGCTGCTCCCGCTACAATGCACAAATCATGCTTGGCGTTTTTAACCACAGGATGCACAAAGAAGGTATCTTCGTCGCAACAGTGCTTTAGGTAGCGATGTATGTGGCATCAGATTCCGGCATAAGAAAATTCATCAAACTACTTGGCTGTCTCCGGATCAAATGTCGTGTCGCCAAATAGATCATATTATGATAGACGAAAGACATACCACAAAAGCTCTAAATATTGTATAGGTTCCGAGGACAACGTAAGATCGACTAGGATCATTATCTCGTAGCAGCACTGAGACGCCCTCCCCATTTAAGCCGCGAAGAGCCCGTCAACAAGCACAAGGAAAGTTCGACGTCTAAAAGCTGCAGACAGCCAAGCAATTTTCTACATTACTGTTCTCCAAAAACACTGAACAGCAATTCGCTATAAGGGAACTGTCCAACTACTTACGTATCGCCGCTTCAGTAGCAATTAGTTTTCGACAAGGTTTGAAAAAAAAAAAAAATGATGGGGTGAGGTATAATATGCTGCAGTGGAGAGACCAGTGGTCGACTACAACACAAATAGAGATCGAATGAGGAAGAAGGAAGCGAAACGCATCCCCCCTCCCCCCCGGCATACTGAGTTTATGGAGAGAACACTTCGCCAGGCTGCTGAATGGAAGTGAATGTGCAACAAACGAAGATGGTGAACTCGAATCTCCAATCGATGATAAGAAGGAAAGAAAAAAATCTCCAATACTCGAATAAGATGATGTCCAAGTACTAATTCGATGTGCGACGATTGGAACTTAAGTTTGCTCTGCTGCCCTAACCGGAATGGAAGGGTGACTAACTAAAACCGACCTTCAACGAACTGATTGCACCTTATCAATGTGGTCTTCCGACTCGACAAAGAAGCGATACGAATAGGTCGGGTAGTGTTAAAGAACAAGACAAATTAGTTTCATAAAACCAAAAACCAAAAGTCACCACATTTCCATCTTAGCTCACACGTCACTATTGACAGTTATAACTTTGAATGCAAAAGTCTACAAGTCGCTCAGCATTCCGTGTTTTTGTTGTAGCGGCTAGTCAACCCCGCCCAACGTCAGGTAGGTCCAGTCTTAGTCACGGGTCTTTCGAGGCAGCTCGAGCTCTTGTTCTGCAATGGGTGGCGATTGGATTCCCAGCACGCCATTCACAGGAAGAGAGTTCACAAAGGTGTGAACGGACTCTCGGTGAATGGTGTTTATGGTCTGTCTATACGCTGTTCTGTCCAGCGGGTCTTATCTGTATTGCTGTACGGAGTCGCGGTAGACAAGTACTCCCTTCGTGATGCGCCTAGGTGGTGGGTTCAGCTTCCAATAAGTGTCTGTTGGGATGATCCCTTAACTGGGAGCACAGATGTTTCACTGGGAAAGTGGTGCTCCGGCGCCAACAGGAGGTTTCCCGTCACGGTCCAAAGGGCAGTGTTCTGACTTGTTTGTAGCTTCTTCAACTGCGTCTCGCTAGTCACGGTGAATAGGTAAATCGGTGCAGCAAGGTTTACGATCGGCCGGACAATTGCCTTGTACGTTGTCAACAACGTTTCTTTGTCTTTTTCCCCGGGTGCTACCGGCTAGCGATTTCAGGATTTTTCAATCGTATGCGGAGTGAAGGAGTGCAGGCTGTCAAATGTGACTCCCAGTAATTTTGGGTTGTTTGTGGTTCACATTGAGTTCTAGCCTAGTACTCCTTCGCCCAGCTGGTGAAAAGGGTAGCAGAGGACTTCGCTGGTTCTATGTGAAGATGTCGTGCAGTGAAGAAGCATATCCGTCCTGATAAATGGTATAAAAGCGTGGAGAGTGCCGACATCCGATAAGTCGGCTTTAAGAGTTTTCGATTGAAAGGCTTTAGGGGAGATTTCTCGTCCTTTGACCATTAGCGGAGGCGAGTACCTCATACACTGGAACGATGGGATGTACGAGTTATATGTTCACATTGGCATAGTTCCGCGAATCAAGAGACAGCCGCCACACGCTGGCTAGGTCATGTCATCCGTATAGTCCTGAAGACCACAGGATTTGAATGTATTCTATGCAGCTGGTGGAAACAGGGGAAGACCACACTTCACTGGAAGGATCATGTAGACAGCAACTGGATATATTTGATATTTCCAATTACGAAGAAGAAGAAGAAGAAGAAGAAGAAGAACGGTACGTACGGAATTTTTACTTCATTTAGACACACACAAAATTCAATTTCGCACATATTTTTTCCAGTACAGCCGAAAAAGTTTTTATTTCTTGAAAAAACTGACATTTTCACAACACATCCGGTGTGACTGTGTATGCCTCCACAGCACTTTTAACAAATTCCACATTCCACAATCTAGCAAAAAAAAAAAGTTGCCGTCACTTTGCAAACTTTACAGCGAAAATCGCTTAGACGTATTTCCGTTATTACACAATAACACGCACTACTACACACACACACACACACACAGTCCTATCTGCCGGTACCACTCACCTCTTGTATCGTATTCTCCGGCTTTTTTGTCGACATATTCAGGAAGCGTTCTTGTGTCTGGCAAAATTTCTCCGTCTTTTTATCGAATTTCTTTTTATTCTCCTTAACGCCGCCAATGTGTTTCTTTCGAAAATCCTCCAACGGTGAAATGATGTGTTGATCCGCCAGCGTCAGCTGTTGAGAAATGAGAGAAATGGTGCAGAAAGTGTCATTTAGTTAGAATCACAATCACACACACATACAAATGCAGTTGGTTAAACATTTAGTTCATATTATTATTAAAAAAGTTTTTGCGGTCAGTTTGTGTGTAGAAGAAATTCGCAATAAATTCAAAATTTTATGGTTTATTGCCTTTGCCTCTGCCTGTGCCAGTGCAGAACTCAGCGAAAAATATTAGTTTAGTTTTGCTTCATTGCTTTTTACTCACCATTTTCTCACGCTCATCCTCGATGGTACCGATTATGGCGGCGAAATGTTTCAGACTTTCGCAAATGACATTCTCGTCGTCTGTTTGCGCTGTGCCAATGCATTCGAAATTAAAATCGTCCAGCAAATGGGCCAATTGTTTCATGCGGGTGGACAATACTGGAAAGAGAGAGAGAGAGAAGAGGAGAAATTTATTAACGAAAAATGCACTTGTAAGTAAAGTTATTAATCGAAAATGCTATAATACTAGGCGAAGCCCTTAATTAAACCATATTTTTCGCAAATTAGTTATTTAATGCCTTTAGGGATGCCAAGATTCTCACACAACTAACTCTTTTGCTGGGAGAGCACGAAAAATAAAGCGTTAATTTTACTTAAGCAGCATAAAGCTCTTATTCTCTTTTCGCTTGGCATTTCATTCACTTTATGCCGCATTCGTGCAATTCTCAAACAATTTATGAAATAAAGGAAGATACATTTCCAGGTTCCCTATTTAAAAAAAAAATACACACAGAAAATTCGAATTTAATGGGGAATGTTTATTATCATTCGAAAGAACATTCTTTGGCATTTATTTTTTGAAGATTATCTCTTGCAAATGTTGGTCACGGCTACGTCTCAGATGGTCCATCCGTTGAGTCCACTTTTCGTTGACTCGTTCGAGTATTTCTACTGGTAACTGGCGAGTGACACGTGTGATGCGCGATGTCTTGCTCCATGACCTGAATCGAAGCGAGATTGTCCACATAGACTTTAGACTTTACATATCCCAAAAGTAATAGGTCTAACGGTGTGATATCACATGATACTGTTGGTCAATCGAACGGCCCAAAACGCGAAATTATCTGCTCGTCTAAGTGTTCTCTCAAAATATTCATTAATTGATGCGATGTGTGGGAAGTGACGTCGTCTTGTTGAAATCAAATGTCGCGGTGATCACGGGCTTCAATTTCAGGCATCAAATAGTCGGTTATCATGGCGCGATAACGGTCGCCATTGATGGTTACGTTCTCACTGGCATCATTTTTGAAGATATATGGACCCCGATGAATCCGCCGGCCCACAAACCACACCTAACCGTAGTTGTTTTCTGGATGAAATGGCAGCTCTTGAATCTCTTCAGCTTGCTCGATGTCTCAAATGTGGAAATTTTGTTTGTTTACATACCCTTTGAGGCAAAAATGAGCCTCATCACTGAACAAAATTTTGCTTGAAAACATCGGTTCTTCTTGGAACTTTTCAAGAGTTCATAGAGCGGAGTGATGTCGCGTGGGAAGGTCGAGCGGCTTCAGTTCCTGCACAAACTGTATTTCGTACGATTTAAGATCTCGACGTAAAAAGCGCTAAGTCGTTAGGTTGTTCTATACGTCAGTCCGAGTTGCTGCGAACGGCGCCGAATCGACTCTCCACGGTATTCGTGTATACTCTCAGCGACGGCCGCTATATTTTCTTCACTGCGTGCTGGACGTGGTCTATTTCCTTGAATATTATCCAATAATGAATGCTGGATCTCAAGATGGGTGATGGTGTTGCGAATAGTACGCTCAGTAGGCCGATTATCGTTGACCATAACTTGAGAGAAGCACGCGAAACACATTCTTTACAGAACGTGAATTTTCGTAATAAAGTTGAATGATTTGTAAACGTTGTTCAGGCGTAAGTCTTCACGTGACAGCTTGACACGACTCACGCGTGATCTTTCAAAAAAAAAAAGGCTATTGAAAAAAGTACCTCCTCTTGGATCACTCTTTAATTGGTATAGCTATTTTCTGAACCATCTTCTTGTAACCAATCGAAAGATTACACGAAGAATCAATTCTCACTACTTCTGGCCTATACACTGGAGTTAAACACGATTTTTTACGCGACGCCTTAACTGAAAGGGGCGCGACGCCTTGATAGCAAGGGATTGGAGAAAAATGCATTCTGAATCTAATGTCACTTGGAAATGAAAGAAAGAGGGAAACGGCTGGGTAAAACGTAACTTCGTCTTGATTATTCCCATTCTAAGTAGAGAAGCAAAGCTTGAAAAGACATAAATTCAGAACTTTCCAGAAATAGAGAGGTTGACGGAAAATATGTCACCGACTCTCGAAGCTAAAATATACTAGAATCACTATATGGATACTTTCGTATGGCCTCTGAGAATAAGAAGTTCAAGAATTTACTCGAGGTAAGGCATGTTTGTCGTAAGAATTGACTAAAATCTAATAGTTCCGACAACAGTCGTGTCTTTTTACCGAAACGGCCCGTATTTTTATTCGGCCAAGGATTGTTACTGCCGCTGCGTTCCCCGAAGAACCTCTTTGGAGTATACTTTTGCGGCTAAGACAACACTTTTGCTCTGTAAATGCACTAGCATGGTATGGGTAAACTGTAAGACACTCTCGAGTCTCAGCTCATACGAAACATTTCCTATTCAACGAAACAAAATAGAAGGAGTAAGATATCGTGAGTCGAAAATAGAAGCCATACCGGTTTGCATACAGAAATTTCATGAACATGAAGAGCTCGAGCAATTAATTGACGGAAAAATTAAAAATCTATGAGAAGAAGCGATGACTAAGTAGTGATGCGCTGCATGATGGGGACGTACTCTCTCTGCGAGGCAGAGTATTAATTCTGTATATGTTGTTCGGAATTTGCTGATCTTATGAAGAGATCACTTCTATTATAACCTGGCTAATTGTGGGCGTCCATAAGACACCCGAACTTGAAGAGCTATTAGGTATACTGAGTATCGACGTCTGTGTTGGACGTCTACCCTAACCATCGACTTTGAGCCCAAGAGCCACCGAAAACCCTACAAAGAGGCGAGTTTCTACGGTCCATCAGCTGTGTTTTTCTGTTGGATGGTGAATAGTAAGCCTTGTTTAGGTCCCTAGTTAGAGAGACATATAGGAAACCGACATGGAAAACGGAATTGCTAGGCAATGTATGCACAAGCAGATTCTTGCAGATAAAGAACACATTAGCAAGCATCTCGACCCATGAAAATTGGTACTTGAGACAATCATTGACGTAATTGGAAGCCAACCTAGACGTAGTAGGAACCGATGAACACGGATAACTTACACTCTCAGAAAAAGCAGGAAATTTTTAGAGGTTTTGGTATACTGAGTGAGTATGCTCTCATAGGATGAATCGCAATTGAAAGATACAGTTGAAACCGTTGAAGTCAACGATGCGAAGATCATGATTTTCCTGCAGCCATCCGATTTCCCTGCTTTATGCAGTACTAGACTTCGGATTTTTGAAGTCATTCTTGAGGAAGCGCTTTGTCATGTGTATGAATGAATAAGGAGTTTATAAGGTTCACTCAAAATATCTCGCATCATAATCGACTTATGGGTGAGAATTTCCCCAAATCGTCAACCACTTCTAACTAACCTTAACTAGAAGATAAGGATCAAGCCAAAAGAAGTAAATCACGCGTTTTGCGTAAAGTTTAGACGTTCACTTCCCTATTGCCTGCAGAATCTTATGGCACGCAATGTGAGAGACCAGAAATTAACTCTCTTCAAAGACATCGGAACTTTTCAATGTGGTTTGGGAAATCATAAAATTAATTGCAGAACTGAGCTTCATTTGGTATGTCGAAATAGCGTAAAAGGAAACGAAAAAAGAGTGATTTTATAGCCTTTGATGTGATACGACTTCCATACTATGAAGAGAAGAGAAAACGAATTGCACTAAATTTAGCTGAAACATATTTTCGCATTAAGTTTTTATTACCTAAAAATCTTTTCCACTAAAAAATAGTTAGATTTCAAATTATTACTGTTCATTTTAATTAAATGAATTTGAAAAAAAAAAGAACCAACAATAAAATCTGATATGGCAAAGCATATTAACATATTTATTAAATTTCTTTTTATTACAACAACAACACAATCTTGAGAACCTAAATCTGGGTAGAATTAGTCGCGCTGCTAACCGACAAACATAGAAAAGAAACCAAAAAGAAATGTGAATAAAAAACCAAGAACAATATTGTGAGGCCTAGAAGAAGTAATTACGCGCATGCGCAATGGAAAAGGTAGAGATAAGAAATGAAGAGAAATTATGCATTTATACCTGCTTGAATTTCGCAAAAGATCTCAAGATCACTATATGTTAAGTATGTTGTAATGGTACAGGGTTTTTGAAGAGGTTAAATTTATTTTTGATGGATTTTTATTTTTTATTTATTTTAAATTTTTTTTTTTTCTTTAAAGTTTCTACAAAATAAATTAATATAAAATGCTCTCGTGTGATTATGATATGAAATCAATGTCGTGCGGGTGACTAGGCTCTAAAATAAATGTTTTTGCAAAAAAAACCGATATCTAGGAAATAACGAGAGATCCATTTCGAGGTTCACTAGTTTTTTAAAGAAAAAAAAACACAGAAAAT
The DNA here is from genome assembly GCA_030068015.2 of Neoceratitis asiatica. Lineage (NCBI taxonomy): Eukaryota > Metazoa > Arthropoda > Insecta > Diptera > Tephritidae > Neoceratitis > Neoceratitis asiatica. The sequence continues at coordinate 82,072,125 of CM061525.1, read as the reverse complement.
TCAAATTTAATGGCGAATGTTCATTATCATTCGAAAGAACATTCTTTGGCATTTATCTTTTGAGGATTATCTCTTCCAAATGTTGGCCGCAGCTATGTTTCAGATTGTCTATCCATTAAGTCCAATTTTCGATGACTCGTTCGTGCATTTCGACTGGTAACTGGCGAATGACTCGCGTGATGTTTTACTCCAAGGCCTGAATCGAAGCGGGACTATCCGCATAGAATTTAGACTTTACATATCCCAACAGGAAAAAGTTCAACGGTGTGTATCACACGATCTTGGTGGTCAATCGACCGGCCCAAAATGTGAAATTATCTACTCACCGAAGTGTTCTCTCAATAAATCCATTGATTGGTGCGATGTGTGGGAAGTGGCGCCGTCTTGTTGAAACCAAATGACGCAGAGATCATGAGTTTCAATTTCACGCATCAAATAGTCGGTGATAATGGCGCGATAATGGTCGACATTGACGGTTAGTTTCTCACCGGCATCATTTTTGAAGAAATATGGACCGATACTTCCACCGGCTCACAAACCACACCAAACCGTTATTTTTTCTGAATGAAATGGCAGCTCTTGAATCTCTTCAGGTTGCTCTTCGATCCAAATTCGACAATTTTGCTTGTCTACATACCCGTTGAGCCAGAAATAGGTCTCATCGCTGAACAAAATTTGGCTCGAAAACGTCGGATCTTTCCTGGAACTTTTCAAGAGCCCATAGAGCGAGGCGATGTCGCTTGGGAAGGTCGAGTGGCTTCCGTTCTTGCACAAACTGTATTTTGTACGCTTTCAATTTAAGATCTCGACGTAAAATGCGCCACGTCGTTCCATATGTCAGTCCGAGTTGCTGCGAACGGCGCCGAATCCACGGTCTTCGTGTACGCTCTTAGCTACGGCCGCTATATTTTCTTCACTGCGCACTGGACGTGGTCTATTCGGTCGAATATTATCCAATAATGAATGCTGGGTCTCAAGACGGGTGATGGTGTTGCGAATAGTACGCTCAGTAGGCGGTCGATTATGTTGACCATAGGTTGAGCAAAGCGTGCGAAACACATTCTTTACAGAACATGAATTTTCGTAATAAAGTTGAATCATTCGTAAACGTTGCTCAGGCTTAAGTCTTTCCATGATGAAATGCCAAACAATACTGAACAAAAATAACATGACAGCGTGACACGACTCACGCGTGATCTGTCAAAAAAAGGCTATTGAAAAAAGTACCTCTACTTGGATCACCCTTTACAATGAATCAATTGATCGGGGTTCCAGATAAAAACGCAGCTGTTTATTTATTTATTTAACTCAAAAAATTTTTTTTATTATTGAAAATGATAAATTTGATTTCTAGTATAATCTTTAGCAAAAAAAAAATAATTATAAGTTCTAGAAAAATTTATTAATACCAAAACCTGTTATTTTATTTAATGCATTTTTTTTTTAATTCAATGAATAATCGAATGAATGATTAATTAGAAAAAATCCTAAGTTATTAATTAAAACAATGGAAAAATAACTTTATTTTAAATTTCGATTACTGATTGATTGCGTTTAATTTATTGATTAATTACAAAATTACTTTTTGTTCAATGGAAGATACGAGGGTGGTTTGATGTCATTTTGTATAAAATATATATTTTCGGCAAATAAGGGTTTTTATTCCTCAATACAGCCTCCTTTTATCTCTATACATTCCATCCAGCATTTTTGCCATTCCTTCCAGAAGAAGAAGAAACCTATTATTTCTTGCAAGATCCTCAAATTAGGCGTTTATTTCAGTGAGTTGACATCTTCATTCGACCCGAATCCCTTAAAGTCAAGTCATTTCCTCAGGGTTTTAAACAGGAAATAGGCGCACGCCCTAAATCTCGAGAATATACTGGATAGGGTAGCAGTTCGTAGCCAAATTTATGAATTTCTGCCACAGTGGCTACATGCAAGTGCACCAGTACAGTACAGTGTCCTGATGGAACAAGACATTTTTCGCCAAACGCGGCCGTTTCTGCTTCAAATCAATATTGAATCTGTCAAAAAACTCTGATCCTTTCCCCGGTGATCTTTTTACCCTTTTCGAGGTAATTGATGTGAATGACACCTCGTGCATCCCAAAATGCTATGGTTTTATTGGTCGACATAACCAGCTTGGCTTTCTTTAATGCACGTTCATGGATAAACTCATTGTCTTGATTGTTCTTTGGTCTCCAGTGTGGTGTGGTAGATCCATATTATCGACGATTTCTGGCGTGACGACCTCTTTTGGGCGACCTAAACGTTTGGCGTCGCTTGAACTGATACGACCGACCACAAAGGAACTCAGTAAACCACTTCTTAAGCATTGAAATTGATAGTGCAATGTCACCATAGTTTTATCAAATCTTGTTTTGGTTTCGGTGTTGATTGTTTTACGCAAAGAATTATGCTAATCAGCACAAGAAATTCACTTTTTTCCATTTTTCGTTAAAATCTGTTTTCTAAAGCTGTCAAACACAAACTAGATGACAATTGACGGTGGCAGTATTGTATTTACAGTAACTGACCGGAAAATTCATAAAGTCACTGACTTATCAAACAGTCATCGCATTTTAATATAATTAATCGTTTTCATGAATGATTAATAAAACAAATTATAACTAGACTTCCAAGTCTAGCCTTTTATTGACAGTTTACACGTGAGTCGTGTCAAGCTATCATATTATTTCAGTATTGTTTGGCATTTCATCGTGGAAAGACTTACGCCTGAACAACGTTTACAAATCATTCAACTTTATTACGAAAATTCACGTTCTGTAAAGAATGTGTTTCGCGCGCTCCGCTCAACTTATGGTCAACATAATCGGCCTACTGAGCGTACTATTCGCAACACCATCACCCATCTTGAGACCCAGCATTCATTATTGGATAATATTCGACCGAATAGACGACGTACAGCACGCAGTGAAGAAAATACAGCGGCGGTAGCTGATAGTGTACACGAAGACCTTGGAGAATCGATTCGGCGCCGCTCGAGCTTGTGCAAGAACTGAAGCCGCTCGACCTTCCCAAGTGACATCGCTTCTCTCTATGGGCTCTTGAAAAGTTCCAAGAAGATCGGACGTTTTCGAGCCAAATTTTCGATGAGGCACATTTCTGCCTCAATGGGTATGTAAACAAGCAAAATAGCCGCATTTGGGACGAAGGTTTGTGAGCCGCTGGAATCATCGGTCCATATTTCTTCAAAAATGATGCCGGTGAGAAACTAACCGTCAATGTCGACCATTATCGCGCCATTATCACCGACTATTTGATGCCTGAAATTGAAGCTCGTGATCTCCGTGACATTTGGTTTCAACAAGTCGGCGCTACTTCCCACACATCGCATCAATCAATAGATTTATTTAGAGAACACTTCGGTGAGCAGATAATTTCACGTTATGGGCCAGTCGATTGGCCACCAAGATCGTGTGATATCACATTGTTAGACTTTTTTCTGTGGGGATATGTAAAGCCTAAAATCTATGCGGACAATTCCACTTCGTTTCAGGCCTTGGAGCAAAATATCACGATTGTAATTCGCCAGTTACCAGTCGAAATGCTCTTCAAAAATATAATTTCATAAATCTCCAAAAACAAAAAACAAAAAAAATTATTTGTCGCCACACCCTGTACCAGCATTTCTTAGTTCTTTTTTTTTTTTTTTTTTTTGTAACATATCTGGCAACCATTTGTCTCGCAGTAAAAGAAAGTCTCTCAACACGAGCAAAATAATGAAAAGCGGCAGACGGACAGTCATATGTGAGGTAGAACGAACCTACTTATGAGTTTATGCGCATGCACATACATGCATACATACGTGTGTTTATATATATATAAGACAGAAGACACATGTTTACAAACAAAAACATTGAAATGAAAAATCTCTAATAAGTCAACATATGTATATACGCGCGTGTAACACTCATGACGCTATGCCATGGCGTGAAGCAGAGCGGGGTAGAGTAGAGTAGAGTAGAGCGCTCCAGGTGAGATTGTTTTTGTTGACCCAATTTGGTATGTTGCTCTTTCAAGCTGTTCTTGATTGTATTTTCTTCTTTTTATTTTGATTTTAATTCTTAATCTTTTTTTTTTTTTTGCTTTTCATAACTTTTTTCTGCTACTACTTTTTTCTCTTCGTTTTTTGTTATTGTTTTTGTTTTTGTTGCTATTTATGAGTTTTATCTCTGCTACGCTTTGTCTTTGTGTTTTTCTGGTTCTTGTGAAATCGGCAATAAAAATGTTTTAATACAAAAAAAAGCTCGCATTTTTTATCTGATGCTCGCAAGCGATATACTTGCATACTCTTACGTATGTATATATGTATGCAGAGTGCATGATGTGTGTTATTGTTTTTGTTAAACATGCTGATCTTGCGTTGATCTCGCGCACTGATCTGCGCGTACAGAAGCCGCGGGTCACAACACTTTAAGGTAAGAGTTTTGAGGAGTAGTTAATGAAAGGGATGAGAAAAAAGCCGTTAATAAAAGAAAATTAAATGTTATTGAATGAGATAAGAACATGGAAAAACGCTGAATTCAACGATAACATACAACATATACCCTTCATGTATGAGGGCTTTAATAATTTGGGTGTAAATTTGCGAAAACTCAAATTTTTGAACTATCACTTGTATGACAGCTATTTGTTATAGTCGTTCGATTTCGCTGATAATTATTTTTACTATTCTAAACGTAATTTTTACACATATAAACAAGTGCCACACTTTTAACTGCTTAGTTCGCAGAGTTTTGATCAAAAAATGCATTTTTGAACAATCAGTTGTATGGCAACTATGGATTATAATACTTCAATTTCAGAAATTTTCAGTGTCAATATTCACCACCTAGTAAGCATGCAATATGCCAAATTTCGTAACTCTAACTGTTCGAATTTGAGACTTTTCAACCAAAAATTGATTTTTCAACAGCGATTTGTATGACAGCCATATATTCTAATCATACTATTTCGATGAATTTTTCTATAAATATTCAAACTTCGTTTAGTACGACAGCATACCTAATTTCATGAATTTAGTTTCAAAATTCGATCAGTTAGGACCAAAAAGCGCATATTCGAACAATAAGTTGTGCGGCAGCTATACGTTGTAGTCGCACGATTTCAATATTTTGCACTGTCTAAATTTTTTTTGTCATTATAGGCATGCGTAAAACCAACTTCGACATTTTTAGCTACTCGAAGCGGAGAGTTTTGAGTAAAAAACATAGTTTGCAACAATCATTTGTATGACAGCTATAGCTTTTAATTATCTGATTTCGACGATTTTCGCTGTCAATGTACTAACTGTTGAATGGATACTTAACACCAAGTTTCATAATTTTAGCTGCCTGACTCTGGAAGTTTTGACCACAAAATACATTTTTGAATAAGCAGTTGTATCACAACTCTTGGTTTTAACTGTCCAATTTCAACGATTTTTAGTGTCAATATGCAATCGGTGATGAGCATGCAAAATACCAAAATTCACCTTTTTAGCTGTGCAATTACGATAATTTTTAACAAAAAAAGCGTTTTTGAACAAAAAGTTGTATGGTAGCTATGGGTTATAATTAGTCGAGTTCGATGATATTCAGCGTCAGTATTCCAGACATTCCAAGTAAGCGTTAAACCAAGTTTTGTATTTCTAACTGCTTAACTTTAGCAGTTTTTAACAAAAAATGCATTTTCGAAAAAATAATTGTACGGTAGCTGTAAGTTATAGTCGGCCGATTTTCACGATTTTCACCAAGAGTATTTCACACATGATTTGCGTGCAGTATGCCAATTTTCATGTTATTAGCTGCTTATATAGAGAAGTTTTGAACAAAAATTTCATTTTTGAAACTTAAATTGTAGGGAAGCTATATTTTTCTTGCGACCTTTCGACATATGCTTTACATATAGTTACATATGACATGTGTGTATGCCGAAATTCGTGCCAAATTTCAAGCTTTAGTTAATAACACTCACGAAAGGCATACAAAAAAAAAAAAAAAAAAGATTGCATGAGAACGTACTCAACGCTGCATTTTGAATGCTTCTTAAGAAGCATTAAAGCAATTTTTTAACAAATTAATTGAACGGCTTTTACGCCTGGCGTTGAATTGCCACACCACTTTGCAGCTGGTCGCTTTAAATTCTGTATATTTATTTTTCAAAACCAAAAAGATTCGATTCTTAATAATGCAGTACAAAGCGCCAAAAAACACGGAAAACACGCTTAAAACTTTCTTTTCAATATCACGCATTTCGCTTTATTGCCCATCATTAGGGCGCTAAAGCGATTATATTCGAAATTCAATAAGCTTTTAAGTGAAAGTTTTCAGTATTGAGTTTCAAAAATATTTAAAAAAAAAAGAAAAAAACCAAATAATACAAAAATATATTTTTTTTTACAAATAACGTCAACAAAGCCGATTCATTATGCGCTAATGATATGATGAGCGTCAATCACGTACGTTGTTCACACATACACACATACATACGCGTATACAAATGGACATCTATAATTTATTGTCTTTACAAAAACATTCTTGTCTAATTCTTATGCAAAGAAACATTGTGTAAATGTCAATTTTGATAGAAAAAAATATTTATTTCCATCTCAACAAGTAGATATGACTTGTGTATACATACATATACACACACACACTCACAAAACGATATGTCTGACGCTTGATCTCTTAATTTGATTTGTTGTTTTATAAATTTGTACATGTTTTTCTCGCCATATACTCACTCACAGCGTTACATTCATACGTACACACTTCCCCCTCTCGAGATAGTAGAATTTTTCAAGGTCACCATTTTTTTTTTTCTACAACCATTCATGGTAATTAAATAGACAATAACAAAAAACCACAAATAACAACAAAAATACATATGTATGCACATAAATTACTTCCTCAAATCGTTGCTGGTACAACGCGCGCGCACCAGTGTTTGGCGAGTAGTCCGCGTTTCACCCTCACTTTCATTGGCGTCGTGTGTTGTGAGCGAGCGAACGAGCGAACGAGGGTGGCTCACGACGGAAGTGAGTTGTACAGTTGGTATTTGGTTGAGACTTTGTTTGATTTTACGGACTTCATTTAGCGACATATCATACAACCGCTGTACAGAACGAACCACCGACAGGTTTTAAAGCCCACTTTGAAGGACCTTCCCCTGAATTGCGTAATCGAAATCCTTCCACCACTCATAGCAGATGAAGTGCTCGACTCGACTGTCACACGGCAACCGAGTAAAGCTGGCTTAAAGAAGGTTTTGCAAGTACTGTAGCAGACACAACTTCTACTTATCGAGACTCGATCCCGAAATACTTAACGTATGTAAGTCCCGCATGCAATTAGTACCCGCTAGACACTAGCCAACTCTTTTCCCTTAAAACCCGCCCATCCCAATACCCTTCTCCTCTTAGTTTGAACTCGACGAAACAACTCGTTTCGTGGGCTTCCCGTCAGGTGACCTCGTCGACATTCCACCAACTTTGTCTGCTCGAGTAAGGTTTTTTTTTGCTTCCTAAGCGTGGTTGAGCAAGCCGCTTTAAGAGCAACGAAAACAACAACTTTAAGCTTTACAAGGTCCAAGAACCGACTTGCATTGAACGGTATAGACCTAGAATGTAACTCTGCTGAGAAAGGTGTAGATTTTACTTGGTGTAAGGAGAGCCGTCTCAAAGATCTAATTAGTTTGAGAATAATAGCCTTTTTATAGCTGCTGAACATATGGAGATCTTTCGCATATACATATAACACATTTAAGAGCCTGGTTATGAAGGGGTTTGATCAGCTCTACGATCACTTCCACTCAAACTCGATGTTTTTACTATCCGAAAAATAGTTAAGGAGCGTTTGTCTGTGATAAGTCACCACTATATATCGCTTCGTGCGTTCTAATATTGATTTTATACGAACGTGTCAACTAACAGTAAGAGGATCAACTGGTGCAAGCTGGAAGGCAGACATATTTATTACTCAAACTTTAAGAACCTCCGATTGCTCTCCTGTTAAGTAATTGAAAAATAAAAGTCGAAGTAGTTTAAAGATCGAGATCTAGATGGAAGTGTCTTGAGATGGATGAAATTTCGGATGAAATTTATCCCCCAAAAGCTCTGTTGTTACCTGGGGTGAACTCACTTGGGGCGGTTGAATTATCATGCCAAACATATTAGTATAGATCGGGAATACTGTGAGAGAACTATATGATCTACCAAGAGAAGTACGGAAACCAGAAAAGGCGTAATACGACCTCTGTTCGATGCATCTTCTAGAAAAAATCACCTTGTAAATAATTTTAAAAAATAGGTCGAAGTAATTTTAAAGTCGAGATTCGAAGAGTTCTGAAATTTCTTCCAAACAAAAGCTCTGTTATTTCATTAAACGACATAAATTCCCTAGTTGCGGATGTTTTTTGAATCAAACGAATAGGTCGATGAGACTATGAAAGAACTAAATATAAGCTCTGCTAAGAAGACATTCGGCAGAAAAATACGCTCTTCTCTTTCAGTCAATTATAGAGAGTGTGAGTAACACTTCGTGGTACCTTGTGAGTAATTTAATTTGAGGTGATGTTTTCAGGGACGGAGACGCATAAAAAAATTTCATTTACCAAAAGCTCGGTTGTTCACTAGGGATGAAAAAGGTGAAATCACTTGTGACGGGTGATTGGTTACCTAAACCAAATATGTCGAGTAGACGAAGTTAGCAATTGAGCTCTGCTGAGTAGAGTTGATATGTTAGCGTTTTTGCTCTCGTCTCTTAGGTTAATAATGGAGAGTAGGAAGCCATGCATGTCATTGTTAAAACAAGCTTTTTCATGAGCCTATTAAAAAAAAAAAAAAAAACAAGCCAAAAAAATGGCCTCCACTTGGTGTCTCTTTGAGGAAGGGTATTCGCATATTGACCTCAAAGTCTTTCTAATATCTTGCAATTATACATATTCCACATCTGGTTTCGGGAGGTTTACCCATTTGTAAAAAAAAAAAAAAACCAAGACGCACGCCACAAATCGGAGCTGACTTACTGTTACTCTTATTCCACATCTGATTCCGTTAGAAAAAAAAAACATTAAGACGCATATCACAAATCAAAGGAGGAGATGGGACGAAAATCCTTTCGCTGTCGAGTAAGAATGTTCGAATACTGACACCGGTCAGATGCCTGAACTCCAAGGTGTTCCGCCGCCATCTTATCAGATTCTATATCCGACTTCTCAAAAAGATTTTTAAACAACTGTCAGCGCTGCTGTAGGCTATAATAACGGTGATCATCTCTTGAAGTTCTTAACTACAATACATCTTTTTGATGAGAAAGCAACAAAGACCGGTAATGTGCTCACTCCCTGAGGGAATCGATCAACATCTTCCTACCATTTATTCATTTTCAGCGCAAAGGGTCTTCAAAGTACATTGAACTGACTTCGGCGCCGGCTAGACCATATATAGTTTGTTTAATTTTAATTTTCTCTCCTGTATTGGTATTGAGTCCCACACAATAATGTGTTTGCCCTTCGGACGGGTTTGTTGCTCTTAGTGTTTTTCTGGTATGAAGTTATATTTTTTCGTAAAACAAACTATCGGAGGGTGCTTAAAACTTTCATTTGCAGAAGCAATATCATAAACCCCTTCATAAATAGGTGAAAAAGCGGACCGTGAATGCTTCAGCGGTTATATAGTATCAACTTTTTACTTTCGTTTTAGAACTTCATGATGATGGGATCTGGGCAAATTCACACACAATTTCTTTCATACCAAGTTATAACATCAGGATCTTGCATAGATAGTGGATAGCACTATCTATATACATATAGCACTACAAATGACAGCTGATCACCCCTTTTCCAGACGGTTGATGCGACCATAACCATTTGTTCAATGAACTTTCCTAATTGTCTTCCGAGAGTGCTTTGTAGAGCATGTAGTGGCGCGCTTTGGGAATCATGAACTTGAGACATCCGAGCAACTTTCAAACCGAAACCGTGCCACCCTCGTAATGGACCTCCCCCAAGCCACGACAAGCATATTTTAGCTATAATTTCCATTAAAGAAAAAAAAAAAACTAAAAAAAAAATATAAAAAAATTAAATAAAAAAAATATTAAAAATGCGAAAAAAATATTAAATATTCAAAATATTATGAGAAAAATAATTTCAAAAAAAAAACCTCGAAGGGTTGCTGTTTTGTTGATTCCTTTGCCATAATTACTTTTCATATTTACACGTTGCGCATCACTCAAGCGTAAACCAATTTACGTTGAATGAAATCAAATGCGATGTAAAATGTGTTCGTACAAAAACCATATTTTACAGATTGGAAAAAGATCAAGAGTAAAGCCAACAGAGAAGAGAGGAAGCTCAGCTAGAGATCTTAAACCAAAACGGCAAGGTGTATGAAAAAATTCATAAAAACCAAGGCAAATAATGAAAAAAAAAAAAATAGTATATTTGCACATACGCCATACACACATACACACATAAATATACATACATACATATATAAATATAAACACAAGCACAACGAGGAATTTTTATATTTATTTACCTGATCACTCAGCGCACAGAGGCTAACAGATACTGACTGTGTGTTAGATTAGAACTAAACTATGTGAGTGATTATTCATTCAAACTGTTTAATTACAATTCAGCTGTGCCAGCAGCAGCAGCCGACAGAGACAAGTGTTTTATTGGTTGAGTGTGAAGATACAGATATATTATATAAACACAGATATATGTATGTATGTATGTATGTATGTACATATGTTCATACATTTATATTTATTATACAATCATATTTATAACTATTTATGCATAAATTTATTTTTCTCTATTTTCACCTCGCTTTAGCTTTATCGCATTTGCACGTGCATTTTAATTTGTTCTTAATTAGTTGGTTTGCTAGAGTTCGTGCTTTTTGCAAAACTGTTGTTTCGTCTATCTATTCACGAATCTTTCACGAATCACCGTTACAGCAAATTAATTTATTTACATATGATTGTGTTGAAATGAAGATAAACGTAGATGTTTCCGGCATATATACAAGATTATTTCATAGATTTGTTTTACATAAGTATGTACTTACATAAGTGTGTAATATTTGTAGTAAAGTGGTACGCAGAGGAAAATATTAAAATAAGCAAAAAAAAATTTCTAAATTAATTTGATTTGCATTTATATATATTCTTTACTTAATTTATATCTTTTCTAGTGTATTTTTTTGTATTTTTTTTTTTTTAACTTTTTATTTCCTTTTTAATTTTTTTTTTTAATTTAATTTTTTTATTTGTATTTTTTATTCATTTATTTTTGTCTTATTTTTTATTTCATTTATTTATATATTTTTCTTTTATATTTTTATTTTTTATATTTTTTCATATTTTTGTTAATTAATTTTTTTTTTAATTTTTTTTTTAAATTTTTTTTTTTTTTTTTTTTTTCTTTTTAAGGATTTTTTTTTTTTTTTTACTTTTTTATATTATTTATATATATTTTGTTCAAATTTTTACTGCACCTTGTGTTATTATTTTATTAATTATTCACTGCATAAAATTTAATTTGCCTTATTTTTTATTGATTTGAATTTTTATTTATTTATTTTATATTTACTTTTTTTTTGTAATTCTGGACTTTTATATTATTATCGTTTTTAGTTTTCTTTAATTTAATTCATTTAAATAAATTATTTGCTAATTTTGAAAACTTTCTAAAATATTTCATTCTTTTATTTCTTTATTTATTTAGCTTTTATTTTTTACTAATTGATTTCATTTTCAATCTTTTTTATTTCTTAATCTTTTTTAATTATTTTTTTTTAATTTTTTTTTTCAATTTTTTTAAATTTTTTTTTTAATTTTTTTATTTTTATTATTTTTATTATTTATTTTATTTTTGTTTTATTTTTATTTTGGTTTTTTTTATTCTACCTTTTTTCTTTTTAATTTTTCTAATTTTATTACTTTTTAAAGTCATTTCTATTTATTTTGTCTAAACATTTGCATTTACTTTTATTTTACTTATTTTTTTATTTAAGTTTATTTTGTTTTACCCTTATTTCATTGCTAATTTGCTTTATTTTTGATAGATTTAAATTCATCATATTTAATTTTATTTATTTTATTTTTGTTTACTTTTTTTTATTGTAATTCATATTTTTTTAAATTTCTGGTTTTTTTTCCATTATTATTTTTATTTTATTTTTTTAATTTTCTTAACATTTTTTTTAATTAAAAAAATGTTGTTTGCGAATTATTAAATTTTTGTTAAATATTTCTTTTTTTAATTTTTCTTTGTTTTTATAATTTTTCTATTATTATTTTTATTTAATTCTTTTTTGTTTTCATAAAAAAAAATTTTTTTTTTGCTTTATTTTAATTAATAAATTTTTCTTAATTTTTTTCCTTGTTTTTAATTGAAATTTTTTTTATTTTTATTTTTTTCAATTATTAATTTTTTTTATTTTTTTATTTTTTATTTATTTATTTTTTTTAACTATTTTTTATTATTTAAATTCTGTTATTTTTTATTAAATCTCTAAAATTTGGTTTTAATTCTTATTTTATTTTTAATTCTTTAATTTTTTTTTTATTTTTTTTTATATTCTTTTTTTTATATTCTTTTTTTTTTGTTTGTTATTTTAGGTAAATTTTTTATTTACTTTTTATGTTTTTTTATTTCTATGTCAACTTCTGTTTATTTTTTACTGTTTCAATCTATTTTATTTAAGGTTTTTTATTTTGTTTTATTTATTTTTATTCTTTGTGTTTTCATTAGCTTCATTTCATTTTTTTTATTTCATTAATTTTATCTTATATAATTTTATTATACTTCTTTTCTTATTTTTTTTTTTGCAGTTGATTTTTTTGTTATTGTAAACTTTTTTATCAACGATTTAATTTTTTAGAAATTTATTTTATTTTATTTTTCCTTTTATCATTATTTTATTTTAGTTTATTTCATTTTATGTTATCCTCATTTAATTAAATTTTTTTATATTTAAAAATTTTTTTTTTCCGTTGCTTTTATTTTAGTTTTTATATTAAATTTTATTTATTTTTTTTCATAATTTTTTTATTTTTTTTTATTATTTCTTTTATTTTTTATTTTTTTATCTTATTTTATTTTATTTTTTTATTTTTTATTTTATTTTTTTTATTTTTTTCTCTTTTTATTTTTTTATTTTATTTATTTTTTTAAATTTTTTTTTTATTTTTATTTTATATCTTTCTTTATTTTATTTTTATTTTTTTATTTTTTTTATTTTTTTTATATTTTTTTTTAAATTTTTTTTTACTTTATTTTATTTTATTTTATTTTTCTATTTTATTTAATTTTTAATTTTTTTTTTCTTATTATATTAATTTTAATTTAATTTAATTTTGTTTCCCTAACTTTCTCCCTTAATCACTGCATTTTACTGCCTCCCATCGCATCAATATCACGTGCCTTGTATACATTTATTGAAAATCAATTTGCCAACTCTATAAGAGCCCATCCTCCCGTTACCCATTCCGCCGGAGTATTTGTGTTGGTTGTTTGTTTGCCTGTCAATACCCGCCAAACTGTTGTTGCTGCTGTCCATACGCGAAACTCCATTTACGGTAAAATTAATTTGGCAAATTTGTTTCCTTCAACGAACAAATGAAATTTATTTTATTTATGCGCAAGTGGACGGACAAAGAGGAGAGACAGATACACGGCCGAGACACAGCCGAGTGAATACCAAGGCTACCGCTACCGCCGCCGATGGATGCTGCTCTGAGTGCGTTGCGCATTTTTGTAGATGTAATTGAGCGGCATTTATCATGTCGCAAGCTAAATAAAAAAAACATTAAAAAATACTTGAAAAATATAATGCAACAGCAGCAGCACCAGCAGCACCAGCAGCAACAGCAACAACAGCAACAACAACACAATGCAATGCAACAAACATTTGTCGAAAAGTAATTGAGGGCGTCCTGAAAATGTGCGACATGCATCCGCGGAGCCGTTACTTGCACGAATACCACCGCATGGGTTGACGTCGGCGAGATGCAGTGAGCGGAGGGCGGTTGGTTGGTTGGCTTGTGAACATTAAATGTTTTATGCTTCATTTTTATTGTGTTTTATTTTGGCTTTGACATTCCATATGGGCGCTTGTGTTGTAGGAAGTTGCCGTCACTAAAATTGTTGGTATTATTGTTGTTGTTGCTTTTGTGCGCCTTAAATGTAATTTTAGTGTAACATCGTTTTTAGCGGTACATTTTGTTTATTTATTATGACTTTTTGTATTTGTTTTGCGTTTTCTGCTTTTTTCTGTGTTTTTTGCGTTACGCTACATGACGCCATCATTGACACGAAATGATAAACCGTTTGATTGTATATATGTAAATGGTGGCGGTGCGCTCATTTGTCAGTTGTCAACTGGTGAAGATGTAGAAGGTATTTAATGTTATGTACATACATTCGCGCATACAGACAAATGTTTATAAAAATATGTACGTGCATACATACATATATATGTATAGATATGTACAAAAAATTCGCGTATGTTGATACATTTAGCCTAAATATCGTATTTATGGAGAAATTTTTATCGAAACAGCAATAATAATAAATTTAGGGAAAAACGCACAATAAATGCACATAAAATTTAGCAAATAAAACGACGATTACGTAATTCGACGCAAATTTTTCACAATAAAATAAAACACAATTTAATATGGTAAAAAATATAAGTAATTTAAATTCAATTAAATAATATTTATTATTATTTAATTAAATTAAATAAAGAAAAAACTTAATATTTAAATATAATTTTTTACAAAAAATTTAATAAGTAAAATAAAATAAATTTAAGCAAAGTAAAACGAATTTAACTACAACTAAATTGCAACTTAAAATCAAGTAAAAATAAAATAAATTAAAACTATTTAAATTAATATAGAATATTTATTAAATCTAAACTAAATAAAAAAAATTTTAACCAAATTTAACAAAAAATAGGGTAGAATAAAATTAACTTGCAAATAAAATACAAATCATATTAATATTAAAATGAAAAGTAACTAAAACTAGAATTAAAATTCAAATAAATAAAATAAAATTAATTTGATCTTTTTAAAACTAAATATAATAATAATTATTAAAACTAAATTAAATAAATAAAAATTTATATTTAGATTTAAATATAAAATTTAATTTAATATAGAATAAAATAGGTAAAGTAAAATCAATTTAAGCAAATTAGAATGAAGTAAAAAAAATCAGCTACAAAATAAAATATATAGACAATATTTAAAATATAATAGTATATCATTTATTGAAACCAAAGTACGTAAAAAACGATTAAGAAAAAATATGTTAAATTTGAGCACCAAAATGTAATTTAAAAAAATTGAAGAGAACTAAAAATAAAGTCAATGAAATGAAAAAAATTAATTAAAATAAAATAGAAAAAAATATTATCAAAAATAAAATTAAGAAAAAATAAAAAAATATTAAAAAAATAAAAGAAATAATTAAAGATTTAATATTAAATTTAAAAAGAAAAAGAAAATAAAAGTCAAATATATTGATAATTTAGGAAAATCAAAACGAAATTTAAAAAACTTGGAAAAAAATTAAAATGAGATAAAAATAAAAATATAATTAAAAAAGGAACTAAAATAAAATAAAACAAATATTTATAAACATTAAAATAATCTAAAAAAAATTATTAAAATAATATAAAATTGAATTTCGTAAAAAAAATAATATAGAATAATATTTATTAAATTTAAGCTAAATAAACAAAATTTAATTAAGTCAAACAGAAATTAAAGTAAAATAAAATTAATTTAAAAATAATAATTTAATTTAATTCATTAAGAAATAAGTAAAATAAAATAAATTTGATCAAAAGTAATAGAATAATAATTATTGATACCAAATTAAATAAATAAATTATTATTTAGAAAAAAATATAAAATTAAATATAATAAAAAATAAAATAAAATAAAAACTACAAAACTAAACTACATAAACAAATTAAGAAAATTTTTATTAAATTTAGCAACCTAAAATTTAAGAGAAATAAAAATAAAGTAAATAAAATAAAATCAAATAAAATCAGATAAAATAGAAATTTTTAATAAAAAAAAAGTAAATTAATAAAAAATAAAAAAATAAAAATAATTTAAAGATATATTAAATTAAAAAATAAAAATAAAATAAAAAATTCAAATATATTCAATTAAGGAAAATCAAAACGAAATTAAAACAAAAACTCGAAAAAATAAAAAAAATTAAAAAAAAAATTTAAAATTTAAAAACAAGGTAAAACAAAATAGAATAATATTTACCAAAGTTAAACTAATTCAAAATAAATTAATTTAAAAAAAAACATAAATATTAATTTAATAAAAAATAAAATAGGTAAAATAAAATAAAAAACTTCAAATATAATTATAATAATATTTATTAGATACCAACTAAATTAAAAAAATTATAATTAAATTTCATATAAAAATCAAGTAAAATAAAATTAAATTGCAAATAAAAATTAAATTAAATTAAAAAAAAACTTTAAATTAAAAAAATTAATAAATAATATAAAATAAACTTAAAATTATATAGAATAATTATTATTAAAGCTAAACTAAATAAAAAAATTATTATTAATATAATAATATAAAATTACATACATAAAAAATAGGTAAATTAAAATAAATTTAAGCAATCTAAAATAAATTAAAAAAATAAAATAAAATAAAATAGAATAACAATATAACTATAAAAAAATTAATTTAATTTAAGCAAACCAAAATGTAATTTAAAAAAATTAGAGAAAAAAACTAAAGAAATAAAATAAAATTCCTTAAAATAAAATAGAAAAATTTTTGGTAAAAATAAAATTAAATAAAAATAATATTAAATTAAAAAAAAAATAAGTCAAATAAAATCAATTTAGGAAAACTAAAATGTAATTAAAAAAAATTAAGATAAAATAAAATAGAATAAAACTGTTTAAAGTAGAATAATATTTAATAAAATGAAGCTTAATAAAAAAATAAATTAAAAAACTATAAAATTCAATTTAGCCAAAAAAGGTAAACTAAAATAAATTTAATCGAAATAAAATAGAATAATAATTTAAAATAGAATAATAGAAATTTTAATAAAACTAAAAATATAAATATATAAAATTAAATTTTACAAACAAAAAATTAATCAAAATAATTATAAGTAAAATAAAATAAATTTAAGCAAACTAAAATGTATTAAAAAATATGAAAAAAAATAAAACAAAATAAAAAAATAAAATAAAATAAAATAAAATAAAATAGAATAATGATAATTTTGTTAAAACTGAAAATATCAAAAAATAAATTATATATATATATATATATATATATATATATATATATAATTAAAAAAATAAATAAAATAAAATAAAATAAAGTAAAACAAAAAATAAAAGAAAATAATCATAATTTTATTAAAACGAAATATATAAATATATAAAATTAAATTTTGCAAAAAAAAAAATAAGTATAAAATAATAATTTCAAGGGAACTAAAATGAAGTTAAAAAATATGAAAAAAAGTTAAAATTAAATTAAAAAAATTAAGTAATAGAAAACAGAATTAATCTCAAGAAAAAAAAAATAATAAAAAGTTAATTCGGTTCGTTCTCAACTGCCACCTGCATATTGTGGCCGATCTTGGAACCGATGATATATGTCATTGGAAGGGTTTCACAACTATCAACAATAATTAGTGTGCATCAGCGACTATTTCTGGCAACAAATTTGTTTTTTTTGCCTCTTCGACAGTGTCTGGATTTATGTTAAATAAACAGCATTTGCAGGAGATTTTGACTTTTTTATTTTAAATGGAAGAAAAGTGCAGATGAAGCCCAGTTGTAGTGCTTGTGGAAGTTTATCGTCGGCCGATAAGTCATGCAAAGAAGGGTTTCAAAGCTGCAAAAGTGGTGATTTTAACGTCGAAGTCAAAGAGAGTCCTGACCAAACACAAGAAATTTTGAAAATGAGGAATTGGAGGCTTTACTGAATCCATACCAAACGCAAGCTGAACTCGTTATCGACTACAAACTAATGCGTTTGAGCAATGCATTCCGCGAAAAAGGGCAAGAAACGACCGAAAGGCATGACAAGGTGATTTAGCAACATGACAACGCTCGGCCCCACATGGCTGTAACGGTTAAAAACGACCTCAAAACGCTGAAATAGGTCTTGCCCTTCCTTTTGCTTTGCTTCTTCCGACTACTGACTTCTTCGACGGCTGCAAAACGATTTGGGGTGTCACTGGTTCGGGTCTTTTAAAGAAATCGAAGAATTGTTTAATGATTGGATCGAGAACAGTGAGGATTCACTTTTTTTCAAAGATGATTCGAAAATTAGCAGAGTGATGGGAATTAGTAGTCGTTAGTAGATGAGCAATGATGTATTTTTTAAATTTATTTCAATAAAAAGCGCTTTTTTTGTTCAAAATTGGATTTCAATGATATTAAGTGTCAATATTTTTTGAATTTACATAGGTATAATACCAATTAAGATACTTTTTTATCGGATTACTGACGCTAAACCATATATCTGAATAAATCAGTTGTATGCGAGATTTGCAATATAGTCGACCGATCTGTTCGATTCCGAGAAATGTTCAATACACTACAAAAATACACCTGCATACTAAGTTTCGTTGAAATATCTCTAAAAATGAGAGATTAGTTTGTGTTCAAACAGAGGGACATGGCTATATCAACTCAGCTCAACAATCGATCAACAATCAAGGCGATCGATATAAGGGGAGGTGGAAAGTAAAAAGTCCGTTGTATGGGTTAAACACGTAGTTGTTGCTCGATAACATTCACTTCTAGGAAATATAAGCAGAAATAGCCCAATCTCCTACCATATGTCCAAAACAGATAGGGACTTTCTTGTCTTCTCTTCGATAGAACTCATGATCGGTTTGGTCGCATTGCGTGAGGTTTTCTTTCACCATACTGCTAATCTCCTCACTGGTGAAGGCCGTTCTTAGCAGGTATTTTTAAGAGGAAAGATCGTATGCACAATTTACCGTTAGGTCACTCGCAAGCGTTACGTGAAACGCACTTTACTCACAAAATCAACCTTTAAATCCAATTAACACCACTAATGAGGAATCAAGTCAATCAAGCGTAGGCAATAAAAACAAAATATAAAATGCGTAAACGTTAAGCCGAGCTTACGAATCAGTTCTAACCGAATTTTAATTTTTTAATTCAATTAGATGAAAGCGTGCGCTCAATTAGAACGTCAATTGAGCCGGTGACTCTGTAACTGAGCAAAGCCAATTAAAACAAAGCCTCAAAGGCGCACGAAAACATTAATACTAAGTCACCGAAGTGAGTGAGATGCGAGCGCTTATGTGACGAGTCTTTGTTGTTGTGGAAAATGTAGGTAAAAAAAGAGAAAATATTATTCCCAAAACTTGCGTTAAAATATAGATTTTTTCCGCAGAATTATTGAAATTGTGAATTGCTAAGGTAAGCAGATTGAAAAATTAGGGCACGAAATTCAAGAGAACATCAAATACTTGAGCAAATATGTCTACTACACAGATTTCACTGAGCCGAAAAAAAAAAAATTGTGTTCAAAATTTTTGGAATATTTATACCGATTGCTTCCCTTGATTACGGCTTAGGTCTACACAAAAACTCGAATTGATGTCAATTAACACGCGCGTAATAAGTGAATACGGTAGGTGGGTTTTCAAATCTCTTTTTTTCTAGATTTTTTGGTGGTGAAAAGGGTATGAAGAGAATGCGTGGTAGGAAGAAAGCGTGATGGGGAAGTGTGTTCTAAAGGGTGATCCAAGTAGAGGTACCTTCTTCAATAGCCTTTTTTGACAGATCACGCGTGAGTCGTGTCAAGCTGTCATGTTATTTTTGTGCAGTGAAGAAAATATAGCGGCCGTAGCTGAGAGTGTACACAAAGACCGTGGAGAGTCGATTCGGCGCCGTTCGCAGCAACTCGGACTGACGTATGGAACGACTTGGATCGCGTTTTACGTAAAGATCTTAAATTGAAAGCGTACAAAATACAGCTTGTGCAAAACCTGAAGCCGTTCGACCTCCCCAAGCGACATCCCTTCGCTCTACGAACCCTTAAAAAGTTCCAAGAAGGTTCGACGTTTTCGAGCCAAATTTTGTTCAGCAATGAAGCCCATTTCTGGCTCCTTGGGCATGTAAACAAACAAAATTGACACATTTGGGACGAAGAGCAACCTGAAGAGATTCAAGAGCTGCCATTTCATCCAGAAAAACACAATGGTCTGGTGTAGTTTGTGGGCCGGTGGGGTCATCGGTCCATATTTCTTCAAAAATGATGCCGGTGAAAACGTAACCGTCAATGGCGACCGTTATCGCGCCATGTAAACCGACTATTTGATGCTTGAAATTGAAGCTCGTGATATACGCGACATTTGGATTCAACAAAACGGCGCCACTTCCCACACATCGCAGCAATTAATGGATTTACTTCGGCGAGCAGATAATTTCACGTTTTGCGACGGTCGATGGCCACCAAGATCGTGTGATATCACACCGTTAGACTCTTTCCTATGGGGATATGTAAAGTTTAACGTCTATGCGGACAATCCCGTTTCGATTCAGGGCTTGGAGCAAAACATCAGGCGTGTCCTGCGCCAGTTACCAGTCGAAATGCACGAACAAGTCATAGAAAAATGGACTCAACGGATGGACCATCTGATACGTAGCCACGACCAACATTTGAAAGAGGTTATATTCAAGTAATAAATGCCAAAGGATGTTCTTTCGAATGATAATAAACACTCCCGATTAAATTTGAATTTTCTTTAGTTTTTTTCATTAAGAAATTAGGGAACCTCAACCGAGGCTAAAAAATTGAGCTCACAACAATTTTTTTATTTTATTTTTTTGATTGCAGTTAAATAAACGCCCTTTAAATTGTGGTTAGTTTGCTGAAAAAACAACTTTCGACACAAATTTTCAAACAAAACCACCTAAAAGAGAAGATGAATTGGTTGATAACCAAAAAACAAGAAGATGAAGCCGCCTTAAAATAATTTAAAAAAAATAATAAAAAAAACCAAATTTAATAACCAAAAAACGCCCACTTGATTGTATGCATTGGAGTGAAACCAAAAAACAGCGATTTATTGGAAGACTAAAATTTTAAAAATAAATAATAATAAATATTTAAAATGCCATTTTGAGCATTCGCTGTGCGTGTAACGTCAGTAACCAGTAACCTAATTTCATGTGATTTTTAACTGTCAACATTTATCCAAAAAAAAAAAAAAAAAAAAAATTGGGTGAGGCGCAGCGGGGTAAGGCAGCCACGGCAACTATTTAACATTTATTTATGCTGTTTTTTTCGTGTCAATATTCTGTATTTGCAAATTGTTGTGGGTAGAGCAACACAAGCACATAAGCAAAGAGCGACGGCAGGGTACGATACAACACTGTTATATGACTTCTTTTGACATCATCAAGCATCTGTGCGCTCACTGTTTCATCGCTTTTGCCACTGCACCCCTACTTCGATTCTCCTCACCTCTCTGTTGCTCCTACTGCTGCTACTGCTGTTGTTCAATTCCCCTCATCTCATCATATTAGCGCCTCTTGACGTTTGTATTTACTCAACGGTCGATTTAAAATCAATTTGATGCGCAAGTTCCATTGAACTCTTGTGATTATCAGCCGGGCAGAGGCTGTGTAAACGAGTTGTCTGTTTGTTGGCCTGTGCATGAGTGGCCTAATTTATGCTGTAAACATGATAAATCAATAAATAAATTTTGTTTCACTATTTACATACACCAAAAAGTGTATTCAATTCGTCGATTGGCATTGCAGTAGTAAACTGTGAAAACGGAGGCGAAAAGTTTTCTTTGTGCGCCATTATACGTGGTGATTTTTTAGGTTATATAAAGTACTTAACAGGTCAATTGAAAAGACTCCGTCCTACCATAGTGAAACATATATTTTTGAAGAAAAAAAACATTTTTTTATGCAACATAGTTCCCTGCAAGGGTGGTACACTGATTATAGCCACGTTTCAACTTTTCGATATCATTGTTGTAGTGCAATTTGTCCTTTGGTTCAAAATAGGCCTCAGTCTCGGCGATCACCACTTCATTCGACGAAAATTTCTTCCTAGCGAGCATTCTTTTGAGATATGAGAACAGGAAATAGTCTCTTGGGGCCAGATCTGGAGAATGCGCTGTATGCGGACAGTGTGTTGAGTGTCTCTCTTCAAGTATTTGAGGATTCTCGGAGCCTCAAATGCGACAATTTTGCTTATTCAAGTATCCAGCGAGTGAGAAATGTGCCTCGGAAAAAAATTTTATTGGAAAAATAGCGATCCACTGCTTGTTGTTCAAGCACCCAATCGACGTAACTATGGCGTTGTGAATGGTCAGATGTCTTCAGTTGTTGTATGAGCTGGAGCAAAATACCTCATAATGTGCCGTAAGAAAGTCTCAGCTCTTGGAAACGTCGAGAAATGGACATATTCGGGTCTACGGCTACACTTTCACTTGCAGTAGCGATATTTGAGTTGGAACGAGCAAAGCGATGATACGCAGGCCCTTACCGAAAAAGTGTTTGGACTGGGCTTACACAGATCCTCTTTTATTTGACGAAACTCTTAGTTTGTAGAGGAGAGGGAAATGGCGGAGCAGCGAAATCGCCGCCCCGTCTCCTAGAACTAGTGGAGCAAAAAAGTGGCCCAACCAGGCATGCATGACTTAAATTCGCGCACAGTCCAACTGAACAGGAGCACAACCGGCGTTGAATCTTTCCGTCACACATCCGTGGATATTGAAGCAAAGAGCCCACGCTCAATAGCCTTATAATTCAAACAAATTAAGAACTTCTAGGTTACCTCAAAGAGGGAAGGAAAGCCGTCCGTCTTTAAAGCACTTTTGGTAGTTAATTCAGCTTCCAC
Organism: Neoceratitis asiatica; assembly: GCA_030068015.2. Classification (NCBI taxonomy): domain Eukaryota; kingdom Metazoa; phylum Arthropoda; class Insecta; order Diptera; family Tephritidae; genus Neoceratitis; species Neoceratitis asiatica. The sequence continues at coordinate 82,049,173 of CM061525.1, read as the reverse complement.
TTGCAATGCTCCGAGTCAGTTGCTCCGGTCTTTCGTTCAATAACCTCAACGTGTGTATACTTAGGAATTACTTCGACAGAAGTATAATTGAAATGGTTCAATGCTCACCACCAGCAGAAATTCGTACCTTCTAGTTGTACTTGCAAAAAATTATTAAAAAAAGAAAAAAAAAAGTTTACTTAAGATGGACTAAGCTCCTGACGGCGACAGTTAAACTGAGCGCTGCATTCAGGTGCCTAGAGATAGCTTTCATACTACTTATAATCCTAAAGCTGTCAGTTTCTTAGCAGAGAACCCAGTGTCACATCCGTTTTTAATTTATATAAAAACATTTGATGGCAGCTGAAAACTGAACGGACGCTAACGTAGGCCTATTGGGTCAACCGAATGAGATTACTCTATTACGAGTAAGAATATGTATTTTAAGCTGCTATGACTGCTAGGTGGATTACTATGATGCCATTCACTGGAAGAGTTGATAAAGGTGTTACCGCACTCTCTGACAAGTAGTAGATTCTCATCTAGGCGTTTACCACCATAGTCAGGTCTATACACCAGAGTCCTCCAGGCTCCCACCACAGTTGATGAATTTGTTAACGGACTCTCTGTGTCGTGTCGAGCCGGAGTAAACCCGTATGCCATTATAGTCGGGTCTACACACTAGAGTCTATCCGAGAATGACGTTTAACGTCGATAACACGTCGTGTTCGGCCGGTTTTGTAATGCTGAAAGGAGTCCTCATAGACAAGTAGTAGTAGATTCTCATGACAGCCGGTTCCACGCACCAGAGTTAACCCGTCTCCCACGATAGTCGGGTCTACACACCAGAATCTACCAGTCCCCAACGACAGTCGGTTCTAAATATCGAAAAATATCAGTACCTATCGAAAGCCGGTTCCACTCACCGCAGTTGAGCCGGATTTCATTCGACCAAGCACTGTTTACCCTTTTTTTTTTAGTAGTAAAACCAAAAAACTATTTACCCAGCTTTACTAACCTCTAAACACGAATTATATAACCCACCACCGCATCAAAAATAATTTATGACTGCATACGGGTATACGAGTACGCTCTATAAATTCCCATCTATGCAAACATTTAATTAATTGAAAATTGTCATGTGACACTTTTAGCGAAAAAAAGCAGTAATGAGCGAAGCGATTAAAACAAAAACAACAACAAAAACACAATGAAATAAATTGCACATGCAAACGCCCACTAAAGTTCTCTGTGACACACAAACACACACACCTCGAGTCTTCCATTTGTAATATTTATCTGTTGGACCACCTCCGGAATGACCTAATAACCAATTACCATGTCGACACGCCATTTACCGGTACGTCAGCGATAGAGCGCCATCAAACCAGTCAGTCAGCACATTAGAGCAGCGGCAAGCGGCAAGCGGCATGGGAAGGAGGAAGTAGTAGAGTCATAACGTATAATGGAAGACGTGTAGACGAGTTCATCATTTCTGCTGTCACAGTTTGGGCTTTCATTTAAGCGGAAACTCGCAAGCAAACAGTGAAACAAACAGTCTCACAGACAGACAGTTCGTCAGTCAGTCCGCCCCGAGTAAGTTGCTCGTACTTCAAATGTCAGTTAGTCCGTCAATCATGATGAGTGCGCCAGCAACCAGTGAGCAAACTCTTTTAAGTCCCAAACGTTATGCTACTCAACTAATGCTCGGCTCATCTCATCAACTCGAATGCAGCTGCGAGCTCCGGTTATGTCGTACATAGAAAAAAAAAACGCTGACTGATGTATGCGGCCACCAGCCTACTGACGGTGATGACGCCGACGACGGCAACCCGGCTTTCATTCATTCATACGGTCGCTTAAGCAAGCAACCAAGCAACCAACCAATCCAACAGACAGACAGCAGCCAGCAAACCGAGCAAGCGAGCTTCCCAACCAACTCATTCATACATTCATCCATGCAGTCATTCATCCACTCACTCACTCACCCACTTTGGTGTTGGCAATAGAACGTGTTCCAGCAGCGCAGCTCCATCAAGCTCCGTCAAAGCCAAAACGAGCAATGTGTCATTCACGTCCGAATACAGTGCAAGCTCATGAGTTGTGCAGAAAAGAAGCAAACAGGCGTGTATAATATGTTCAAAAATGGTTAGTTGAGGTTGTTGTTGTTGTTTTTTAATTTCTTTTTATTTATTACAAAGCCTCTAAGCCTAAGCTCAGTCAATCGCGTAAACAGTTCCGTATACTGCAGTTGGCTGAGGCGTCAATTCAACTCATACGGTCACTGCGTTCGTACGTGTTTCGCGCCAACTGTCAGTCAGTTCGTCACTCCACGTCTTAGTCGCTGGACTCTGCGTGATTTTTCCACCTTCTCTTGCTCTCTTATTGCGTTACTAAGCACTTGACTCTAGCTGTTTGACTGTCAGTCGGCAGATTGTGGCGCACGTGTTTTTCGGCAATTTGCTTGGCAAATGATCGATTTCCAGATTAGATTTGTGTGATCTCATGTACTAGAAATGCAGTAGGTACATATGTGGCATAGTCCACACATCTCGTCCTTTCATCACGAGTGATGCGTCGACTTCTGAGATTTTCCCATAATGTAATTGAAGCCGAGAATCCATAAATCATCATAAGACCACTGCAGTCTATCTAAGCTCGGGACTCGCTATCAAAAAGCATTACCGATGTCATCATGAAAAAATGGTCTTTGACCACTCGAATTATACCCGGTATGTGGAATATGTGGAAACTGAGAGTGGCCCTGCTACCAAAACCGGGAAAACCAGCCAAAAAATCAGTCTTATGGGCCGATATCTTTTCCTTTCACAGTGGCAAAGACAATTGAGGCCTTGCTGCTCCCGTTGTTGATACACCACCTGCGCCCAGCAACGCACCAGCATGGCTTCCACAAGGAGCACAGCACCACAACCGTAATTAACGCCATAAATACCCGGATAGTCCATGGCTTTGAGCAAACACGATCCTGCTCTCGAACTGAACCTGTCAAAAGCTTTTGACACGGTCACCCGCCTAGTACTAATATCGGACATTGAGGGATGCTTATAAACGCAGGCGGGTCGTAAACAATGCTGCACCGATTTGGTCGTCGGGGACTAGCGAGACGCATTTGAAGAAGCTAAAATCATGTCAAAACACCGCCCTAAGGATAGTGACGGTGAAGCATCGATGCTCCCAGTTGAGGAAACATCCCAACAGATAGAGATAGTACTGATACCGCAATTCCATACGGCAGCGTAGACAAGAACGGCCTGAAAGAGTGGCGTGCCCACAGGCTTTAAACGTCATTCAGCGAGAGTTAACACATTGAGAACTCTCTTCCCGTGATGGTACGGCGTTCTAGGAAATCAAGCAACATCCATTGAAGTAGGAGAATGGGTTTACTTGCTGTACCCGGGAGATATTGGACGTCTTTAGACCGCAGCCACAAACCTCAAATCTCGTGGTACATGTTCCAGTCAGGGACTTGTGAACTACATATATTAAAAAAGTGGATACAAGGATCACATCTAGGCTAGGTCGAACTCAATGCAGCCAGAACAGAAGTTCGCGAGATCTAAATAGCTTACCACATCAAGGCTTCCTCCAACATTATTTTACAGGTTCTTTCCCTCCAGTTGCGAAGGTCATCTTTTGTTTAGATCAGTATAAGCGGAGCAGTTTTCGGTCCTCCGAAAGGATTTCCGGCTATGAGATTCTTAGCAACGCTCTCCCATCAACCCTACCTTTCAGGTCCGAGCCGTCTCACTTCTCTCCAAGAGTGCAGTGCGCAACAACACAGACCGTCCGTGTTTGGAATCTCAGCTAGTGCGGTCTTGAGTACAATTTTGGAACCTTGCTAAGTAGATTAAGTAAGAAGAGTTTCCGGTGAATGGTAGTAGTCATCACGAAATAGCTCTTCATGGGTCCACCTCCTTTTTTAGATGCCTACTGTCGTTTTCAATTTTTTTCTTTTACAAACATAAGGACCTACAATCTAAAGCCATCTCCGAAAGACAGAGGTATCTTTATGTTTAGCTCTTACTTCCACTCCCTCATAGGCACAGACATTCCTCGCCAACGGGTGACCGCATTCAGTGAAGTTCACAGTCCGAGTAAAACTCACCTAAAACGGTCGTCAGAATATTTACTTAACTACGGACATAGAAAACCAAGGGTAGGTTTTGAGACTTGAGACTAAGTTGTGTATTTTTTTTTTTTAAGAGGGCGACAGAAGGATTTTACTTAGGGGTTTGAATAACTCTGGCCGTCAAAGCTCGTTCTTTGAAAACAGACATGATATCAGCACCGCCTAAAGGTATCCGGTGGAAACACCTAACTTCTTTGAATGTGAACGAGACCTACTTCACGTTTGCGGTCTCGGAGGCATGAGCCTTATGATGATATCCCTTCTTAGATAGAGTCGATCCCACTATGACCACTCTCTCTCTCTCTTACCGGCTCAGACAGCCTGTTCTGAAGAAGTGATTCCAGTTCTCTTGTGTTAGTTTTGCTCAGCGTGGCCTCCCTCTACCACTTGCCGCAAGACAAGCTCGAATCACAGCCTCAGTAGGCTGATTATTTGATTCATGAATGAAAATTGCCTATCGATGAAAGAGGAAAAAAGTTGTTCGCAAACAACAACACCTGCACCTCCCTCCTCCATTTCACTACTTACACTTTTCCCGTGTGCATAACGACAAATCGTGTTCTTGCCATTTAAGAGCAATACAGCCTTTCAAACTCCGTAATCATAGACATAAATTGTTGTTAATTGTTGTTGCAGCGGCAGCAGCAAGAGCTGAGCCGGACAAACAAAAGGCACTTTGCACCGACATTGGACCGCACCGAACTGAGCTGGTACCGTCAAAACAAGCAACCCACAACTACGAGACAAACAGCAATATTAGCTGGTTGGCTGGTTGGCTGGACGGCTGCAGACGTTCAAATGGCGGGAAATGGTCAAACTGGTGCAACAACAGCAACAACAACAACACTGCACAACTGCATATATATATAAATACACAAACGAGTGAGGGTGACGGTGCGCGCGGGCGAGCTCACTGGCTCACTGTATGGTGGTGGTGTGGGCGCAACGAATGTGACTGCTGCTGCTGGTGTCACTTGTTGTTGTTCTTGGCGTGTGTTTTAAATGAAATCTCTTTCATTTATATTTATATTTATCTTTGTTGTTGCATTTTTATCTGTCTCTGTTTTTGCGACAAAGTCAAGTTGAGGCGTTGGAAAACCTGCTTTTTTGTCACTTCCGCTTCTCGCTTTATTTTTTTGGTTAAATTAATTTTTATTGAAATTTTGTTGTTGTTTTATTTGGATTTATTTTCGTTTTGTTTTATTATATGAGTTTCCGGATTAACACGAAATCAATTTTGACTTCCATCTCGTTTGATTCCTTGGCTTTGACATTGAATTTGGTTCTTATGCGCGTTGGTTGACAGGATTTTACTGTGGGTTTTGAGCTGAGGAAGAGGAAGGGTCATCCTCAAAGAGTGAGTCTGATTCGTATAGCGAGCAGGGTTCCTAAACGATACTGTTGTTGCAGTGACTTGTTCAATGGAAAGCCCAGTAAATGTATTGTTTTGACGGAGTAGGACCCAAGGGAGACATGTGTTAGGCGAATTTGGTTATTAGGGTAGCAGGGGAGTGGTTAGCAGTGCGTGCTATGAAACGGAGTGTCGTCGGTTCAAATACTGATCGAACCCTCATCCAAATTATCAAAAATTATTTTTATGAATAATTTTTGTGACTACGGTCGCCCCTCGACATCGACCCCTCTGATAGGAAACAAAAAAACTGCTCATACAAATTCATTAGCCGTTCGTAGGTGGCTTAGAATCGACTGTAGCTCCCTCTATCCATATGTTGGAAAAACAACAAGACGCAGAGCTCATATTAGAGTAGATCCTCTGTCGAAAATCGCTTTAACAGTTATAAATCCCCAGTTATATATAGAGAGAACTTTAAGTCTCTCGAGATGAGCTTCTTCTTAAGCTACCAGACCAGTTGTCATGAACTTAACAGGTCAATTGAAAAGTCCCTGGCCTACCGTAGTAAACCTTGTTAAGTTGCCTTCAAGGGTGATACACTGATTATAGTGGCCCTCCAACTTTGCGATAGCATTTTTGTTGCACGATTTGTCCTTTGTTTGGAAAAGGGACGCAGTTCCAGCGATCGCCTCTTCATTCGACGAAAACTTCCTTCTAGCGAGTATTCTTTTGAGATCTGAAAACAGGAAATAGTCGCTGAGGGCCAGAGATGGAGCATACGGTGGATGCGAAAGCAGTTCGAAGCAAAATTCAAGGATTTTTGCCATAAATTTCATTGACTTGTGACACGGTGCATAATCTTGGTGATAAAGCAATTTCTTTTCAAAGCAAAAAGTCGGGTTCATTACACTTCAACATCTCCAAACACTGCTCCGAATCATGAACTCGTCGCTGATTTTTGGTCAAAAGTGAGCTCGCGCGGTACCCACTTTCCCAGAGCTTTCCCATACCCAAATATTCGTGAATGATATGATATATGACGTTCAGTTGATATCTTTCGAGTGCCTGGACATTTGAATTGACCTGTTATGTGAATAGATACTCCTGGTTATAGGGGTGTCTCGAGATCGGAGAATTAACAAAAAAATTTGACTCTGTTTTGGCTTAAAAATCTGCTTCTTCAGCCTCGTCGGACCAGCGGATGTGCCAATGTCATCAAATCACCGTGTAAATCACGACGAGTATTACTCGGATAGTCTACAATTATGAATCAACTTTGAGTAAGCCACATTGCATTTGAGTCTGCATAAATATGGAGTTCATGCCTTCCTCCTTTCGGATGTCTCCTTTTATTTGCTTTCATACTTTCCGGATAGTAATAAATGGTGTTTCGTCTAGATATTGCGGTTGCGGTAAATTAAACTCCAATAACCAATGTCTTAAGCGCCTACTATCAACCTTTCAACAATCATGAGTGATCTCGGCACAGAAGGCGGCGGAGCCATGGACTTCCCCAAATATCCAAGATTACGAGGACTATACTTGGTAACCTTAACGCAGGCGCCGTCCAACGCTTTCACCCACGATGAACCGTTCTTCGACATATAGAGGGACAGGCATGAGATGTCGTTGCTTTCCTCCGAACTCCACTTCATCTGATTGATGATGTTAACATAGCCTTGGAGCCAATTCGTTGGCATTAGAGGCTCACATGAAATTTTCGATAAAACGAAGAAACGATAAAACTATTGTATAGATCTGGTAAATTAACGAACCGAAACCCAAAAGTTCCCCAAACTAACAACCATTCGGCGGGCTCCTCGTCCTAGGAATGGAGGATAAGCTTGCTCGCAGTGTCGACAACCGAAAGGTGGACACCGCCAAATGTCCTAAATCTTCGGCAGCTTAGAAGTTGAAGAATAGAGATCATACTAGTTGTCTCCCGAAATGCCACTTAAACCGGACCATGCTTCATTTTGAAGAGGTTTGGGTTTGCAGTCTCTATAATTCGTTTCGGATGATTAATGTGGACCTCGGAGCCGGTTCGTTGAGACTATAGACGAATTTTAAAATATCCGATTAAAATGTAAACTTATGGTTAACAAGCCTCTTATCGTTCGGTGGGTTCCCGTTCATATTAGTTAGCGATAAACTGGAAGCTGACGGAGACATGGTGCTCACCGAATTGTCTTTGATTCTTCAGAACATTATGAGCTAGAGAATGAGTATCATAATTGGTTATAACCATTATTGAGCCCTTTACGCTCTATCGGATTACAGATCAGCGGTCTTTCTTTCGTGGTACATAGAGATGAACATGAGGCAGCAATCGGCTTTTTGCAAGAGGCCACATCAGCCTTATGGCTCAACTTAACAAGATGATAGAAGACAACGGAAGGGGGCGAGATAACTGTCACGCAGTTGTGTTCCTCGCCATATTTCCTATATCCTTCAGCATTTTATTAGTTGGAGAACGAGAACCATACTAGGTTATCTTTATGCTATCGTTACGTTACTCCCCACACGGACATGAGGTTGCATTAATTTCCCTTCGTCCGAATGCCACTTGATGCAAACTCGTTGGGTTTACCCGTGAAAAGCCGTAGGCCCTTCACTGCTCTCAATTTTTTTCTAGTTAAAGCTCAAAGACAACACTTAAGAGGGACATTTTTTACTCAACCCACCATGGATCAGAGAAAGTAGTCAGAAATTAAAGGCTGCGTTGCAATAGTTTTATTCCGAGAGCACTTCCAACAAATGGGAAACGCATATGAGCTCGGCACGTTTGGCGCACTGAATGAATCTTTCCTTGCGCGCAGACATATCGGATAAAAATACTTTCCTCGAGCCTAATGGTCTATAGACTTTGATGAGCGAGACCTCGGATTGAGAGGCAAGTTTATGCGCACTGACGCCGCCGAACAAGTGGTGGTGTCCAACTGCTCTAGATGTTTCTGCTCAATCAGGCAATGCGTTAGCCTTACTTTGGTATATAAAGGGAGGCAAAAGAGGCTGAGAGTAATTAGTCTGCAGACTCCTGTTCACCAAATTGGAATAACAATGACTACGGAAACCTTTGATTGGAGCCACAATCTAATCAGGAAAATGCAATTAAAATGAAGGCTTTAAGCTGCGGTAAACTTCCATTAGCACTCTTCATCTCTCAAATATTTTTGCTTTTAATTCATCAGAAATCGACCACCTCCCAACGTCAAGGAAATAAACTTCCAAGTTACGCACACAACTCAGCAATTGGATCGCCAAATGACGCATCATCGTAATTGCATATTGACCCATCCATCAATATAATCATTTCAAATGCAACGGAAGCGCAACGTAAAACGCGACGCGCGCGACAATGCGCGACGACAATGCGGCGAGCAAGTAATAAACAAATGAAAACTTAATTAAATGTTTACACAAAGCAAAGAAATCCATTAACACTTTCGCCTTCGTGAACATTCCAACGAAGAGACCCAACCTTGCACATACCTCCACGTCCGTCGTGTCATCTAGCGACAACGAGCGAGGCGACCGACCACCAAACGGACCGACAACCAAGTACTTACCTACATAGCGACAGTTTGCAGTTGGCGACGCGATAGAGAAAATGAATAATAAAAAAAACAACAACTGCGGTGTGGAATTTCCAACCTTTATGCCAAGAGTCACACCTCACACATAAAACCATTATCGGCTTGCAACTCATATGATTACCTGCAAAGAGAGGAGAGTTGGAGAGAGAGAAAAAAGAAAGTGTTAATTTGCATATTCGCCATGAGTTAAGTAGGAATTTGCATGCATTACAATAAGTACTAATTTTATAAAGACAATAACAACTTATTTTTATCTTTACAGCTGAGTAAACAGCCATCCGTCGTTCGACTGCCTGACGGCGACCCAGCGGAGCGGCTTCAAACGGCACAGTCGACAATGCAGCAGCAGTCGTTCAATCAATTAGAACATAAATTAAAATTCCCTACAGATCAGCAACACACACAGGCATACATACGCCCAGAGACGACCGTCCGACCCACCGAGACCACACCACCAACGTCCGCCTTCACTTACTACACACACAGACTACTCATCGCAATCATACGAGTACCACTGCATTTCTCTGCTCTGCATGCACTACAAAGAAAAGGTGTGGCTCAGTCAGCAGCTCTGGTGGTAGTGCATTTAATCGCGTCGGCAAACGTTGTCAGGCTTACTTGCTCTTTGTACGGCTCTAGAACATAAATTAGAGCACCGCACGCCTCCTACACCTTCGCCATCACTCAATTACTGTTGCATGCCACACGGAGGCGCACACGCCTCGCGGTTAAGCATGTAATGTCAATAGTATCGAAATGAAAAACGACGACACATCATTTGTAATTTGCAATAAATGGCGGAAATTAATGTTGTTACACAAATGCCAAATGTAATGAACCGACCGACCGACTTGGCACGGTGGGCGTGTGTGAGCATGTGTGGAAGAACGCAAGCAAAAGTTGTGAAGCGACATGCGGAGACAGGCAGGTTATGCAAAAGAAAAGTGGAAAATTGTAAGTAATTAAGGAAGATAAAGTGAAAGGATCAGTCCACCCTCGGTCTTTCTAAGCAGTGCTGGCTTTGCTAAGACCTCCCCACGGCTCGAACTCAACTATTCGGACCGGTACTCCAACTCACCGAGACTCACTTTTCAGCGCATCTTCGCACCTTACTTAGCACGGTTTTACCTTCTCTTTTACCCGCTTCGGGACAAAGTCACTTTCCTTGGTATTCTTTTCAGTCAGCTCCCAAATATCAGAAGTGAAGGTTTTGGAGGGAACATTTAGAGACGAACATATGCTTTCCAGCTGAGTTTTAGATTTATTCTTAAGTGCTTAATGTTGGACTTTGTTAGATCTGAAACCGAACTTTCGTCAATGTCTACATTGAAGAACCAAAGCTTAGCAAATAAGGTTTCTAACTCCTCTTAGTTAACGAAGGTACTCTTTATGCGACTACAGCGGTGTTCAGCACGCCAGTCGTTTCTTCTTTCAACGCCAATTGGAGATTCATTGTTCCATTTGACGAATTGGAGGTCGCCCTTCTTAGCTGTTACCACAAGTGGGTTCTGTGAGCTGACAAGTAACTTTACAGTATTAAGTTTCTTCTGAGTATGAAGTTACAGTTGCAAGGTCATTACTATTTACAACTCTTGAGTCCATTTCTCGCGCACCCTGAGCAACATACGCAAACCTTGAGGTAACCAAACCGTGTGGAGAGAATCGTGGTAAAAAAGAGATGGTTTAATGGAATTCCTCGATGTACTCGTATTAAGTATCCATCGAAATCTTATAGTAGCGTCTTTTCACCAGAAGAACAACTGCAAGCGAGCGTCCGTCTTGAAGCAAGGACCTCGCTAACTCTCGAGGGTCGATGGTTATGCATCAGACTTATACCCACCCCAAGAAAACCAAAACTTTAAGCAAAATATCACAATTATTTCGGTCGATGAGCTGTAGGGTTATCTGGGAAGCATTTCTTTCTTTCCAGTAAGACGAACAAAACTCTTCTTCGTTTAGGTAATCTAAAAAATTCTGATCCGAGTCAGACCATAAATTCTCGGCGTATCTTTGGAGATTAGCAAAAGTAAGAAGGCGAATCTTTCCTTGCCACTTTTACGGAGTCACATATAGCGAATACTCAATGGAAGTAAGTAGACCAGCTATTGTTGTTGTAGCAATCTTAATAGCAGCGAGTCTCTTTAGAGTTGTTATTGAGCTCATATAGGAGAAGAAAAGTTTCACCTGAAATGTTTCAAAAGATAAAATGATCATATGAGAACTCACCCTGCTAACTACCCTGAGGTGGACTTTGGCGGGGTTAGAGTTCAAGCAAAGGTTAGTACATTGAAACACGACCGAGCTTTTTAGCTATGAAAAGTGATAGTGAGGTTCCTCTGTGTATGCCGTTTAGAGGAGTGGTATGCATGGCAACACATCCAGCGGTTACCCTGTGTATTACATTATCATCCAAATGGAGGCTTAGAATATAAATTCCAATGCAGCCTATAAGGAAAATTTGGAAGAAGATGCAATTACCATGAAGAACTCACAAAGAAAAACTTCATAAGCTTCCCTGCGAACAGCAAGATCGAACAATCATTAGGATATCAGCTCAGGAAAACACTATCCAATGTTTGCTCATATAATTTCTGGTATTCTCGCTCCTTAAAATCATTAACTTTGACGCTTGGAGACATAGATAGCGCTTATATCTCCGTGTAATCTGCACATTGACTCGCCGCAAATTTGGAGGAGATAACCACAAGACGTCTCGCAACGATGAGAATAACATTTAGCAGAAATCGAGCAAGCATTCGAATGTGCGCTCAGGAAAACACCCGCTAGTGGTTGTGAAGGCTTCGAAATGTTGAACAAAGACAGTAGTCGAAGGGAGGACACCATCTGACAGAACCTCTATTAAGCACTGATGTTCAGTAAGCCCGTTTAAGGTCGTTAAAGATACCTCTATACAGCTGATTGATTTCGTCAAAAGAATACATACTGACATCGCCGTTATCGAATATGTGGGCGAGTAAACATTTATTACTTAAAATACCACGGATTTCAGTCGGAAGATCAGCATTTTTTTAAAGTTAGCATTAGCGTAGAGGGAGAGAGGAGAGAGAGATATTGAGATTAGAGAGAGAGAGAGAGAGCAGAGAGAGAGAGAGAGAGAGAGAGAGAGAGAGAGAGAGAGAGAGAGAGAGAGAGAGAGAGAGAGAGAGGGAGAGAGAGAGAGAGAGAGAGAGAGAGAGAGAGAGAGAGAGAGAGAGAGAGAGAGAGAGAGAGAGAGAGAGAGAGAGAGAGAGAGAGAGAGAGAGAGAGAGAGAGAGAGAGAGAGAGAGAGAGAGAGAGTGAGAGAGAGAGAGAGAGAGAGAGAGAGAGAGAGAGAGAGAGAGAGAGAAGAGAGAGAAAGAGCAGAGAGGAGAGAATGAGGAGAGAGAGGAGAGAGAGAGAGAGCAGAGAGGAGAGAGAGAAGAGGCGGAGAGAGCAGAGAGGAAAGAGAGAGAAGAGAGAGTGAGAGGAGAGAATGAGGAGAGAGAGAGAGCAGACAAAGAGATGGCGGGAGGGAGCAAAGTAGAAGAGGACTGTTCAGCTTTGTTTCCCATTTAATCCTTTCCTTTCAATTAAAATTTTCTCCCTCCCTCGCAAAAACTCTAATTTTCGAATTCAAAACTTTATTGTGTCATAAAATGCTAAAATTAGCTACTTCAATTAAAGCTCACATATAATAAATATATAAACAAATAATAAAATTTATTGCCACCTTAACGTCAATTCTCCTTCCATATCTCTCCCAAATAGTCACCACAACAACAACAACAGTCGAGTCCAGTCCATTACTGTCAGTTGGAGAGAAAAGCGAAATTGCACAACCAACTGGTCTCTAATGGTCGTTAAAGATATCAAATAGAGATAAGTACGGTGCAGTATATGCATATATACATACATATGTGTGTAGATATTTACAATCGAGTATAAATAAATTTGTTATATGATAATGCAAATTACTTAAGTACCATAAAAAGACACAGACTGGGCGCCATTTGGGAATGAAAGAAATATTTTTTTTTCTACTTTTTTACTTTCAACATTCTAGTCATTACATTTTTCGTCTTCTCACCACTGCTTTCGCATTCACTATTTGCTTAATGGCATATTTATTATTGCAGAAAATTACCATAGAATTCAAGATTTATATATATAAATGCAATGCCAATTAATGTTAATCGATTTTTTCACTGAAAGTAATTTATTACTCTCATTTATGGTCAGAGATTAAGGAAACCTTTAAAGGGTCAATAAAATTGTTCTTCATTTAGATAATAAAGAAAAGTGACGCGTTCGCAGAAGATGTAATAAAAATAATATTATGTAATAAATTAATGAAACTATTAAAAAATTCTACAGAAAGTTTGTTGAAAATTTTTTTCACTTATTTAACTATAGAATTTAATTTTATTTTAATTTTAAAGGCTGATCTATTTCGAGCTTCCCTACTTTTTTAAGGAAAAAAACACAGAAAATTCAAATTTAATGGGAAATGTTTATTACCATTCAAAAGAAAATTCTTTGGCATTTATTATTTTGAAGATTATCTCTTTCAACTATTAACCACGACTACGTCGCAGATGGTCCATCCGTTGAGTCCAACTTTCGATGACTCGTTCGAGCATTTCGACTGGTAAATAGCGAACGACAGGCGTGACGTTTTGCTCCAAGGCCTGAATCGAAGCGGGATTGTCCGCATAGACTTAAGACTTTACATATCCTCACAGGAAAAAGTCTAACGGTGTGATATTACACGATCTTGGTGGCCAATCGACCAGCCCAAAACGTGAAATTATCCACTCATCGAAGTGTTCTCTAAATTAATCGATTGGTTGATGCGATATGTGGAGAGTGGTGCTGTTTTGTTGAAACCACATGTCACGGAGATCACGAGCTTCAATTTCAGGCAACAAATAGTCGGTTATCATGGCGCAATAATGGTCGCCATTGACGGTTACGTTCACACCGGTATCATTTTTTGAAGAAATATGGACCGACGATTCAACCGGCCCACAAACAACACACCAAAGCGTTGTTTTTTGAATCTCTTCAGGTTGCCCTTCGTCCCAAATACGGCAATTTTGCTTGTTTACATATACCCATTGTTGCAGAAGTGAGCCTCATCGCTGAACAAAATTTGGCTCGAAAACGTCGGGATCTTCTTTGAACTTTTCAAGATCCCACCGAGCGAATCGATGTCGCTTGGGAAGGTTGAGCAGCTTCAGTTCTTGCGCAAGCTGTATTTTCTACGCTTTCAATTTAAGATCTCGACGTAAGACGTAGTGCGTCAGTTAAGTCGTCCTTATCATGTAGTGGGTGTGTTTTGTTTGGGTGTTTTATTATTTTAAACAAATCTCCAAAGCCTCTCGTCACCTGTGGAACAAGGCTCAAGTAGTATTCATGCAAAAAACCTGGAAGGGTGTGAATTATGTGCATCCAAAGGACAAAGGACAGGAACCAAAAATGTTTATTCTAAGAACAAATTGGTCGACACAACGCTAAACGACGTATTTAGGTGTGTTTAGAAAGAACTTCCCTTCAAGGAATGCATACTAAGCATTTTTCTCGATTTAGAGAGAGCTTTTAACAATGTACATTTTTCCCTGGTAATAAGCGCTCTTAAAAAATGTGGAGATCGTGGAGCAACAGCATAATCTTTGCTGAGATGAACAACGTGTCTTTTAAAAGCTACTCCATTAGAAGCACTCCTTAGAAGAAGCTTTTCCACCCACTGTTGTGGTCTCGCTCACTGTTGTGGTCTCACTCACTGTTATGGTCTAACTCACTGTAAATGGACTACTCTAGATACTAAGAAGCTCTGTTAGTGTACGCAGATGATATAGCCCTCACATGGACGGTGGTGAAGCACCACCAAATTCTAAGTGATGTACTTTAGGATGCACTAAGCACAGTGTTGGGAAATAGTGTAAAGATAGCCGGTTGGACATCAACCTAGCTAAAATAGAAAATATAATCTTCACCAGAAGGTACACACCACTTTCGTTCAAACCTCTCCGAATAAAATGCGTGACAATCACTTTTTCTTATGAGACTAAATAGCCCGGAATGATCTACCGAATGATACAAAGAAAGAACAAGGAAAGCAATAACTGCTCTATAACATGTAAAACGGATATTGCCAAACATCGGGACTTAAGACCGTATATTGTCTACTAGATATACATATACAGCAGTAGTCAAACCCAAACTTTACTACAGCGTTACTTTATTTGCAACTATCAACTAGCTAAAAAACACTTATAAGAGCAAACTGAGCAGAATTTTTAAGGTACTCTGCTGTGCTTTTAACGGAAACTCCACCATCGACTCCCATATCGACAAATGCGCCTCTTATAATTTTGTTCCCATTAGAGATCTGCGGCAAACTTAATGCAAGCTGTAACACAAGCATGCTGAAGGCAACCTTGGATGGAACTAGCTGTTAAACATGACCAGATACTATCTTCCATGCAAATTCCGGATGAGGTGGTCTACACAATCTTCACTTTCTTTTCTGAAAAACTTTTTTCTTAAAGAAGAGCTAGATGAACGAAAATTTAAATGTTTGAAATTGACGCGCAAGATTCATCAATGACAAAATGGATGCGGACTCCGCTCACCATCGTTCTCACTACACTTCACTACCGCCCAACTGGGTATGCTTCGGTTCATTGTTCTGTTGGAAGTAATACAAGCGTGGAAACTTAATATTTTCTATGTTAAAATCCCTCTTAGTTATCTCTCCACTTGTTTCTTTGAGAACAAGTTTCAAACTTTGCAAATTTTGTTCACTTAATGTGAGAATTATGAGAATTATCACTAAGAAATGGGAAAATTTTCAAGTCTACAGCCAGTAGACAAAGAATTCAAGGAGTTTATAGTAACTGGTCCTAGTATGTAGGTGCTACAGTCGCTAAAGTGGTAAGAACCTCTTAGGAAAGCAGTGTAGATATATTTAGTAGTCTCCGAAATCAGAAGCTGGTATTAAGAAATTTTTGGAACATCACTGGAAATATATCAAAAATGAACACTTCGAAAAAAATAATAACCAATAAAATAACCAATTCCACTTCCGATTGTTTTGGGAAATACTACCACCATTACCAGTAAAAGTGTGTTTCTATATGCAAAAAATTAAAATAAATAAATCAGGTCACGATCATTCTTAAGGATACACGTTACTTGGTATTAGTAAATAAAGTGATAGAGCTCTTTCTTTTTATTCGTTGACGCAGGAAGCGCTACAGTCGTTATTGCTAAGTGAAACTAGTTCCTTCACCTTATTGCTTTCTTCTTCGTTTTCCAATAGTGGATATCTTCCTCTACCTCTAACAGTGTGCAATGCATTGAATACTATCAAGAGCTGGAATGCTTTCATTTATCTGGATGACAGGATCAAACACTAAACTAATCGTAATCGCTCCATTGTCCTTCCTCTCTGAGAGCTTTTGATTATTTCAGCATCAGTTTGTATATCAGTATAAGTTTTTTAGCGATATATAATTCAGCATTTTCCTGTCGAAGACAGCTTCAAATAAACCGAAAGAGTGGTGTGTGTCGATGCTCTACTATCGGACTTTTTTCCAGTTTTTGTGGCATGGTGAATATCTGAACGATTGCAGATCTACCAGGTTCGTTAGCCGCACTGTTAAGTGCGCTTTGCTCGATGACGGTTGGATATAATAATTCTAACATTACCCTAAATGAGACCTTCGAGACCTATCCCACGGAGTGGGTTGGCAGGCTACTTGAACTGCGACTTTATACTTTTATGCTTGACTTCAAACCAACAGATAAACAGCAATTCCTCGGATTGACCTTCAACTCACACCGCAAATATTGGAGCAAGCATGGAAGCTACAACAACTTCCTAATACAACAACTCTTGAATTATCACGAAAATTTTAATTGAAGATGAGACGAACTTTATGTAATTATTTATCGGTCGATTAGTTATGATTGCATTATGCCATTATCCAAGCAAATATTGCTAGCAAATTGCAAAAAAGAGATTAAACCAAGTGGCGGCGTCATAAAGTAAGGCGAAAGAGGAGTGAGGAAGAACAGTTAAGCGAGTTGTAACTGCAAAAAAAAAAAACTTTTTTAATTGTAATTTGGTGCCATTTGCAATTAAGCACGCGCTAAAAACGCGCTAAGGAGCGAGAGGAGAGAAACAAATGCAGAAAGAAAAAAAAAAGAAAAACAATAAAAAAGCACAAAAGAATAATGGAAATAATAATAACAATAATAATTGTTTGGGAAGTGGACGATAATAATGGCGGCAATGGCAAACTGAATACAACAATTCAAAGCAGCGATGATGTCGTGCCTTGTGCCAATTATCTCCGAAGAGCGGCTAATTGGCAAAAGAGAGCGCAACTGTGAAAGAAGATGCGCCTAGCGCCTAGCCAAAACAAAAGGGGTTAGGCTGACAGTAAAGAATAATAAAAAAAAAAAAAAACTGCCAGTGGGAGGGTTGGCGGTCGTAAAGGCCAATCAAGTGGCGAGAAAAAATTACATTTAAGCAAAGCTTGGGTGCCGCAAAACTTAAGTAGAGACCAAAAAAAAAAAAAAAGCAGGTGAGGTCGTGAGGCAGCTAAACTTAGTAAAAAAAAAAAAAAACAACAACAACAAAAAAACAAGCGCATATCTTCAAGGTCTTACAGATGTTTGCATGTGATGTGAAAACAATCGAACGAAACAAGACTTAGCTTTGAAGGCGGCGCAGTGTGGCTATTTTAAGTATGACTTGTTGAAGATGTCCCCGCTCATACGGGTACATACATAGGTGGCGCTGAGGTTCACACGAATCTACATAGTAGGTATTCAACGCGAAAAGTTCATCAATGTGAGGTGCGCCCAAGAGCAAACAGTGCAATACTTACAGGCAGCACACTTGGCTTGGCTGAGGTTTCGAGAAAATAAAGAAAAAAAAATCGTGGTATTCAAATCATGACAGTCACTCAAAAGTCAGCTTACTAGCGCTTGTTTTCACTTTTCTTTAACACTACCTAGTCATGTGGACTATCTCATCTACTCGCAGCTCATGCATGCCACAGCTCATGGCACGCTCATGGAGACATGGAGTCGTTGCGCGGCGTCAGCGCTGAAGAGCTAGCGCGACTTTAACCGGGGTCATGCTTGCTATTGTTGACAAAATTTCACACTTTTCATATATTTTTATTACCAACATGCCTAAGCCTAAGGGTAAAAACAATGCACAAGCAAGTAAACACAGGGTTTTCTGAAGCTCTCTACTCGTCGTCTGTTGCGGGTTATTTTAATAACAATATGTTGGTAATGTGACTATCAGTTTTGTTTGTCTCCTTTTTTTTTTTTTTTTTTTTTTGTTAATTCATCATACCTTTCTCACTGTCATTGCTGTTTATTCACTGCTTTTGCCTAGTTTTTTTTTCTCCTTTCGTGAATTTTTGAATTTTTTCTTTTTATTTAATTTATTTTTTGTTTGTATTTTCTCCTCTCGGTCGTATTGGAATTTTTGGTTAACTACTCTTTTTTCTTTTCAATTCTTTTATTCTCATTTCAACGCATTGTTCACTATTTGTAATTTCACTTTTACGCCCATTGTCATTCTTAGCCCATTGGTTTTTTTTTTATTGTGTTGTGCCTTGTTTGACATAATTTACATAATTTTATCGTTGCTATAATTTTTATTGAAATATGCCATGCCTAAGCTGAGACGCTTTTTGCAGTTTCGCTCTCTTTTTTTTTCGCCAAAGGTCAGGGATGTTTATGTGCGATATTCGCGTTGTGCGCGTTAATTCTTTTTTTCATTATGTGTTTTGCTTTGCGTTTAGTCTCCTCTCGCTGCACCTACTATTCTAGGTAGTCGGATGGTAAGAAAAGCAGTTTGGTGGTATTTACACTGTCATATTGGTCGGTGAATGCTGTCAATTGTTATTTTTTATTAACTCAATGCTCGGCCGATTGTGCGACCTCTGCAGGAAAGCAATTGTGGTAAAGCTATTGTTGTAGCTAGTAAATTTTGTGTTCCTCCTTCATTCAAAATGCAAGATACAAAAAAAAAATACGGAATTGTCTTCACTTCTAGCTTGAGTGCTCCCTTTAGTTTAGAACTTTTTCTATCCTGATCTATTAGTACTAGATTTATTTAATTAATTCTAGTCTGAGAGACAATACCGCGCCTACCCCAAAATTTATCTTCGAAAAATTCCTTAACATGGCTGATTTATGAATACCACAAATGAATTTTCCTCTGGCGTCTGGTCTAGCAGATTATAACATAAACTGACCTTTTCAGAGTTAAGCCTGACTAGCCCAACTTATGCTACCTTTTGGGCATTCAGCGGGCTATCGAGGATTATATACTATACAAAACTTCTATTTCTAAGAAACGTACCAATAAGTTGCACGCACAGAAGACTGTTCTGTCAAAACTAAATTTTTTCAGAATAACTTCAACCAATTCTCAATAATTATATTCATTTTCTTACTTGAGACTGCCTATTAGACTGTCATTAGAGAAGTAAAGCAACAACGATTCCTCAGTTATTTCTGCCACTAAGTATTTATTATACAAAGAAACTGTCACTCTGACTGTAGGAATGAGTTGAGATAGAATCATAGGCAAAAGAAAGTTTTGTGGGACAGCATTTTGGAACACGAAAGATATAAAAAAATAATGAATAAAGCTCAGGATCAGAATCCGTAATTGGATACAGTCGATTACCTTAGTGATCTGGAACAATAAGTCGACAGTTATTTGTTTGGTCTGAAGCTTTCGAGAGACTCAACTAAAAAGAGCAAGAGGGGAGAGGAATAAATTTAAATGGTACGCTGAGCCACTAAACGGTGGGTGAATGTGACAGCAAAGCTACGTTATTTTCTTCAGTTGTTAAATAAAATAATTTTAAAATATTTGGCCGTCATCAAAAGGGGGATCGCTCATCCGAGGCGTTTGTTGATTTTTCATTGGAGTATAGTTTTTATGTGGTGGGTTCCAAGCCCTACGCACAACCGCAGGGGATTCGTTTTCTCATTTTAGCTCGCCTCCAAAGGGATATTTGTTGGCTATCCAGAGGATACTTGGTCTAAGACCGCAAGTCGTGAGCTGCATGAACCATATGTAAAAGAATCGTTTCTGGCCACTCCCAGGTGAATGACAGTCAGAATCTTTCCTCACTTGCGAGAAATGCTTCGCGCGTTGGCAACAGCGAATACCGCAGACGATGGAACGATAAGCTGTACGAGCTATACGAAGACATTGCCATAGTTCAGCGAATCAAGAGACAGCGGCTACACTGCCAAGTCATGTCGTCCGAATGGATGAAAGCTCTCCAGCTTTGAAAGTATTCGATGGAGTACGGAAACAGAGGAAGAGGAAGACCTCAACTCCGTTGGAAGAATCAGGTGGAAAGCGACCTGGTATCACTCTGTATTTCCAACTGGCGCCGAATAGCAAAGGGAAGAAACAAGTGACGCGCTGTTGTTGATTAAGCGGTGCCCACGTCAAAGCAGAAGAGATATTTGGCATACAGAACTTTTCAGAAGCCAACAGGAATACTTTGTTTGAAAAATAATGAGCTCTTAATAACCATGTTAAAGGGTATCACATGAAAGGCTATGTTAGGTCACATGCATTGTAGTAGGGGTCCAGAAGAACCAGACTAGGACCTCATAGTTTATGGGCACCTCACAAATTAAATTAATAAATTAAAAATTTTAATTAATATAGTCCGTGACTAGTGGAGAGTTGATTTTTAGAGTAAAAATTTTGGGTAGAGTAAAGTAATAAAGAAATTTCTGCGCTTAATATCAACAGTGAAAAGAAGGCTACTTTGAACCTATTACTGTAAAAAAAGTCCTCTTTTCTTTAGTTCTAGACATTGATATTTCTCAAAGGGAAGGTATGACAATTTCTGCCAATCTTTTTGTCATATATTCAAGATAATATTGGAATACTGGGAGCAAGTTACTACTTTACGTGCTGCCTAATGGTTAAACTACGGGAGAAAATTGCTCATATTGCTTAGGTTCTTTTCTCTTGCATTTCTATAGTGGCGGACAAAAGTCTACATATACCGCCAATATCCGTTGTGTAGGAAGTACAATCATTTGGCAAAAATTTCCTTGACAAAAGTCTACACGCACCACGGGTTTACGTTTAAAAAAAAAATTTTATTCATCCACCAAAAATAAGCCGCGTGTTAGCTCGCCCGAAGAAACTAACTCGAAGTGACATCAGCTTTATTCTGAAGGAAGTGAATGATGATCCTAAAGTTACTGCTCCAAAATTAGCCGAAAACCTCGCAAGCTCATCAAGAAAGTGTGTCCATCCAAGAACAATTCGAAGAGCTCTGAACGATAACGGCTTCCACAGTAGAACCCCCCGTAAAAAGCCTATAACTGCTACTAATAATCGTAAGCCACGCTTGGAGTTCATTAAAGCACATTTAGACAAGGAAATGGATTTTTGGCAAAAAACCTTGTTTACAGATGAATCGAAGTTCAATTTATTCGACAATGATAGAAGAGCAGAAGTTTAAAAAAAAAATTACTGCATTTAACGCCAAAAATATATAGTACCAACAGTGAAGCATGTTGGCGGCAACGTAATGGTTTGCGGAGCGGTTGCGGCATCTGGAGTTGAAAAGCTTGTTTTGATTGAGGCTCATATGGATTGGTTCAAATATAAGTCATTCTCGGAAGCTAATCTGTAGCTTTCGGTGGACAGTTTGGAGCTTGGCGCAGGCTGGACCTTTCAACGGGATAACGATCCAAAGCACACGGATCATATTGTTAAAGATTCGTTGCGTAGTCATGCTCCAAGGCAACTACACACACCACCTCAAAGCCTGGATTTGAATGTTATTGAACATGTCTGGGAGATTTTTGAGCGAGAAATTAGAAAAAATCTGATTTCCAACTCAGCATTACTCAAAGAGCTTGGGACAGTGCTACTCCCTCAGTATTGACAAATTTTGTAGCTTCGATGCCGCGACGGCTTCAAGCTATTATTGAGGCGAACGGTGGACCAACTAAATACTAAAAAGATCAAGTTACCTGATATTAACCGCCTTAGACGAGTCGATTTTGGATTATTTTGTTATTATATAACTTGAATGTGTCAAACTCATTAATGAATTAAACAAGGGAACAGAAGAGACTAGGAAACTACTCTATTAGCCTGCTCAGAACATTAAGAATATAATATAGTCTACAGGATTTTCAAAACTTTACAATACTTATTTGTATAAAACTATTTCTAACTTATAAATAATAAGTTCCACAATTTATATTCCACTTCTGAATTCTAATTGAATTTATTTACATACAAAATATACAAAAATCAGTGACTAGAAATATTCACATGCAATATAATACTTACATTTGCACTTAAGTGCTTTAACCTAAATCCAACCAATGGAATCACATGGACTAAATACACTTTTTAACAAACAAACAAAAATCAAAAAACTAAAAATAAAAACAAAAACCTTTTTATTGCAACCATTGGATTTAGTAGCTGGAAAAAAAACAGATCAAACCTCGGCTTCATTCCAACACAATTCAAGTGACATTCAAACTTCAATGCATCTCAATTGAATTTCAATTTCAATACACATTCGTAACATGTCAATTTCAGCATCTATCGGTGGGATATTGAGAAGCAATCGGTAAACGAAATGGCAAGCGTAATAGAGGAGGATGGCAGGCGGAGAGGTGCACCGAGTTATTCAACTGCGGCGCGGTATTTAGCGAATGGAACCTCGAAACAAATATGGTTAGGCAGCGGAAAATAAAACTAATTGTGGTTTACTTTTTTTATTTTTCATATAATTTTTTGTTATGTAATAGTATTTAGTAATAGATTGATATATATATATAAAAGGTGATCCAAGTAGAGGTACTCTTTTTAACAGCCTCTTTTGACAGATCCCGCGTGAGTCGTGTCAAGCTGTCATGTTATTTTTGTTCAGCATTGTTTGGCATTTCATCATGGAAAGACTTACGCCTGAAACAACTTTTACAAATCATTCAATTTTATTACGAAAATTCACGTTCTGTTAAGAATGTGTTTCGCGCGCTTCGCTCAACTTATGGTCAACATAATCGGCCTACTGAGCGTACTATTCGCAACATCATCACCCATAGTGAGACCCAGCATTCATTATTGGATAATATTCGACCGAATAGACCACGTCCAG
The DNA here is from genome assembly GCA_030068015.2 of Neoceratitis asiatica. Classification (NCBI taxonomy): domain Eukaryota; kingdom Metazoa; phylum Arthropoda; class Insecta; order Diptera; family Tephritidae; genus Neoceratitis; species Neoceratitis asiatica. Next base: position 82,025,911 of record CM061525.1, on the reverse strand, counting down.
CACACAGTGAAGAAAATATAGCGGCCGTAGCTGAGAATGTACACAAAGACCTTGGAGAGTCGATTCGGCGCCGTTCGCAGCAACTCGGACTGACTTATGGAACGAATTGTCGCATTTTACGTCACCGCTCGACCTTCCGAAGCGACATCGCTTCGTTCTATGGGCTCTTGAAAAGTTCCAAGAAAATCAGACGTTTTCGAGCCAAATTTTGTTCAGAGATCTGGCCCATTTCGGGCTCTCGGGCTCAATGGGTATGTAAACAAGCAAAATTGCCGCATTTAGGACGAAGAGCAATCTGGAGAGATTCAAGAGCAGCCATTTCATCCAGAAAAAAAAAAACGGTTTGGTTTGGTTTGTGGGCCGGTGGAATCATCGGTCCATATTTCTTCAAAAATGATGCCGGAGAGAACGGAATCGTCAATGGCGACCGTTATCGCGCCATGATAATCGACTATTTGATGCGTGAAATTGAAACTCATGATCTCTGCGGCATTTGGTTTCAACAAGACGGCACCACTTCCCACACATCGCATCAATAAATGGATTTATTGAGAGCACACTTCGGTGAGCAGATAATTTCACGTTTTGGGCTGGTCGATTGGCCACCAAAATCGTGTGCTATCTCACCATTTAGACATTTTCCTGTGGGGATATGTAAAGCCTAAAGTATATGCGGACGATCCCGCTTCGATTCAGACTTTGGACAAAAACATCACCCGTGTCATTCGCCAGTTACCAGTCGAAATGGTCGAATGAGTCATTGAACCATCTGAGGCGGCCAACATTTGAAAGAGATAATCTTCAAAAAATAAATGGCAAAGAATATTCTTTCGAATGATAGTAAACATTTCCCATTAAATTAGAATTTTTTGTGTTTTTTCTTTAAAAAAGTTCCCTTAACTGGATTGCCGCTTAAGAAAATAAATTTTTGCAGTACTCTCAGCAATTGCTTTGCTCCAAATACTCATGCGACTTCCAGTTTTATGGTAATAAGAAAATTAAATAATCGTCAAAAGTCAATACGAAAAAATATTTGTGAAGAAACGCAAATATATATGAGGGTATATACTCGTAATTAATGCAAACATATGTACATATGTTTTCATATTGGTTATCTGACGATATCTGATGCTTTGCCATATGTCATTTGTAAATAAATTTAAATTAAATAAAAGCAAATGCAAAAGCAGATAAAATGAAGCGAAAGAGAGTGAGGGAAATGGACAGCTTGTATTTTTATTTATTTATATGACATTTATTTGTTTATATACTATATGCATACATATATATGTTATGTGGCTGATGCATATACCAGTTACTCATGCATGACCACATACTCGTACACTTGTGTAGATAAACAGTAATTTGCGCTGGAAAACATTGCTAAAGTACCGATAAAATGGTAAGTTCGCAAATCAATTTGACGAAAACAGAAAAAATATGCGAAAAATATTATATATTAATACATACATACATATACTTGTGTACTTAAAATTAGTATTAAATTGTAGCGAATCGCGATATGTTTCAGCGTATTGCACTAAGTACTCATATGGAGTAGTGCTGGTGATATGCATGAGTATGTGATAAGAGAAATAAAAATGAAAGTTAAAAATATAAGAAAAATTTGTATAAATTACAAAAAAAAATTTAAGTGAAATAATTAATAAAAAATATAATGAAACAAACTAAAATCAAAATGAAATAAAAATTAATTAATTTAGAAAAAAAAAATATATTAATTGAAATAAAATAAAATCAAATTAATTATAAAATCATAAAAGGAATATAAATAAAGAAAAATAAATAGTGAAACAATTAAAGCAACAACTACAGAAAAATCCCCAAAAAAATTTAAATATATTGAAAAAAAAATTAAATAAATAAAAAAGTAATTAAAATAAAATAAAATACAGAAAAATAAACAAATGAAATAAAAAAGGTGTAAAAATTTGCTAAACACAATAAAAATTAAGTTAAATTAATTTAAAATAAAATATAAAAAATAATAGTTGAACAATTTATGCAATAACTACAGCCAAATAGAAAAAAATTAAATATGTTGGGCAACAAAACAAAATAGAAAATAAATAAAATATTAAATAAAATTAAAATATAATTAAATTAAATAGGGATATGTAAAAAAAATTAAACATAAAAGGTAAGAAAAATTAAACTAAAATAAAATAAAATAATAAAATAAATAAAATATCAAAAAAATTTTAATTAAATTTAAAAAAGAAATTTAACACAAATTTAATATAAAAAGTAAAAAAATAATTAAGCTAAAATAAAACTGAATAAAATAAAATATAAAGAAATAAAAATTAAACAATTAATACAATAACAAAAACAATTTTTAAATGTAGGTATATTGAACAAAAAATATAAAATAAATAAAACATTAAATTAAGTTAAAGTTAATATTTTAAAATAAATATAAGAAAAAAAAATTAAGAAAATTTTATAAAAAATTTGTAAAAACAAAAATTTAAGTTTAAATTGAATTTTTCGGAAAATGGATTTTTTTTTTTCAAATGATACATTATGGTTCCAAAAGTGTTATCCCGAAAGATTATGACAGATAAAAATTTCTAAATTCCCCATTTCCGTTCTCTAGTTGAACCGTCTGCTTCAGTCAATAAGGCATACTCAAAACTTTAAACGCATTTGTCTCAAAAGTTGCTTTTTTCAAGTTGGCCGGAAACATAGCTCAAACAATTTGCAACCGATTCCCTTGAAATTTTGCCAAGACCGTCAGACCGTGATTCCCGAAAAAATGGAGACATTCTTTTGTGAAAAATCCAATTTTTAATTAATAGTTTTCCCAAAAAAAAAAAACCAAATCTCAAAAAATTCCTATTATTTTGTGGCCCTCTAGAGTGGCCAAACCCCTTAAATGATTTAAAATATAATAGAAAATAATATATAAAAAATAAATAGAACAAAATATGATAAAGTAAATAAAACATAATCGAAAGCACTTAGGTAATAATAAAACTGAACAAAAAAAAAACCTGGATATAATTTAGTATAAACAAATAATATTAAACTAAAAAAATATATATAAAAATAAAAATTTAAAAAAGTAAATAAAAGTTTCTACATATTTATATGCAAATAATTGCAAAACAATAACTTTTATTTATTATTAGCGCACTGACAATATCTGTTCGGTAATTTTCGCAACAACAACAATAGACTCCAATTGTTTGTATAATATCTTTCCAGTGCATATGTATGTATGTCTGTGCATAGGGCATATTTCTGTTCTGTTCTGTTCACTTATCTCATCGCGCTGTTGTGCATTGCACTTGCTTGCTAAAACCGCAATAATATTATTGTTCACCAGCTCAAAGTCGATTAAATAGACTAAAAAATTATCAGACATTTAGTTGGTATATTTATATCCACACATACATATGTATGTACATACGAGTATGTCAGCGCCTACGACCATGAGTGTATCGTATGTGCAAGATATCAGCTTTCTACTGCTAACGAGATGTATGTGTATTTAATATATGTATGTATTTGGTTTCTTAGTCACTCAGTTGACTCAGTTGACTTTCGGCATTAATTCTTTAAAAAAATAACACAAATAAAATTAAATAGGAATAAAGAAAAATATTGTTAAGTTAAAAAAAATAGAAAAAAAAATATAAAAAAAAAAAAAAAAAAAAAAAAAAAAAAAAAAAAAAATAAAAATAAAAAAAAAAATAAAATAAAATAAAGTGAAATAAAAAAAAATAAAAAAATTAAATGAAATAAAATTAAATTAAATAAAATTAAAATAAAATAAAATAAAATAAAGTAAAATAAAATAAAATAAAATACATTTAAATTAACACCAAACAAAATTATGAAAAAAATACTAAAAGAATAATAAAATAAAATCATTGATTTTAAAATAAATAAAAAAGTAAATAAAGAAAAGTAAATTGAATTAATTAATTTTTATGTTGCATTAATAAAAAAAAAATATTTATTTATTTTAAAAAGTTAGATCAAATAAAAAATTATTTAAAAAATAAAAAAAAAGATAATTAAATTGAAAAAAAAATTTTTTAGTTAAATTTGAATAAAATTTAAAGCCAGCACCGTCCCAGATGTTTGGAAAAGACAAATACGTAAAGGGAAGGGGAACTCAGAAAGCCCATCAGCATACCGGCCTCTCTGAATGCTGCTACACAGCTGGCAAGCTTCTCGAAAGGTTGCTGAAACCACGTATAGAAGAAGCTATTACTAGGGCAGGTGGCTTATCAACCAGGCAATACGGTTTCAGACCTGGCAGATCAACACTCGTGACAGTTGAGAATGTAATGAAGAGTGTAGAAGTAGCATAGAGAATGCCACAAACCCAGTTGTTTTATTAGCTGGACGTACCTACATATCTCAGTCTAATTATGAGGAGCTATTTGGAAGATAGGATCCTGCTGTATAAAACTTCTAAAGGACCACGCCACTTAAGGGTCACGTCAGCAGCAGTGCAGGGATCAATTTCCGGCCAAGACCTATGGAACGTCAGTTACGACGGTCACCACGATAAATACCGCACGAGACTCTGAAGATGCGCACAGAAAATTGAAACCAATTGATGATAAGGGTAGAAATGTGGCCTGACGAGAGATGCCTTAAACTTGCCACTGAAAAAACTGTATTACTAACAAGGAAGCATGTTCCCATTGAAATAGACATGAGGACAACCACGTAAAGCACCAGATGCACGGCGAGGCTAACATAAAATATATAAGAGTGGTACAGTGAATTATTATAGTACACAATTATTGGCACGGAAATTTTAGGAAGTATCTGCATAAATTGAAAAAGGCCGAAGCACCGGCTTGTATATAACGGGTGATCTCTTTCTTGCTTCTCTACTTTTTTTAAAGAAAAAAATACAGAAAATTCAAATTTAATGGGAAATGCTTATTATCATTCAAAATAACACTCTTTGGCATTTATATTTTGAAGATTATCTCTTTCAAATGTTGGCCGCGGTTACGTCTCAGATGGTTCATCCGTTGAGTCCAATTTACGATGACTCGTGCGAGCATTTCGACTGGTAACTGGCACATGACACGCGTGATGTTTTGCTCCAAGGCCTGAATGGAAGCGGGATTTTTCGCATAGACTTTAAATTTTACATATCCTCACAGGAAAAGGTCTAACGGTGTGTTATCATACGATATTGGTGGCCAATCGACCGGCCCAAAACGTGAAATTATCTGCTGACCGAACTGTTCTCTCAACAAATCCATTGATTGATGCAATGTGTGGGAAGTGGCGCGCCATCTTGTTGAAACCAAATATCGCGGAGATCACGAACTTCAATTTCAGACAGCAAATAGCCGGTTATCATGGCGCAATAACGGTCGCCGTTGACGGTTAGTTTCTCACCGGAATCATTTCTGAAGAAATATGGACCGATGATTCCACTGGCCCACAAATCACACCATACTGTTGTTTTTTCTGGATAAAATGGCAGCTTTTGAATCTCTTCAGGTTACTATTCGTCCCAAATGCGGCAATTTTGCTTGTTTACACACCCATTGAGTCAGAAATGGGCCTCATCGCTGAACAAAATTAGGTTCGAAAACGTCGGATCTTCTTGGCACTTTTCAAGAGCCCATAGAGCGAAGCGATGTCGCTTGGGAAGGTCGAGGGGCTTCAGTTCCTGCACAAGCTGCATTTTGCATGCTTACAATTTAAGATCTCGACGTAAAACGCGACAGGCCGTTCCATACGTTCGTTGCTGCGAACGGCGCCGAATCGACTCTCCACGGTCTTCGTGTACACCTCAGCCACGGTCGCCATATTTTCTTCTCCGCTTGCTGGACGTGGTCTAATCTTCGTGGAATATTATCCAATAATGAATGCTGTGTCTCAATATGGGTGATGGCGTTGAGAATAGTACGCTCAGTAGCCCGATTCTGTTAACCATAAGTTGAGCGAAGCGCGCGAAACACATTCTTTGCAGAACGTGAATTTTCGTAAAAAAATTGAATAATTTGTAAACGTTGTTCAGGCGTAAGTCTTGCCATGATGTAATGCCAAATAAAACTGAACAAAAATAATATGACAGCTTGACACGACTCGATCGTGATCTGTCAAAAAATAAGGCTATTGAAAAAAGTATCTCTACTTGGATCACCATTTAAATATATTCGAATGAATTAAAATAAATTAAATTAAATAAAGGAAAAAATAAATAAAATAAAAAATAAAATAAAATAAAATTAAAATTAAATCAAATTAAATTAAACTAAATTAAATGAAAAGAAATGAATGAAACAAATCAAAAAAAAATATAATAAAAAAAATGAAAAAAGAAAAAAATCAGTTAAATAAAATAAAATAAAATAAATGAATAAAATAACATAAATTAAAATTAATTTAAATTAAATTAAATTATATTAAATTAAATTAAATTAAATAGAATGAAAAGAAATGAAATCAAATGAAAAGAAATGATATGAAACACATCAAAAATAAAATAAAATAAAATAAAATAAAATAAAATAAAATAAAATAAATAGAAATAAATTAAAGTAAAATATTAAATTAAATTAAATTAAATTAAAAGAAATGAGATCAAATGAAAAGAAATGAAATGTTGTTTCATCAAAAAAATTTAAATAAAATAAAAATAAAATAAAATAAAATAAAATTAAAAAGAATAAAAAAATAATAATATAAAATATATAAACTTATATAAAATAAAATTAATTAAGATGAAATGAAATAACATAAAATAAAATAAAATAAAATAAAATAAAATGTAAATAAAACAAAATAAAATAAAATAAAATAAAATAAAATAAATAGAAATAAATTAAAGTGAAATATTAAATTAAATTAAATTAAATTAAATTAAATTAAATTAAATGAAAAGAAATGAAATGTTGTTTCATCAAAAAAATAAAAAATAAAATACAAAAAAAATAAAAAAAGTTAAAAGAATAAAAAAAAAATAAAAAAAAAATTAAATAAGATAAAATGAAATAACATAAAATAAAATAAAATAAAATAAAATAAAATAAAATAAAATTAAATAAAATAAAATAATATGTAAATATATTTAAAAAAATAAAATAAAATGTAAATAAAACAAAATAATATAAAAAAAATAAAATAAAATAAAATAAATTAAATTAAAGTAAAATATTAAACTAAATTAAATTAAATTAAATTAAATTAAATTAAAAGAAATGAGATCAAATGAAAAGAAATGAAAAGAAATGAAATGTTGTTTCATCAAAAACAATTAAAATAAAATTAAAATAAAATAAAATTAAAAAGAATAAAAAAAATAATAATATAAAATATATAAACTTATATAAAATAAAATTAATTAAGATGAAATGAGATAACATAAAATAAAATAAAATAAAATAAAATGTAAATAAAACAAAATAAAATAAAATAAAATAAAATAAAATAAATAGAAATAAATTAAAGTGAAATATTAAATTAAATTAAATTAAATTAAATTAAATTAAATTAAATGAAAAGAAATGAAATGTTGTTTCATCAAAAAAAAATTTAAATAAAATAAAAATAAAAAAAAATAAAATAAAATTAAAAAGAATAAAAAAAATAAAATAAATAAAATTAAATAAGATAAAATGAAATAACATAAAATAAAATAAAATAAAATAAAATAAAATTAAATAAAATAAAATAATATGTAAATAAATTTAAAAAATAAAATAAAATGTAAATAAAACAAAATAATATAAAAAAATAAAATAAAATAAAATAAATAGAAATAAATTAAAGTAAAATATTAAACTAAATTAAATTAAATTAAATTAAATTAAATTAAAAGAAATGAGATCAAATGAAAAGAAATGAAAAGAAATGAAATGTTGTTTCATCAAAAAAAATTTAAATAAAATAAAAATAAAATAAAATAAAATAAAATTAAAAAGAATAAAAATAAAATAAAATAAATAAAATATAAAATAAAATTAAATAAGATAAAATGAAATAACATAAAATAAAAGAAAATAAAATGAAATAATATAAAATAAAATAAAATAAAATAAAATAAATAATTTAGATAAAATAGGTTAAAATAATGAAAAGAAAAATATAAAAATGAATTAAGGTAGAGTTAAAAAAATTTAAAAAAATTTAAATATTAAAAATTTCACACTCCGCACACTTTCTTTAAACACTGTCTCTCTGTCAGCCAATTTAACTGCATTTCCCAATAAGCAACTACAAAAAGGCAATTTCCACCTCCATTTTTCTACTTCCTCTAACATTTTGTTCACCATATGGTGTCCATGACCACAGACACTAAAATTGCCGAAAAACGACAAAAATGAAATGAAAACAGAAAATAATCTCGAACATTTGAGTTTTTTTTATACTTTTCTGCAGCACTCAGTATGCTTTTCTTGGTTGGTTGTAAGTGTGTACAAGTGTTGGCGTGAGGAAAAGGCGCGAAGCAAATAAATGTATACAAAATATATATGTACATACGTATGTATGCATGTAGATAGCTTGGCAAGACGCTGATGTTTGTTGCGCTGCTCGGTCATTTGTGTCTTTTTCATTCACTTTTTTGTATGTTTTCTTTCCTTTTTTTGGCTGTCTTTTGTAGATTTCCATATTATATTTATTTCATATACAAAATTACTTTTGATTTCAAGCTGTCGCGTCGTCTGTCGCTTGCCAAATTACAGCTGTGCATTATTGCAGATTTTGATTAAAGGATGATTTTCCGTATTGAAATTACTTTTTTTTTGCACTTTCAACAACAAAATTTATACTTAAGTTAGATATCACTTGTAAGGAGGAAATCACGGCTCTTTAATTTGGAAAATACGATTTATTTTTATTGCGGATTTTTTTTTTTAGTTAATTTCGTTGAACGAGTGCCGTATATTAAAAAAAAATTATATATGTATGGGCGTGGTATAGAGAAAATTAAAATCCTCTACCACTGCGTAGGCATGGAATTCCCTAGGAAAAGCTCAGCAAGGTTTGGATTAAAAAGAATCCAAACTCGAAGAAATCAGCTTAGTAATACACTCAATGCAGCTGAACTTAGCCCCACCCTAAACAGCAGCTGCCAGCTTTCAACTTCTTATCAAAGCAATGGAATTCCAACGCATGAATGGTTTGTTTGTAATTTAAACGGCGAGCTGAGCTGTTCCATTTTTACTCCGTTTTTATAGAGCAATCTTTGAGCTCTTTTTTTTACATTTTTTTTTAAATTAATTTTTATTAATTTTTTAATTTCTTTCTTTCTTTTTTTGTGTAATTTTTTTGATTACAGAATCTTATTTATAGAGAAACAGCAATAAAAGGAGAGTATGAAGAGTTAAAATAACTTTGGTTATGTTTGTAAAGCAGTAGAGGTACTTTTTTCAATAACCTTTCCACCTTCCCAAGGGGCATCGCTTCGCTCTATGGTCTCTTGAAAAGCTTCAAGAAAATCAGACGAATTTTGTTCAGAGATGAGGCCCAATTGCCGCATTTGGGACGAAAAACAACATAAAGCGATTAAAGAGCTGCCATTTCATACAGAAAAAACAACGGTTTGGCGTGGTTTGTGGGCCAGTGAAATCTTCGGTCATTGATAACCGACTATTTGATGCCTGAAAGTGAAGCTCGCGATCTCCCCGCGACATTTGGTTTCAACAAGACGGCACCACTTTCCACACATCATCAATGGATTTATTGAATTAATATTTCAGTGAGCAGATAATTTCACGTTTTGGGCCGGTCGATTGGCCACCAAAATCGTGTGATATCACACCGTTAGAATTTTTCCTGTGGTGATATGTAAAGTCTAAAGTCTATGCGGACAATCCCGCTTCGATTCAGGTCATGGAGCAAGACATCACGCATCACGCGTGTCATTCGCCAGTTACCAGTAGAAATGCTCGAACGAGTTCGAAAATTAAACTAAACGGATGGACCATCCGAGACGTAGTCGCGGCCAACATTTGAAAGAGATAATCTCCAAAAACTAAAAGAATGTTCTTCCGAATGATAAGAAACATTCTCCATTTAATTCGAATTTTTTGTTTTTTCTTCAAAAAAGTAGGGAACCTCGAAATGGATAACACTTTAGTTATAATTGCCGTCATAAAAAATGGCGAATTTATATGCTCTTGTGATGGAAAAAACTAAGATTAATCCAACAGGAAGCTGAGAACCTTAATAAGAAGTCAGCCAATTGTTTAATTATGCTGCCCTTGAACCTAAATAGAAAATCTGTTTCATACTCGGCTCGATCTGTCGTGGAAATGCCTCGTCCTGCAGTGTTACCAAATTTTCTATTCAAAAAAATTAAATTATAACACGTAGAAAAAACAGTTATTATGGTGGTTACTTCAACTACTATTGGTAAAAAAAATAAAATGAACTCTTCTCCCGCCCATTTCTGTTATGTTTTCAAAAGCAATGTTGCCAATTTTCGCTGCTAAAAGCGATACTTAATAGTACACGCATTTCTATCTATATTTAGACACTCAACGCTCTGTTTTCTCCCATAATCCAGTGTAGAAGTTGTGCCATACAATTTGCCAAGTTTCCTAGTTACAAATAAAAAAACTGTGTTAATTTCTCAAAGTTTGTAGCGAGCAATGTTGCCAATTTTCCACGTAAAAAAATCATATATAGTGTTGGTCGCAATATATATCATGTCTTAGAGTATTTATCTCTGCTTTTACTTACTTCTCATTATTTTGCTTATCTTCATAATCTAGCCTAGAAGTTATCCCATGCAATGTTGCCACATTTCTTAGTCAAAAAAAAATGGTTCACCTAGAAATAGTTGCAATTATAGATGTTACACTCGCCTACTTTCGGCAAAAACCCTAAATTATCTTCACGTGCTTTTTCCATACAATGCGTTGGCACTTTCTTAAAGTTTTATACAAGCAATGTTGCCAATTTTCTATGTGAGAAATCATTAATTTAATATTAATTGCGATATCATGCCCACAGATTCTTATCTCTGCATGTAAACTTACTTCCCTCACTTTGCTTCCCTTCGCAATCCAGCTTACAATTTATCACATGCAATGTTGCCAAATTTCCTGGCCAAAAAGTTTTTCACCTAGAAATAGTTGCAATTTTAGAGCTTATATTCGGCTACTTTTAGCAAAAAAACCCTAAAATCTTTTCCTGACTATTTTCATACAAAGCTGTGCCACTTTTCTTCGACCTTTCAAAATCAATGTTGCCAATTTTCCGTGTGAAAAATCACATTTAGTGCTAGTCGCGATAAACTACATGTCCATAGGCATTTATCTCTGCATTTGGACTTATTCTCCTCACTTTACTTTCCTACGTAATCCTAGTAATAGTTGCAGTTACAGATGTTACAGTCGTCTACTTTTAGCAAAAACCTTCCGTTATTTTTTTCATACCAAGCTGTTTCACCTTCATGAACTTGACACACAATGCAATGTTGCCAATTTTCCAAGTAAAGAAACCCTATTTACTGTTAGCCGCGATAAAAAACATTTTTATATGCATTTATTTCTGTTTTTAAATCTCTTCACACTGTTATGCTTTAATAATGCGACGTTGTCAATTTTCTTAACAAAGACAAAGAAAATATTTTTCATTTTTATCGTGGCAAAAATTGATGATATCACATAGCGGGCCTTGCCCAAAGTTCTATTCTTTCCGCAATAAGTTTCTTTGTATATACACGGCATCATTTCGGAATATTTGTCAGATGATTTGTTGCCATTTTTCCTTGCGAAAAATCGTTTCGCCTGGAAATCATGGTTAAATTGTGACAACTTAATAACTTTTATAGAAAAAAATCTATATATATATTAAATCTTTACACATTATATTTCTGCGCTAATAAATTTTATGCATTTCCTCACTGCTTTTTTCACCTTTTACCGCTTTGTTAATTAATCATAGTTTGAGAGAAAATTCACATTAATAGAAAGGGATTTTTAATGAAATCGAGCTCATGTGGTTTTTCCTCTAATGCTATTTCTATTTCTATTTCTGTCTCTATTCTAATTTTTTATTTTTTTATTTTTTTATTTTTTTATTTTTTATTTTTTTATTTGCCTTGTCTTTTCCCCTCTGTTTTGTTGTATTTTTTACATAACACTTTGAACAGTAATTGCTCAACTAACCTACAACAGTCAGTTGAGCAAGCGAAAATCTGTCACAAAAAAGGTTGAAATTAAAAATGAGCAAACAAATAAATAGGCAAATTAGCCATTGCGAAAGTTGATTAAAAAAAAAAGAAAAAAAATTACGGATAATTGCACATTTGCGCTAAAAACACGTACAGTTTTAATAGTATTTACCTATGTACGTACGTATGTATATTCACTTCTACAACTGAATTTATTGTATAATCATTTTTAATCTCTCATTGGTGGCAAAAAAATAAAAAATAAAATAAAAAACAAACAAATAAATAATAATTACCATTGGGAAATCATAAAATTTTATTGTTTATTAGAAATAAAATTCAGTAAATTTAATTGACAAAGCATTATTCAGAGTAATCAATACTGTGTTTCCAGATGTAGAATCGGAGTAGGTTTGACTTAAGGTAATGTGTAGTAATGAGAAAGGTAATATGTATGGGAATGACTAAGGTAAGGTATGGCAAAGATACAGGTTACGTTTGGTAATTAGTAAGGTAATGCATGCCAATGAGAAAGCTTTTATATGGTAATGAGTGCATTGATAATGGGTAATGTAATGTATGCCAATGAGAAAGTATGAGAATAGTGAAGGTAATGTGAGGTAAAGTTAAAGGTAATGTTTGGTAATGAGTACGGTAATGTATACCAAGGGAAAGGTAATGTATGATAACAGTAAAGGTAATGTTTGGTAATCAGTAAGGTAATGTAAGTCAATGAGAAAGGTACTATATGGTAATGAGTAAGGTAATGCATTGGTAATGAGTAAGGTAATGCATTGGTAATGAGTAAGGTAATGTATGATAACAGTAAAGACAATGTTTGGTAACGAGTAATGCAATGTATAGTATTGACTAAGGTAATGTATGCCAAAGAGAAAGGAAATATATGGTAAAGAGTAAAGGTAATGTTTGATGATGGTACAGGTAAAGGTAATCAATAGGATTGAAGAAAGTAATAAACTGTAATGGTAAACGTAATGTGTGGTAATAACAGTTCCATTGAAAAGACCCCGGCCTGGCACATAGATGGCGCTACTAGAATTAAGTAATTAATGATTTTTGATTAGCCCTAACCACCAAAAGACACGTGTATTATATTGAATAAAGAAGAATTTCGGGTGTTGAGAAAATATCGCTTTTTGGAAAGAAAAAATACAGTTGAAACAAAAACTTGTCTTGATGACGAGTGTCCGCGCACTGCCTCAAGAAAATCAACCATCAAGGATTGGTATGCTAGGTTTTGACGAGGTAAAATGAGCACCGAAGACGGTGAACGCAGTGGAGGCCAAAAACAAGTTGGCGAAAACATCGAAAAATTCATAAAATGATTTTGAAAGACCGTAAATTGAAATTGAATGAAATAGCAGACACTCTGAAGACATCAGCTGAATGCGTACATCGCATTTTTCACGAATATTTTGGTACGAGAAAGCTCTGTGCATAGTGTGTGCCGCGGGAGCTCACTTTTGATCAAAACAACGAAGAGGTCATGATTCGGAGCAGTGTTTGGAGACGTTCAAGCGTAAAAAACCTGAGTTTTTGCGTCGATATGTGACAATGGATGTAATATGGCTCTATCACTTCACTCGGAAATTCAATCGACAGTCATCGGAGTGGAGTGCACACGATAAACCTGCTCCAAAGTGGGGAAAAACGCAACAGTCAGCTGGCAAGGTTATGGCGTCTGTATTTTGGGAAGCGCATGAAATAACTTTCATTAACTACCTTGAAAAAGGAAGGGCCATCAACAGCGACTATTAAATAGCGTTATTGGACCGTTTGAAGGTGGAAATCGCTGAAAAAACGGCCGCATGTGAAGAAAAAAACAAAGTGTTGTTCCACCAAGACAATGCACCGTGTTGCAAGTCAGTGAAATCGACGGCAGAAATCCATGAATTGGGCTTCGAATTGCTTCCGTATCCACCGCATTCTCCAGATCTGGCCCTCAGCCACTATTTCCTGTTCACAGTTCTCAAAAGAATGCTCACTGGGAAGAAATTTTTGTCGAATAAAGGGGTGATTGCCAAAACTGAGACCTATTTTGAAGCAAAGGACAAATCGTACCACAAAAATGGTATTAAAAAGTTGGAGGATTGCTATAATCAGGGTTTCTCCCTTGAAGGGAATCGGGGACCTTCCAATTGAGATGTTTTTGTAAGGTAATGAAGGCTAATGTGTAAAGTACTATGTGGTAAGTAAGTATCTTAATGGAGATAGATAGTTGTAGTAATGAATTGTGTAACACATAGTAATGAGTAAGGCAATAGATCAAAGTAGAAAAAGGTGATAGGTAGACAAATAATGGAATAAGTAACGTAATATTAGTGCATGATTCTAGATAAGATAATTTTAGTTTAGATTAGGGTGAAGTTGTTGCCGGACATCAATGCACTTAGACCACCAAACGGGCTCTTTGCGATACCACTGGGAATCTTAAGCGTCCTCACACGCTGGTGAAACCAATACTTGGTGTTCCCAAAACTAAGCAATCGACATATATTTTAACCTGAAAATTCGTTTCTAGTGCTCCAAAATGCAGGTTATTCGCAAAGAAAGTTCCAAAAGGGTTTAGGCTCGTCTTCCTTTTCAACAACTTTTTCCAGAAGTTGTTTGATGATACGACTAACCTCTCTGTGTGTCTGTCTGATGTCCTGTAAGAAGAACCATAATTGTAAATATATCTTTTCTTTTTCGAGCGATAATATCTCCTTCTTTTACCACTTATCGGCCACATTATTCTGGTCACATTGCAATCATTGAGAGTTCGTTTCTCCGAGTTAACATCTGTGATCAATAACTTTCTTATAGTGGGCATTCAAATGGAGATCGGCATACTGAAACATTTCCACGATGACGAAATTCGCTGCTCCGTCCTGCATCTCATTACCCGGTATGTTACTGTGTGCAGGCACTAACCCTAGCTTCAGAGAGGCCTGCTTAGCCATAACTTTAAGTGATCTGTAGCAATGCTCTACTGTTGCTGATATTATAGGTACAGATTCTAGGACTCTTATAGAGGAATTTAAGATTTTTGGATGGTTTTTAAACTGGGGGGTTCATGGGCTCTTGGATGATGGGGCTCTCAAGACATTTAATTTTTTTTTTTTTTTTTTTTTTTGAGTTTTTCTTTGACTTTCAAATTAAAAGATTGACGAATGTGGAAGCGGCCCTTGTACGGCGTTTCTTTAATGAAATTTAAGCATTCACTGATAGCAACATTTCTATATATTCAGAACACCCTGTATAGCAACCGCAAGGAAAACAATGAGAGCACGTGACACTTAATTAAAATGCCTACACTGCCAACAATTAGGAAAATATATATTTTTTAATCTGTTTCAAGAGTTTGATGAGTGCTTTTATACAGATTTCCATATAAATTTTTTTCAACAACTGAGATATACATATGTACATATGTACCAAGCACAATTTGCCTCTATGACAACCGGAACCATTAGATTCCGTCACGTCACATCACGTTGACAAGTGGTGAATATACTCGTATGTACGGAGTATATGTACATATGTAAGTATGTAATGTTGGCAAAACAAACTGTTGTCATGTGCTAAACGTTGATGAGGCGCATGGAGTAAAAGGAATAATAAAAACACAGCTGGAAAACTCAACGAAACATTTACATGTATCTTGTGAGATTTGCAAAAAAAATTCTCAGTATTGTACTCGTATAAAGTTGAGCGGAGAGTTGGAGTTGAAGTTGAAGTGGCAGTTAGATTTTCATGGTGAAATGGGGGTTTGTTTGACGTGCTGAAAGCAATAGTTGGATGATGGAAAGAGGCAATGACAGTGACGGTAATTTGTGGAAACTCAAGTAGTCTCTTTGAGACAATAGACAACCAATACATACATATTTATTTTACCTTAGACAATATTTTGCTTAACATACATACTTATATATACTTGTTTTTCACTTTATTTATTTATTTTTTTTTTATAAATATATTTACATAGTCGGATATTATTTCTATCTATATATATCAAAATCAATGCAAATTTTGATGAAAGCCTATAACTTGAGAGCCCTTTAGATCAAAATGCAATTGCACCAAATTTTTGAGATTGGCGCAGCCGTTCCAGAGATAGTGAACATTTTAGTGAACATTGGTTGCTACCCATACAAAATACATACATACATGCAACAACAACAAAGACATGTAAAATTCCAAAATACGCGTACATTACGTTGTATGTGGTGTTGAGAGAGAGAGAGAGCGAAGGAGTGAAAGAAATGAAAATGAAAATAAATTTAAAAAAAAATTTTTAATATTAGAAAAAAGTTTAAAAAAATTGAAATCAATTTTTTCGTTTACTTTTTATAAAAAAAAAATCGAAAATTCAAAATTTTAGTTATATTTTTTTTTTTTTTTTTTTTTTTTTTTTTTTGTAGCAAAGCCATACTGAGGTCACTCAAACCGAACAGAAAAAGTCTGCGTTCACTTAAAGAATAATGAAACAAAAGGCTAAATATTATAAAAAAAAATTCATGAAATCAATAACTTGTTGGATATCCACGTCTTTTAATGACTTCTAGAAGGTGGTTTTTCAATGACCTAACAAGTTTATTTGTTACCTCTGGGCATATTGCTTCCTATTCCTCTTCAAGCGCGCTCCTAAGCATTTCCTTGCTGGTAGGCTGGGCACTATGCCTAATTTTTCTTCCTAGTATGCAGTTGTTAAGGAATATTGTACAGCAACCAAAGTTTAACAATTTCTGCTGTGCGCTTCGTGTCGTTGTCCTGTTGGAAAATAAATTGTTCACCGAGTCCCAGTATTACTGCGAATTCCTTTAAATTTGTTTTCAAAATATTAAGATAATCATGCCTGTTCATGATCGACTCAATAAACTGAAATTTTTCTACACCACCGGAACTTGCCATGCCCCCACATCATAGCATCTCCACCACCGTGCTTTACCGTAGGTACTAGATTTTTCTTTTCCAGCGCTGTTCCGCTTTTCCTCCAAATAATCTTATGCCAAAAATGCAATATTTACTCTAATCTGAATAAATAACTTTAATCCAAGACTCCTCTGGATGTTTTTTTAAGTACTTCTTCGCAAAGGTCATCCGCTTGAGACGATTTAATCTCGATGTGAAGGGCTTTCTTCGTGCGACTCTGGCATGAAATTCAGTTCTTTTCACAATTTTTCGTACCGTATCTGAACATAATTTCTTTTGGTTTTTTAATGCAATGTTTTTGAAGTTGAAGGGTGGCTTGCTGTTAGAGGTAGGTTAGACTTCACAAGAATGGTTGGCTTGCGCTCTTCTCTTTCCGTCAGTTTCCTTGGACGACCAGAAAGTGGCTTAGATTCATAAGATTTTTTTTTAAGTTGTTTATTACTCTCTGGACAGAGGAGTACTGTCTGCCGACGGTTTTCGAGATTTCCCGATAACTTTTACCATTCTGCCACAAATCAACAATGACAGGCGCAGCGCAGGGCTCTATCCTCGGGCTAGACCTCTGGAACATCAGCTACAATGGTATATTAATCATTGAGATGCCTGATAGCACATATCTTGTGGGTTTTTCTGACGAGCATATACGTGGCTTGCCCAGCACGGTCTTAAGCACGCAACAGAACCCGGTCTTAAGCACGCAACAAACCGAGTTGCTGCTATTAACGATGTTGCATATACCTCTAGCAATAGATTCGCACACTACCTCACATGAGCTGAGATCAAGAAAAGTACTTAATTATTGAGGTGTAAGATTAGACTAGAGACTCTCCTAATGGACCCAAATCCAGTACACTGCGAAAAGAGCCTCCAGAATCACTCCCCAACTTAGCAGACTTAGCTAACATCGGGGGACTCAGAAAAAAGAAAGCACTCAATATCTTGCTCTACGGAGCCGAGTTACGGGCAGACACACTTAAGAGGAATAACAGGCAAAAGGTACCAGCTAAAGTGTACCGGACAACAGCCTTGAGGGTAGCGTCGGCTTACCTTAAGGAAATGTTGTTAATTTAACTAGAGAAAATATAAGACAGGAAACTCTCAACCCGTGAAAACCCGATGAGAAATGGAAAATCGGAGCCGATGGATGGCCAGGCTTATAACAGATGTCAGAGTATGGACGGGTAGTAAATTCGGAGAGATAAATTATTATATGACCCGGATACTGATACTTCCGGAAATACCTATATATAATTGGGAAGGCCGAAGATCTGTCATGTTTCTATAACGATGCCAACGAAGATGCCAAACATGCCCGAATGCACTGGCTGGCATACTGAACGAATCAGACTCGCAAACACAGTTGGGCTACTAAGCGCAGATAACATTACTGCAGTCATACAGCACAACGAAGAGAAGTGGAAAAACGTAACAGAATTCGTAGAACGCGTGCTACGAGCAAAAGAGCGGGACCTGGACACAGGCGACTAGATGTAATGTCACTACAAGAAAAATGCAACGCCACCCTGAAGTAATGCAAATGCAGTTCCAGGATGGGCAACGGTTCCTTAAAGGAGAGTTTTTTTTAGTGACCTGCAAGTGGAAAATACTATTGAGGTCACGACATAATGATGATGCGGAAGGCATTTTTCTTCTCGTCACCCGCAAAAAAAAATTATTTTGTTTTATTTAATTTTATTTCTAGTTTATTTTTATTTTATATTTTTATTTTTATTTATTTTTTTATTATTTTTTTTTATTTTTTATTTCTTTCTTATTTTTTATTTTTTTTATTTTTCTTTTTTTTTTTTTTCATTTCATTTCATTTCATTTCATTTCATTTCATTTCATTTCATTTCATTTCATTTTATTTTATTTTATTTTATTTTATTTTATTTTATTTTATTTTATTTTATTTTATTTTATTTTATCTTATTTTATTTTATTTTACTTTATTTTATTTTTATTTATTTTTTTTTTATTTTTTTTTTATTTTTTTTTATTTTATTTTGTTTTTTTTATTTAATTTTTTAATTTTTTTTAATTTTTTTTTCGGTTTTATTTTTTTAATATTTTTTTTTTTTTTTATTTTTTTTTTTTTTTTTTTTTTTATTTTTTTTTATTTTATTTTTATTTTTTTTATTATTATTATTATTTTATTATTATTATTATTTTATTACTATTTTTTTTTTGAAACTAATACTTTTTATTCCTTTATTTTTATTTCTTGCTTAATTAAATTTATTTATTTAATTTTTTTTATAAATAAATTTTAAAATTTTTTTTGTTATATTTTTTATTTTTTTATTTATTTATTTTTATTATTTTTTTTATTTTTTATTATTATTATTTTTTTTTATATTTTTTTTATATCTATTATTTTTATGATCTTTTTTTATTTTTTTTATTTTTATTTTATTTTATTTTATTTTATTTTATTTTATTTTATTTTATTTTATTTTATATTATTTTATTTTGTTTTATTTTTATTTTATTTTATTTTATTTTATTTTATTTTATTTTATTATTTTATTTTATTTTATTTGATTTTATTTCAGTTTATTTTATTTTATTTTATTTTGCTTTATTTTATTTTATTTCAATTCATTTTATTTTATTTTATTTTATATTATTTTATTTTATTTTATTTTATATTATTTTATTTTATTTTATTTTATTTTATTTTATTTTATTTTATTTTATTTTATTTTATTTTTTTTTATTTTTTTTTATTTTTTTTTATTTTATTTTAATTTTAGTTTTTTTTAATATTTTTTTTATTATATTTTATTTTATTTTTAAATTTTTATAATATTATTTATTTTTATTTTTATTTAATATTTTTCTCACTCATTTGACATTTTAATTATTTTTTATTTCCTTATTTGGTGGTTTTTTAACATTTTAAATATTTAAATTCAAATGCATTCAGTATCGAATGGTCGGTGGAACCAGCTAAATATTAGAACAGCTGCTTTGAGTACGTATGTATGTGTGTATGTGTTTACATAATCTAGTATTTATTTTTATACTTTATGGCGCTATTACCCGTATTATTATCACATTTCCATATACAATAATAATATACACATATACATATGTACGTACATACGTATTTATATGAATACTCAGCTTTCAGCTTTGTTTTTGTTTTTACTTGCTCAGCAACTTCATTCGTTCGTGTTTGTCACGTAAATGTCATTGCCGCCGGGTGCACGTGCACCCATTATTTTTATTTAACCAGTTTTTCCAATAAATTTTCTATGATTTTTAATTCAACTTCGCTAACAAATAGATAACAACACAAGTTCAAATCCATAAAATATAAAATAGATAAAAACACAGTGTTGGTCAGCGACCGTTGTCGGGCAGCTTACCGTTTGGCTGTAAATTTTTCTTCAGTACTATCTCTGTGGATAAACAAAATGCAAAAAAAAAAAGTATGATTGAGCTATGATTTTTATTGCTTTTGACAAATGAATATAAAACTCAGAATTTTATAGGCATGCATATGCTGAAAGGGCATTGAACTTGAAAACGGTGAGGGGAAGGAGGATAGGGATATCGAGAGAACTGATCTAGCAAGCAGAGACACAAATTAAGGAAATGGCAGAGGAATGAGTTATAAAAATGCTCAGAAAAAACTAAGCTCTTAACGAGTAAGGAAATAGGTGTCTTCTGTGGTATTTCCCAAACACTCTCAACTTATTGTTGAGCAGTGTAAAGCGTCAGGCCGTTCCAGAAACCAAATAGATACCGAAAAGTAGGGTTTGCTTGGATGTTCGACGAAAGGTTTGTGGTTCTTGGCGTTTAGAAACAGTAGATTGGTTCTCTAACCCTCATCGCAGCCATCTAATATAGAGTAAGGGACATGACAGGGATCCCTCAGGGCTCAAGAGCTTCATTTAGTTACTGAGCTTTTACTGACTAAGGTGGAGAGGGCATAAAAATGGAGGATTCCCTGTGGGCAATGCCAACTTCCAGCGTTGACAACAGTTTTAGGAAGGTCTTAAACTCACTGGAAGGTCAACTCGATATCTACATTATCATGGTTCACGTCCATAGAAAAATTTTCAGTATATAAAGGGTGATCCAAGTAGAGGTACCTTTTTCAATAACAGAGTACACGAATACCGTTGAGAGTCGATTCGGCGCCGTTCGCAGCAACTTGCACTGACGTGTGGAACGACTTGGCGCATTTTACGTTGAGATCTTAAATTGAAAGCATACAAAAAACAGCTTGTGCCAGAACTAAAACCGCTCGACCTTCCCAAACGACATTGCTTCTATCTATGGGCTCTTAAAAAGTTCCAAGAAGCTCCGACGTTTTCGAGCCAAATTTTGTTCAGCGATGAAGCCCATTTTTGGCTCAATGGGTATGTAAACAAGCAAAATTGCCGCATTTGGGACGAAAAGCAACGTGAAAAGATTCAAGAGTTGCCATTTCATCCAGAAAAAATAACAGTTTGATGTGTTTTGTGGGTCGGTGGAATCATCGGTCCATATTTCTTCAAAAATGATGCCGGTGAGAACGTAACCCTCAATGGCGAGCATTATCGCGCATTGATAACCGACTATTTGATTCTTGAAATTGCAGCTCATGATCTCCGCGACATTTGGTTTCAACAAGACGGTGCCACTTCCCACACATCACATCAATCAATAGATTTACTTCGGTGAGCAGATAATTTCACGTTTTGGGCCGGTCGATTGGCCCCCAAAATCGTGTGATATCACACCGTTAGACTTTTTGACTTTTTCCTGTGGGGATATGTAAAGTCTAAAGTCTATGCGGACAATCCCGCTTCGATTCAGGCCTTGTAGCAAACCATCACGCGTGCCATTCGCCAGTTACCAGTCGAAATGCTCGAATGAGTCATCGAAAATTGGATTCAACGGATGGACCATCTGAGACGTAGCCGCGGCCAACATTTGAAAGTAGTTTCTTTGATATCATAATCAAATGTAATGGAAAAAAGAAAGATCTTATGACCGCATATAGCACTAATTGGTTCCACAACTAAAATATTGCGGTTTGCAAGCACTTATCTACATACTTGCGGTATTCCCTATGATAGATGGTACTTGAACTCTATATTACGAAAACTCCTCTCTCTCTAGTTTCATTGGGGAAGCTCATTGCATGGTGCTACCATCCGACAAAATAGAGATCACCGTTAAGCATTCTTAAAAATAGTTTAAAATTTACAGAGAGAGTAAGAGAAGGCAATTTCTCTCGACATGGGACTACTCGGCGAATAATCGTATAAGAGCTCGAGTGGTTCAAGATAAATATGTTACAGTATTTCAGTATATTCTTCTCTGATGTGATAAAAATATTGCCACAAACTCAAAAGATAAATATTAATTTTTGGTTTTAACGAGATATTGTCAGTAGAGAATAGAAATTACGAGGCTGACTCACGAGAGGGTTCAAGTAAATTAATTAGGCACGCATGCGCAATTGCACAATAGCAAATGCACATACATATGTATGTATGTTATGCATACGAGCGATAATAATAACAACAACAGCAAGGCGAGGCAAAAAAAAAAATACAAAAAATTAATTCGAGGCAATTTACGCTTTGGAAGGCGTATAATGGGCGCACTGCTGCACACTTAGGGCTATTTTGTTGCTGTTTGTATGTTTATACATATCTACACGCCTCACATTACACACAAAATGTGTAAATGATTGTAAATGGAGTGATGAAGTGACTTTAGAGCACCAAAAATACATACATACATATGCATATGTGTGCTTATAAATATGCAATAAAAAGTGACTTAAGCATTTTTACATGTCCGTAAGTATGTACGTAAGTACTTTTAAGTACTTTGACGTATGCACTTGGACATTTATGTAAATAAATTAAATTCTTTTCACTTTTTTTCGCTCCTTCTTTATTTTTTAATTACTCGCGCATTTTTGCTTTATTGCATAGCGGAATGTAGGAGCGTGCTTTAATAAAAAAAAATATATATATATAAAACTAAATAAAAAAAAATTAAAAATATAAAAAATATTTAAAAATAAAAATAAAACAAATATAAAATATAAAATATAAAATTAAAAAATAAAATGAAATAACATAAAACCAACTAAAAAAAAATAAAAAATAAAAACTTAAATCAATAAAATATATAAATTAGTTAAAAAATTAAAAAAAGGAAAATTTTAATAAAAACAAATTTAGCATTAATAAAAAAAAACTAGAAAATTTAAAATTTAAAATCGAAATAAAAAATAAAAACAAAAACAAAAAAATAATAAAAAGTTCCAACTAATTCTAAAAAAAATTAATAATATTTAAAAAAAATTGAAACATATAAGGAAATTGTTTCAAATATAAAAACAAAAATTACACAAAATAAAAAAAAACAAATGAAAAAATAAAAATAAACTAAAAATAAAACAATAAAAAGATTTAAAAAAAATTAAAAAAAATTTATAAATAAAATTATAATATTAATTATATTATTAAAAATAAGAACTATTAAAATAAATAAGTAAGAAAAGAGTTAATATCAAAACATAAAAACACCCAAAGTAAAAATAAAAACGATTGCATTAAAAACAAATAAAAAATAAAAATAAAAATAAAAATAAAATAAAAAAAATTTAAATGAAAACCAAAAAATAATTAAAAAAAGAGTTCCAACTAAGTCTAAAAAAAATTAATGGAATTTAAAAAAAATTAAAACATATAATGAAATTGGCTAAAACATAATAAATTATAAAAAACAGTTTAATATAAGAAAACCTAAAATAAAATAATAAAAAAATTAAATATTTTAAACTTAAAAAAAATCAGAAAAATAAGAAAAATTAATTTAAAAACAACTAAAATGAAAATAACAAAATTGAATTAAAATAAAAGAAAAGCAAAAAGTTACAACTAAATCTTAAAAGAATTTAAATTAAAAAAGAAACAAGAAAAAAATATAAAAAACGCCTTAGTACATTAATTTAAAATTTAAAATATTTAATTCAAAAACAAGTAAAATAAATATAAATTAAAAATTAAATTAAAATGTAAATAAAAATTCAAAAATTTATAATTTAAAAATTTTAATATGAAAAAATTTAAATTAAAAGTAAGAAAAGAGTTGTAATCAAATCAAAAAAAAAATGAAATAAAATAAAAAAATATGAAAAATTGCCTTATTATCTTAATACATAAAATGAAACATCAAAAAACATTACAAAAAACATCTTAAAACAAAAAAATAAAATAAACTAAAATTAATAAAAAATTAGAAATTTATTAAAAAAAAAAATTAAAATAAAAAAGCTAAGAGGAAAATACAATTAAATCTAAAAAAAATTAAAAAAAAACAAGAAATTTTTTTTTAAATTGACTTATAACCCTAATTTCTAAAATAAAAATTAAAGTCTTGAAAAAACAGCTAAAATCAAAAATAAAAAAGTTTAAATACAAATAAGCTAAAAATTAAATAAATAAAAATAAATTTTAAAACTTTGATTATAAAAAATTAAATTAAATTAAATTAACTTTAAAGAAGTGAATATGAAGAAAAAAATTAAAATAAAACAATAAGAAAAGAGTTATGACTAAATAAATAAATATAAAATTAAAATAATATAAATATAAATATATAAAAAATTTACTTATTACCTTGTTATATAAAATAAAACATCAAAAAACATTCCAAAAAATAAAAGGAACTACAATCAAAAAAAAAAAAAAACTAAGTACAAAATTATGCAAAATTTAATTTAAAGAAAAAATTAAAAATATGGAAAAGAAAGAAAATTGTCTTATTACCTTCATATCTAAAATAAAACATAAAAATTACAAAAAATAAAAACAGCTTAAATCAAAAAGAAAAAGTAAACTTGAAGTAAAATAAAAAAATTAAAAAATAAAAATTATTAAAAATTAAAATTAAAATTAAATAAAGAAATTAAAAAACAAAATAATATATTATTAAAATATAAATTATATAAAAAATAAAAATTCAATTAAAATCAAAATAAAATAGTAAGAAAGGAGTACAACTAAAATCTAAACTTAAACTAAATTAAAAAAAAATTACCCTATTACCTTGATATATAAAATTAAAAATATAAAAATTACAAAAAAGAAATCTTCTACACTCAAAAAGATAAACATAAAATTTAAAAAAAAAAAACTAAAACTGAAATAAAAAAATTAATACAATATTAAGCAAAAATTAATTTAAAAAAAATTCAATTGAACTGAAAATAAATTAAATTAAAATAAAAAATAAGAAAAGAGTTTTGTAACTAAATCAAAAAAAAATTAGAAAAAGAAAACAATGAAAAATTGCCTTCTATCTATATAATATATAAATTAAAACATCAAAAAATTGCGAAAAATAAGCTTAGATAAAAAAAGTAATAAAAATAATTTAGCAATCTAAAAATAAAGTTAAAAAAACTATAAATAAAACAAAACAAAAAAATTTTTAAATAAAAGAAAACGAAAATAAAAAATTTAATTAAAAGAAATAAAGTAAGGAAGAAAACATTCAAATAAAAAAGGAAAAAATATATAAAAAATTCCATTATTATTTTAATATATAAAATAGAAAAAAATAATAATAATAATAAACACAACCTAAATTAAAAAAAAAAGAATGAAAAAAAAATAAAAATAAAACAAAATAAAAATAATAAAATAAAAATAAAAAAAAAAAAAAAAAAAAAAAAAAAAATTAAATAAAAACAAAATAAAATATATTTTAAATATAAATTAAATTAAAATTAAAATAAAAAAGTAAAAAAAGTATAAATAAATCAAAAAAAAAAGATTAAGAAATGAAAACAAAAATTGCTTCAGTACCTTATTACTTTTGGTACGTAATCCGCTGGCGGCGGCAGAGCGCGTTGACATGTTGCCACAAATCGGTTCGACATGCAATGCGCATGCGCTGTGTTATAAGGCAGTCATAAATACATGTGCATATAGAAGGGTATGTACATTTGTATGTGTGCAGGGCATTAAGCAAATAAAACAAAATATGGTGTGTAAATATTTTTATGATTTTATGGTAATGCAAACAAAGTCGGTGTGGATACACATAAAAGTGTAAATTTGAAAATTGTCTGTCTCAGAGCATTAAACGTGGGAAAATCCATGCCTATAACTTGCAATTGCTATTCAGTTCATGAGGCGGCCATTCGCGATAGCTTAACAGCTAAGCATTCGCAGTGATTCTGAGGAATTAGAAGCATCGTTGAGTTGAGATGCTTTAGCAACATCGGAACAAGCCCAAGGTTGGCTGAGTGACCCCATGACATTCCGCATTATGCCATGGATGAGAAGAACAGCCGGGTTAACAGAACGATCAGTTTATCCGTTGAATCCACAATTTGCCCCTTTTTTCTAACTCTCTAAACCTAAACCTTGTTCTCACTGTGATTTCGACAGCAGCCCATCTTGACCCCGTACAGGGTTGATTATTGAATTGCCATGGGAACGTCTGAGTTATGGCCTGGCCTATAGAGAGACGCCAAGAAATCGCAGGATTGACAAAATCCATATTGAATTCTTTTTCATAACTTTCTGGAGTTTACGTCGCTAATGGTAAGATGCCCAACTGTAAAAGAGTATAAACAGGATCTTTTATCCGTTCATTGTTTTATGGATAACGGTATAGTTTGACACGAAGTCTCATCAGGCATGCTCTCACATAGCCTTTCCCAAAGCCGATAATGGTTCGCAGTGGTTTAAAGCGACAACCAGAGCTCGTCCAAAGTTTGTTGAATTGCCACGAGAGCTTCTGAGGTTTGGTCTGACTCAATAGAAACTGTCATGTGGCTCAAGCTAAGAGATCCTCTATTCCCTGCTTTTTCATATACACCAAAGTAAAAGTTTTTTCGCACGGAAGCTTATCAGTCGGGCACTTACAGCGATTTCAATAAGAGAAGCTCCCTTTCCGCTATTTACCCTGGGTTAGATGAGCCTCTGGACTTCGCCCTAACATTTTACCATAAACCAGAAACTCTTCGAGAACATGCGTTGTCTGAGTTGTCGCAGACATTCACTTTTCGTGATTTATTATGCGTAAGGAAAACCTTCGAAGCTTGCCGGGACTAGTATCTTCACAGTGCCGTCGTTATACCACCAATCTAAGTAGGAGTCTGACTGAGAAACATCTATTATAAGTCGCTAGCACAAAAGAAAACGACGGTATCAAGGGAGAGAAAACATGTTTGGCTTACTTTTGAATGCGCCACAAGTGAATTCACGGTCTGAAAGGGACTTGGTTATCAGGGATGAAACTGGCGTACCAAATGGGAGTCAAGTTTCCAATTTGTAGGTTAATAATTTCAACAACATTCAGTTTTAATAAGCCTGATAAGTTGTATACCTAAAAAATTTTATTGACTAATAGCTCCCGAGCTAACCGCCCTGTTTCGACCTAACCTAATGGAAGCTCACCCCAAGCTCTGTGCCTTCCAGTCACTCTATAAAGTGTTCAAAGCTGAACCTTGAACATCAACAAGCAACATAAGGTGTTAAGCGTAAGGCTAGTAATCAAAAGATACCTTCGTCACGTCTCTATATCACCTCTGCAGTAACCAGAATTCTTTCTAGGTGAAAAAATAATGAGGAAGACCATGCAGTACTTCGAAGCCGAAGCGCTTACCGCGATCTTATAGCTAGCTGTTTCTATGTAGAAGTTGAGGCTCGAAGGCCTGAACAAATGCTTCAAGAGTACCTAATATATTATTGCCTCGTTTGACAACTGAGAAGGCCTTTTATAACTTACTTAGTACTGGAACAGAATATCCGAAAGGATCTTTTTACAAAATCCATAGCTAGAAGTAAAGCTTTGCTGAAGATACACTTAATATCGTATAAAGCTCATGAAACTACGAAATGGTGATCCCTTAGAAAGATCTTAGGTCGGAGTACAAGTAAATTAGAAGTTTGAATGAGATTTGCGCCTCAAAAGCTCTCTTAATGATCATCAAACCTTCTCGGAAGCCACGGAATGAATGCCTCGTCGTTCTTAAAATGGATGCAGTCTATTCATCCAGTTTCCTACCGTGGCTAACAAATTTCTAGCGAATTTTTTAATTTTAATTTAGCGCTGCTGAGAAAAGCATCATCAGTAATTGCAAATGCGGAATTCCTCAAGTAATTCTGACAAAAGCTCGCGCCATTCATTGCATTCTTAGACACACATTTCGGAAACCGAAGCCATTTCAATTGTTGCAAACACACACAACTTGAATAGAAGCGCCGAATTACCGAGTTTTTGTACACACAAAAAAAAAGACAAACCGGATGGATTTCCTGTTCTCTTTCAACAATGCACTGCTGCGATGCCAAATCAGACGCGTTTCATAGAACATTTTGTTTGCTGAGAAAAAAAAACTGTTCATTTTCTTTGCCGCCGGTGCAAAGCATTCCAAATCAAATTCCATTTCAGCTAATTTACGCTCAGCAACAAAGGAAACGCAAAAAAGTAGACGCTCGCGCGCCGGCCATTCAAATGTCCATCAAAAAACGAGGCAGCGGAATATTTGTGATTGCACACGACAGAGCACTGAGTTCAGAGAAGCCTAGGGCTGCGCTGCTACTCATACTCATATCAACAGCCAGTAAAGAAAGAAAGAAAGAAGGAAAGTAAAAAATGAAATATGAAAGTGAAGTTGAATGCTGCGTAGCGTATTCTAGATCCGCGCACACTTTGTATTTCTGAAGCTGCAATTTTTTCGTTCTTCCCATTTTATGCTTTATCTGGAGCATACACAGTAGGAGTAGCTGCTGGCGCTGATTATGATGCGTCCATTGTACGCAGCAGACAATCACTAGCCGCCGCTGGACACAAAATCATCTACAATACGAGTCATGAAATCCAGTAGCTGCCTTGCAACTCGACTAGCTTGCTCTCGAGAACAAAAGTCGAGTGTTATTGCAAGACCGAGTCAACCGAGTCACAGGCAGCTGCCAGCGGACGACGGTTAGCGTTCAACGTCGCTAAAACGACAATCCCAACATGCGCTGTGGAATTCGGGCAACGCCTCAATGACCACAGTAATGTATATGGAGATAACGTCAGCATATAAATATTTCATTTACTCGTATATATGTATATTGGAAAGAATTCACATATTAAACCTCCATTGAATTGTGTCAAAAGCCACTCAGCCACAGCCCTAATAATCTATCTTCTACAAACCGTTAATCAGTCAATTTATTTTTATGCAAATTATTTCTTAATGCAATATTATAATTATGCAACAAAATTTTGCACAAAAAATTTATAATTTTATTTTTCAATTTCTGCTATATTTTTTTTAATTTTTAATTAATTGAACTCCCGATTTTTCTCAAACATTTTCGAGCAGTGTGAGCATTTGAGTAACCAGCATTTTGATTATTTCGACGTTACCCGGGTATCTGGAGCTGTACTAATTTTTAACATTTTATTTTAAATTTTTAAATATTTTTTTTCTTAATTTTAAATTTTTTTTAAATTTTTTTTAAATTTTTTTTTTTAATATTTTTTTTTTATTTTTTTTTTTTTATTTTTTTTTAAATTTTTTTTAAATTTTTTTTTTAATTTTTTTCTTAATTTTTTTCTTTTCCTTTTATTCCCATTTCATTATATTTATTTAATTTTTTTGCATTTTTTTATTTTTTTCATTTTTTTACATTTATTTAATTTTCTTCTCGATCTCAATTATTTTTTTTTAATTTTGATGATGAATACAATTTTTTTATATTTTTAATTTATTTTATTCTTAATAATTCACTTTATTTTTTTTCCATTAATTTCCTTATATATTTTTAATTATTTTTTAATTATCATTTATATTTTTATTTTATGCTTTCTTTAAATTTATGTTATTTTATTTGGACTCTTTTTAATTTTTTTATATTTCAAAAACTTTTATCTTCTTTTATATTTTTTTTTTGACTTATTTTTTCAATTAATTAATTTTTTTAACTATTTATTTACTTTTTTTTAATTTAATTTATATTTTTGTAAATACGTATTTTTTATTTTTTTTTAAATATTTTTTTATTTTTTTTTAATTTAATTTTCTTATTTTTTAATTTTAATTTTTTTTTAATTTTTTTTTTTAATATTTTTTTAAATATTTTTTTTTTTAATTTAATTTTTTCTTTTTTTTTTATTTGCTTTTTTTTTGATTTTTTATTCTGTAATTTTTTAATTTTTATTTTTTATTTCTTTCTATTTTTATTTTTTTTTTCTTTTTAGTTTATAATTTTTTTTTGTTTTTTTTATTTTTTTTTTTAAATTGTTTTTTTTTTTTTGTAGTTTTATTTTTCATTTGCTTTGTTTTATTATATTTTTATAATTTTATTTTTTTATTTTATTTCCTTTTTTGTAATTTTTTAATTTTTATTTTTCATTTCTTATTTCTCTTTCTCTTATTTAATTTATTTTTTAATTTTTTATTTTTATTTTATTTTATTTTTTAGAATTATTTTTTTTCTATTTGATTATAAATTAATATAATTTTTTTTTAAATATATTTTAATTTAATATAGTTTTTATTTTATTTTTTATTTTACTTTTTACTTTTTTATTTTTATTTTTCATTTATTATTTATTTATTTTTATTTTTTTTATTGTTATTTTTTATTTGTTTATTTGTTTTTTTATTATGCTTTACTTATTATCAGTATTTTATTTTTTTTTTTGTTTTACTTATTTTTTAATATAATTTTTTTTATTTATATTTATATTTTTTTATTTAACTTATTTATTTATCTTATTGTTTTTTTGTTTTTCTTCATTTTATGTTTTTAATTTTTTTTTTATTATTTTTTAATTTAATTTTTTATTTTATATGTATTTCTTTCTTTTTGTTTTAATTGTAATTGTTTTATATTTGATTTGCTCTTTTATTTTATTTTATTTGATAATTTTTATATTTAATTTTATCAATTTTTTTACTAGTTATTTGATTATTTTTTATAAAAAATTTTTTTTGTTCTATCGGTTGTTTTTTATTGTTTTGTTGTTGCTTATTATTTTATTTTATATTTGATTTGTTGATTGTTATATTATTTTATTTTATTTCTTTATATTTTTATTCCACATATTTTTATTTTTTATATATTTTTTTACATTACCCCATTTTATTATTATTTTAATTACTTATATTTTATATTTTACTTAGTTATAAATTTGTTTTTATATTACATTTATTTAAGATAATATTTAATAGTTTAGCATTATTTAATTTATAAACATCATGAAAAAATATATAAATAATTTAATAACGTAACTAATTCAGATTGCCGATTTTTTTGGTAATACATTCCAATGAATTTTTTTTTTTAGACTCATCCAACGTGCATTCGAAATATTGAAAGGAAATTATTTATGAGTGTTTAAAAGTTCTGGGAATTGATAAGCATAATTTACAATTAAATGAAAACTTTTAATGTATTTATAGCATATTTGGTGCCACTGTGATAAATAAAATAGAAAGAATTTATTTATCGCTGCACTAAATACTTCTGCTTCGTCAAAAAATAATTATTTTCTTATCATAACCACTGCAGTTAAGTTCATATATCTCTTTCTAATAACTTCTTGGATCACGTATGGATTTTTAAAATTTTATTATTAACATTTCAATTGAGATCTGATCCAAAATCGTCTGACATTCATTTTCAAGTCAACCGACGGGTAGAAATAATGTTTTGCTCTGAATCGTTCCATCATTTCATACTCCCCAATAAATCAACTTATTAAAATACAAGCAGAGGAAAAGACTCACTATAAGACCGGAAAAATCAAAGGTGTATCTCAGAATTGCTAATTATGAACACGGAGAATAACACTTGGGTCCCCACACGAATGTAGGGCGTCGTCCGTTGTGGATTGCAGATATAGGTCTTACAGCTTCAAGCAAAAAAAAATTGTATTTTTGTTGGTGTATTCACGGGCATCTAACCCTGAGATAATGTCTCTACAAGCTAGGATAGGTGGAATCGACAGAGTGCAAAGTCTGCACAGAACAGGATGAAACGAGGGAGCACTACCGCTGCGAGCGCCCGGTCTTCAGCCCGCTGAGACGACAAATCCTCTACGATGCTGTCCTGCCTGAAGGAGTTGGATGCACATGGGTAGAAGAAAGTATCACTCATGAAGCAAAGTGTGCGCAAAATAATAATTGAAATAAGCAAGCAGCATAATGAAAACTCATTCTCTAAGGCTTAGGTGCATTTTCTCACCCTTCTTCTTCAACCAAGCAAAATATAAATATTAAACAAAATTAAATAATATCAAATATCAATAAAATAAGATAAAATGAAAAAAAAAATTATTAAAAAATATATAAATAAAATAATTATATTAAAATAAAAATGATACAAAATAAAATAAATTATTAAAATAAAATAAATAATAAAATAAATATAATAAAACAAATAAACTAAAATAAAATTTAATAAAAAAAAATTATAAAATAAAATAAACTAAAAAACTAAATGAAATAAAATAAAATAAAATAAAATAAAATAGACTAAAAAATAAAATGAAATAAAATATATAAAAAATATAAAAACTAAAATGAAAAAAAATAAATAAAATAAAATAAATAAAATAAAATTAATATATAAAGAAATAATTACAATATATAAATATAATAAATAAATAAATTTAAATTAAAAAATTTTTAAATAAAATGAGCCAAACAATTAAATTAAATAAACTAAAGTAAAAAAAAATAAGGTGAAATAAATTAAATTAAATATAAAATCAAATAAACTAAATTAAATAAACAAAAATAAAATAAATTTATATTCAAAAAAATTAAATAAAATAAAAAAATAAAATAAAAGAAATAATAAAATAAATATAATAAAACAAATAAACAAAAAATAAAATATATTTTAATAAAAAAAATTATAAAATAAAATAAATTAAAAAACTAAATGAAATAAAATAAAATAAAATAAAATAAAATAGACTAAAAAATAAAATGAAATAAAATAAACTATAAAAACTAAAATGAAAAAAAAAAAATAAAATAAAATTAATTAAATAAAATAACATAAATTAATATAAAATAAAAAATAAAATAAATAAACTAAAATTAAAAAAAAATAAATAAAATATAAAATAATACTAAATAAATAAATAAAAAATAACATAAAATATAATATATATAAAATAAATAAAATAAAATAAACATATAAAGAAATAATTACAATATATAAATATAATAAATATATAAATTTAAATTAAAAAAATTTTAAAATAAAATAAGGCAAACAATTAAATTAAATAAACTAAAGCAAAAAAAAATAAGGTGAAATAAATAAAATCAAATATAAAATCAAATAAACTAAATTGTATAAACTAAAATAAAATAAATTTATATTCAAAAAAATTGAATAAAATAAAAAAATTAAATAAAATAGAACAAAATAAAATAAATCAAAATGAAATAATACAAATTAAAATAAAATTAGATTAAAAAAATAATATAAAATAAACAAAATAAAATAAAATAAAATAAAATTAAAAAAAAAAATAATAAAAAAAAATAAAACAAATAAAAAAAAATAAAAAATAAAAATTAAAAATATAAAATTTATAAATAAAATTTTTTAATATGTTTTAAACAGTAAAATAACAGAATTAAATTATAAATAAAAATACACCATAATTAAAAAATACAACAAAATAAATAAATTTAAATTAAAATCAAAAGTTGTGTTTATAAAAAATTTAACTCAATAAAATAAAATAAATTCAATTCAAGTAAAATAAAATAATAATTATAAAAAAGTTAATTAAAAACTAAAAAACTATGTTAAATGAAATTAAATATTAAAAGTGAACCCAAATTAATTGAAAAATAACATACATAAAATAAATTAGAATAAAAAATCATATTAAATAAATTTAAAAAAAATTAATTATATTGAATAGTATAAAAAATAAATTTAAAATATGTATAAAAAATATAAAAATAAAAAAATCGAAATAAAACAATTAAACTGAATTGAGTAAAATTAAATTGAGTTTGGTTTGAAAAAAAAAAACTAAATAATTTTAAATTATATACAGCACAAAAAATTTATTTAAAGAAACTTATATTAAAAAAATTAAATAATATTAATTAAAAAATAAGAAAAATACAAAGAAATTATATTAAAATAAAATAAAAAATATTAAACTTAATTTAATAAGAAAAGTTAAAAAATTGAAAAAAAAGCTAAAGAAATTTAAATTATTATTATCTTAAATAAATTAATAAATAAAAAGGTAAAATTAAATAAATAAAAAATATATAAGATAAAGTAAAATACAAATTATTAGAATAAATCAATTTAAAAAAACATATTGAAGGGCATTAAAAAAAAATAATAAAAAAAAATATAAAATATAAAATAAACAAAATAAATTAATTAAAATAATTTAAATTTAATTATATATAAAAATTTAAAATAATTTAAATAAACTAATACTAACAGAAATAGATTAATAAAATCAATTGAACGAAAACATTCTTCTCATTACATAATTTTGTTTCGATTTTTAAAAGCTGATTACAAAACTAAGTGCTTTCCGTTATCAATACGCTGTTATGGCAACACTATTAGCTATTATTATATACTACAGCCATATATAAGTATTTATAAAATACAAATGTATAGGTAAATGTATATATGTACATATATACATACATCAACTGATGTTATCGGTTAAGTTTTTCCACTTCAACTGTAATAATCGACGATGCGCAAAATTACCCAATCGTTTCGGCAAGCAAGCGAACACTTCATCAATCGGTCAATCAATCAAATTGGCGTACAACAAATGCATAAACGCGAAACACATATATACACACAAACAAACTGGTATTAATATGTAAGTATATGGGTATACGGACATAACGTAATCGCAACAAGTTGTATTTATGAAATAAAAGTAAATAAATAAAATATGAGAAATGAAGCGTATAAAGAGCAATAAATAGTAAAAGTGAAAGAGAAGTGAATTTGAACGAAAAGTAAAAACAAAAATAAAGAAAAAGCGAAAATGAGTAGAGCATTTTAATAAATGGCATAGAAATAAAGAAATAATAATAAAAAAAATTCTAGAAGTGAGTGGAATGGAAACATTGTGAACGAAAAAAAATAATATGCATATAATATACATATATTGTTGTATATAAATATATATATTTTTCTTTTTCGCCATAATCTCCCTTAATTTGGTGGATTAAAATGTTCCTCATTAGCAAAAAAATACTAATTCTCCGATAGTGACCAGTTCCTCCGCAGCTCTGCATCCCATCGCCAACATAAAATTTTTTCAGGGTTGCCACCTAATCTAGATTATACAAAATCTTATATATCAAAATAAGTTGAGGTTTCGGCTCGAGAAAAGGCTTTACCGGGTTCAACAAAATTTATACAGGTTACTTCGGCTATGATGCCGATGGTTTATGTTATCCCCAATTCGGAAAAGGGGGTGTGGCAACTCAAATTTTTATATACATATATAAATGCAAATATTTTATACATGTTTGTGACTAAATTTCTTCTAAGCGGCTAGACCGATTTAGATGTGTTAAAGAGAACTCGAGGATGTAAAATTTATAATTCACCAGAGTTGCCAGCTGTTTTAAAATTGTTTATATACGTAAATATAAAGTATTCTGCAAGTATGCCTATAACTGAGCTCAAACTAAATGTTTGAGACGAGTTTGATGAAAGATTTGTGTTCAAGTGTACACAAGAAAGTATTCAACATGCAATTGGCAGAGCTACCACCTGTTCCGAAATTTAAATTTGCAACAACAAAAAATAATAATAATAATAAAATGAAGGAAATATTACAATATGGATATCTAACAGAGAAAGGCTTAATGGGAAAAGATTTTCTTGAGCGGCGTTGCCACCTGCATAAAAATTTAATACAGAAGTATTGATAAAATATATTATACAGTACTATGTATATGGGTACCAGGTAAGCCTAATAGTGGAAAATTTTTTGAGCAGCATTGCCACATGTTTAAAAAAATTTATATACAAAAGTATTGATAAAATACATTATATTGTACTATATCGGTATCAGAATAAGTATTTCGAAAGCTTTAGAGTAGGAAAACTTTTTGGCCAGGGTTGCCACCTGTTTGTAAATTTTAATACACTTAAACTAGTAAGTTATACAAAATGTATTGCCAATGGTAATGATCTAAAGCGGATTTGAAGGCATATAGTGCAAGTGTATATAGTAAGGGATGCCACCTTTTGAAAAACATTTAAGACAATAAAATTGTTAAACTAGTGATTAATCAATATGGTTGTCAAATTAAAGATATTTGAGAAAGGCTTAATGCGAAAATATTTTTTAAAAGGGTTACCACCTGTCTGAAAGTTTTCATTTAATAGATTTATGGCAAGAAAAAAATTAATATACAATATGGGAATACAAAGATATTGTAAAAAGAGAATTTAGACAAATATTTCTTCAAAAATAAAAAAAATTGCTTATGAAATAAAATATTAGATTTAAATATTAATATTATTAAAATTCTAAGATTTTTTCCTTTTTTTCAATATTCCGTTTGGAGTAGCGAACACACGTGAACACACGAGCACCGCAAATTTCATATTAAAAATGGTTATAAAAATGGAAATTTTAAGTTTAATTTGTTTGAAAATAATTTTGAACAGGGTTGCCACCTATTTTCACTTAAGTTGTAAAAAAAAACTATTTAATAATATCAGTTAAACTCTTTTGTAAAAATCAAATGCTTAAAACTTTGTGCTTGCTTTTTTTTCGTTCAACTCTCATACTTCCAT
Source organism: Neoceratitis asiatica (assembly GCA_030068015.2). Taxonomy (NCBI): domain Eukaryota; kingdom Metazoa; phylum Arthropoda; class Insecta; order Diptera; family Tephritidae; genus Neoceratitis; species Neoceratitis asiatica. The sequence continues at coordinate 81,989,029 of CM061525.1, read as the reverse complement.
TATTCTGCACAATACTGTATGCAGTGAAGGTGTAGATTTGATGCGGAAACGTTGATTTTCAGCCTAATTACGAAATAACCAAAGCAGTTAATTTGACATTATTTCGCAAAGATGCTTAAAGCTAATTTTTTTTTTTTTTTTGGATAAAAAAAAATTGTCTTTGTTTCGCTTTTATTTCTTATTCGTAGTTTCTTTTTTTTTTTTTGTGCTACAGTTTTCAGCTTGGGCAATTTTAGCGTGTCTTTTTTGTTTCCAATCTTCATTTCTTGGTTTTACCTTCGCTCTCAGCTAATTTCATTTATTTTCACACTTTTTTTGGGCTTAAAACTTTCAGCTGTTTTTTGTTGTTGTTGTTTTCGCTTATGTTATTTTATTGTCTGTGACATTTTGCTTCCTTACTCACATACGTACGTACATATGTATATTTCACACAGCAGCAAGACAAAAAAAAAGTGACAAATGTATGCAATAACAATAAAAATGCTTAAAACTTGCAACAACAAAAAAAAAAAAAATACTTAAGAAAAAAAGCGAAGCTGAAGACAACGAAATACTTCATTGGTAGTGACGACAAAAGACATTCGTCGACAGTGCTGTGCTGGCAATTGCAGCTAACTTCGTGCTCTTTTTGATATTTTTTTTTTAATATTTCCATTGCAACACTACGTTTATTAAACTTTTTCTGCTTTACAGGGTTGTAATTGACCGGGGCAGGAAAGAAAACAAATATCTTTGCTACAAAAACAACAACGCCCGACTTGAGATTGAGTGCAAATTGCGCGAACTGTGTGTGCTACTTTTTCGAAGCAACACTTTTTTTACATACATTTTTTTTTTACTACATAGCATTAGCAGCAACAACAACAAGTCGAGCCAATCATTCAGCTAGCTAGTCAGCTAGTCAGCCGCTGGAGAGGCGTGAGCTCTCTGCTGGCGTAGCGTAACAATTTAATTGACTTGTTGCTGGCAATTTGACTGCAATTACACTTGCACGAGTGTTTATTTGTATGTATGTATGTATGCATTTATTATGCGCGGAGCGTATTATCGAGTTTGGCATTATTTTTTATTTTTTATAATTTATAAGATCCCAAAATTCAATTATTTGCAAGAAAGCTAAAGAATTTGGCCAATTTGAGAGCGAGGAGAGTCTCTCTTTTCAGTTTTCAGTGAGCCCAGACAAGAGAGGGCTGGTAGTCTCAGAATTTTGAGTGTGATGTTTTCTATAGAACATTACCTTTGTTTAGAACAGTGAGGAGACAATTTCTCAAATGCACTCTTTGATTAAATTAGTTTTGAGGTATTAGATTGCCCACCACGGAGAGAGCAGCAAAAGCAGACTAGATTTCTTTCTCTTTCTCTCACACTCTCTCCCTATCTCCGTCTCTCCGTCTCTCCCTCTCCACTTCTTTTTCTCTTCCTATTTCTTTCTCTCTTTCTATTTCTTTCTCTGCTCCTATTTCTTTCTCTGATCCTATTTCTTTCTCTGTTCTCATTTTTTTCTCTTTTTCTATCTTTCTTTTGGTTTTCTATCTTTCTTTTGGTCTTCTATCTTTCTCTTGGTTTCCTGTCTTTCTCTTGGTTTTATATCTTTCTCTTGGTTTTCTATCTTTCTCTTGGTTTTCTGTCTTTCTCTTGGTTTTCTATCTTTCTTTTGGTTTTCTATCTTTCTTTTGGTTTTCTATCTTTTTCTTGGTTTTCTGTCTTTCTCTTGGTTTTCTATCTTTCTCTTGGTTTTCTATATTTCTCTGGGTTTTCTATCTTTCTTTTTGTTTTCTATCTTTCTCTTGGTTTTCTCTCGTATGTCTGTTCTCTCTCTTACTTTTTCGCTTTTTTTCCGTCATCTCTCTCTTCTCTCCGTTCTTTTTCTTGTCCTTTTTTTCCCCTCTTCCAATTTGATTCTCTTCCTATCTTTCTTTCGCTCTGTACCTTTTTCTCGCTCTCTACCTCCTTCTTTCTTTCTCCCTCTATATCTCCCTTTCGTACTTCTGCTCTCCGTCCCTCTTTCTTTCTTCTCTCTTTCTCTATCGCTCCCCTCTCTCGCTTCCTTTCCCACTTTCTCTCTTTTTCCTCTCTCCTGATTTCTTTCCCTATTTCCTCTTGTCCTCTTTTTATCCTTATTTTAGTCAGAAACTCTCTCTCTCTGGTGAGCTCTAGCTCTTTATTGAGAGCTGCCACGTCAATAGTTTTAAAATATCTTAAACCATGGTTCAAAAAAGGTACTTGGCATAAAAACTATCAGATTTAGAGTGTTCTTATGAGTCGCAAATGAGGGGTGAAAAGTCACACTGGCTCTTCGAGGTCATATTTCAGGATGTTCCTGAATCACCAACAAAGCTAACTATTCTAAGGTCAGCCAATACTGTCTCAGAGTTTTTTAAATAAAGTATCTTTTTTGGTCTGTTGGCTCTATTAATATGACAGCAAAGGTTAGTAGGAACCATTAAGCTTGACGAGAAATATGATGACTTGGGAGCAGTGATGTGCCGGATGACACTGGCATCGTTGCAGTCTTCCTCCCGCTCAGGAAACGTTTCAAATAAAGCATTCGCAAGTTACTTCTGATTCGGGTGACTTGTGGAAGATTGGGTGACCCTTTCACATTCGCTAAGTCAGACCTTTCGCTCTTGATCGCTACTACTCTTGCAGTCATCTTCATCCTATTGTCAAAGTTATATGGAGGTTTGCCGCGGTGGCGTCATCTGGCATTTATCTGCGGATGTAGCGGCTACGTAACCGTGCTTAGAAGCAGGCAAATCTCGTCGATGTAGTCCATTTCATCTAACGGGAGTTATAAGAAAAGAGCTGATTCGACGGATTCACACCAGGGGAAAGGGGTGTTAGCTAGGTGGGTTTTTAAGGATCATGCAAAGCGATTATTATCGAGTTGGGACTCTTTGTGTGCTGGGCATACGTTGAATATGTCGACTTCGAGTCTGGATAAGTAGTATATTACAGTATAGTTCTTGAAGGTGTTGTTTAACTCTCTCTGAAAGGCGTTTAAAGCCTGTGGGTCGCACTCGCTTAGAACGGTTCTGTAAGATGTTGCTGAATATAGTCCCTCTTAATGAACTACTTACTTCCCGAGTTGCCTGAGATTGCGACTGCTTGCACAGCATGACATTGTGCTCCTTACCCGAAGTTGCACCATTTATATGGTGTACAGGTGCATTAGAAGAGTTTCCGTTATGGTCCACCAGGCGGTGTTTTAACAGGATTTTGACATTTTCGGCCGATAGCCAGCATTTTCTTTTTAGCTGTTCTGTTTTGGCGAGACTAACGTTGAAACAATTTGGTTCTCACTTATTTAGCAACCCCAATGAGCTTTAGGGTTCTAGAATGTGCCGTTTTAACGAATTTGCGATGGATTATGTCGAGTTTTAAGATGTACTTGGCAGTTCTAGAGCTGGAAACCATGACATCACAGAAGACAAATCTATAACCTAACTGTTTAGCCCATCACTGATCCCATAGATATAAGCACCGTTATATTTTGGAACAAAATTTTGATTCCTTCTTTCATCTTACCCTTAAATTACTCTCGAAAATGTATTAGCCCTCTTCCACATGAAATGAGCAAAAACTATTATTTTTTCGCTTGAAGACTCACCTGAAACGATAAAAAAATAAAGAAATTATTAGTAATCAATATTTACTGTTATATTTTTTATATGTACTATAAAAATCGTTTAAGAATGCAGAGAAAAGGTAATAAACAATTGTACGAAACATTTAAGGGGAAAAAATATTAAAAAAAATGTGAGTTGCGAGCAAATATTTCTGCAAAAAAAGGCTAGATAAACATAAAACAGAAATTTGCCGGTTTCAAAAAAAATTTAAAGATAAAATAAAATAAATAATAAAAGTAAAAATTATAAATTCGTGAAGAGGGAAGAGGGAAGAAAACAACAGAAAAAACGACGAAATGTGTTTCTTTTTTGCCAAAAAAAAAAAATTATAAAAAAAAGAGTACAAAAATATTTTAAAAAAATTTTAAATTTTAAAAATACACAAAAAACACAAAAAATAGAAGCAAATGAAAAGGAAAAGAACCAAGCACAAATCATAAAGATTAAATACTTGGAAATGCGCAAAAATAAAGGAATAACAGGGCAAATGAAAAGTCCCCGGCATATCAGAAAAAAACACAGTTTTTTTGGGGCAAAATTCATTTCATTCATTCATTTCATCATATTCAACATAGTTCCCTTCAAGTGTGATACAGTGATTATAGCGACCCTCCAACTTCTCGATACCATTTTCGTAGTACGATTTATCCTTTGCTTAAAAATAGGCCTCAGTTTCAGCGATCCCCTCTTCGTTCGACGAAAATTTCTTCCCAGCGAGCATTCTTTTGAGATCTGGGTACAGGAAATTGGCGCTGAGGGCCAGATCAACAGAATACAATGAATGCAGAAGCAATTCGAAGCCCAATTCATGGACTATTGTCATCGACTTCACTGACTTGTGTCACGGTGCATTGTCTTGGGGGAACAGCACTTTCTTTTTCTTCAAATGCGGTGATTTCGTCCTTCAAACGATCCAATAATGCTCTGTGATAGTCGCTGTTTATGGTCCTGCTTCCTTTTTCAAGGTAGTCAATGAAAATTATTCCATGCGCATCAAAAAATACAGACGGCATCATAACCTTGTCAGCCGACTGTTGCATTTTTCCACGCTCTGGAGTAGGTTCATCGTGTGCAATCCAATCGGATGACTGTCGATTGGGGTTCGGAGTGAGTTGATGGAGCCATGTTTCATCCATTGTAACATATCGATGCAAAAACTCGACTTTATTACGCTTGAAGATCTGCAAACACTGCTCCGAATCATCAACTCGTCGTTGTTTTTGATCAAAAGTGAGCACGCGTGGCACTCACTTTGCACAGAGCTTTCTTATACCCGAATTTTAGTGAATGATATGATGTATGACATTCAGTTGATATCTTAAGAGTGCCTGCTATTTGATTCAATTTTAATTTACGGTTATTGGAAATCATTTTGTGTATTTTTTTGATGTTTCCGTCGGTAATCAATTCTGTTGGGCGTCCACTGCGTTCACCGCCTTCGGTGCTCTTTTTACCAGGTCTAAACTTAGCATAACAATTCTTGATGTTTAATTTTCCAAGGGCAGTGTCCGGAAACTCCTGATCAAACCAAGCTTGTGCTTCAACTGTATTTTTCCCCTTTAAAAAACAATATTCTATCAACCCGCGAAATTCTTTTTTATCCATTTTTTTCAGAATAACAAAAGTTGCTTCACTTAAAATGCTTTAATTCACAAACTAATGATCAGACTGAGCTGTCAAATTTATGCACACCTCTATTCAAGGTTAGGACTAACTAAAGATCATTAATTAATTAATGCTAGTAGCGCCATCTATGTGTCAGGCCGTGGCTTTTCAATTGATCTGTTATATATAAACCAAAAGAAATTCATAAAATAGCATCAGCGATGATTAAAAAAAAAATTCAAACGATAAGCGATAATTCAAGGTGAAATGAAATGAAACGAAACGCAATGAAAGCAATAATCAAACAACAGTTATGCAGCTGATGTGCAAAATCATCATCGATGATGGCACTTATGATGGTGGGTGAGCATGAGTAGAGGTAAAATATATATTTATATGCCACACGTGTCTTCATACATACATATATTGTGATGCACCAGCAACTCATCTCCAACGCATAATTTCAAAGTCAGAGGTCAACGTGGGAAGTTAAATTTTTATTTTATACATTAATTGAAAATTTAAAAGCAAAAGAGCAAAAAAAATTAATTATTAAACGAAGCAAAATTAAAAAGAAATATATAAAAGAAAACAACAATAACAATAGCTTTTAAGGTAGATAAAAGTAGATATATTAATCATTTTTGGCTTTGTGTGTTCGAGCATCTCTCTTGGTGGGCGGGCAACGCGTTTGTTCGGGCACTGTGTGCACCAAAGTGTGACGAATGCTTTGATAAATTTCCTATTTAATTTTTTTTTTTTTTTTTTTTAAGTGTAGAGCTTTTATTGTTTCATCGGCTTATAGAACTTTTAATATAATGAGTTATTTTAATTTTTATTCATTTTTTAATAATACTTTTATGATCGTTTAATCTGTTATTTTTCCCATGTTGATGATATTGAAGTGGATCTCATGTGAAAGTACTGATTTTCAACGGGCCGACACTCTTCAACTACCTTCTAACTACTAATTTATCTATTAGTATGCTACAGAGGAGAGACACAAACTTTCCGAAATAAAAAAGGCGCGGAAGCTTTACACTGGAACCCATGTAGTCATTGTATGAACTCTGCAAATCGTTCAGGGGGCTCCCCAACAAAACCCAGAACTCTAGCTGGAGAGCCAAACAAGGAACTCTACTGGGAAGTAATCAAAGTTTACCATGAAAAGCTTTTCATGGATTGATCTTACTTTCTACATCCCCAAACCATATAGGCTTTCTCCAGAAACTCGATAGTTACTGGACAACGTGAAAGAAGGAAAGCAATAATGTTCTGCTATATACACACATTTCTGATAACTCATAAATATCAGAAAGTTTCTTTCATACATCTAAACATTTATAGCTCAAAAGAAATAATAGTCTGAGCAATTAAAACCTTCAGCCCGTTTAAAGCTCCTGGGCAAGATGTAATTATCCCTGCGCAATTACGGTATATCTAAGAACTATCCACATTCTGGCTAGATGACATGTTTGAAGGCAGCTTGAGCTGTAATTATGTTACCTGTTTGTCGATAATATTTATTCCTAAAGTCGGAATGCCTATTCACCATGACATATAAGATCCTGATTAGACGTTATCGGTGTGGTTTTAGACCCAGTAAATCCACCATTGACCAAATATTCACCATGCCACACATCTTGGAGAAGACATGAAAGAAAAGAACCGATACACACCACCTTTTCGTCGATTTTAAAGCTGCCTTCGGCGCGATAAGGAACTGTCTCTACGCCGCTATGTCTGAATTAGATATCCCTACAAAACTCACACGACTATGTAAACTGACCCTAGATAATACTAGAAGCGCATTCAGAATTAAGAAAGACCCCTACGAGCAGTTCGATACCAAACGAGGTTTCAGACAAGGTGACTCGTTATCGTGTGATTTCATTGAAGTCGGAGAAAATAATACCAGCTGCAGAGCTAAATAGACCAGGTACAATCTTCTACAACAATGTACAATTGCTGGCGTATGCCGATAATATTGGTATCATATGCTATAACAATCGCACCGTAAGTTCTGTGTTCTTCAAATTAAACAAAAAAAAACGAAGCGAATGGGTCTGGTAGTGGACGAGGGCATGACGATATATCTCCTGTCGACAACTAAACAGTAATCGCACGTCACTTTTGACGGTTTGATAAATTGGAAGTCGTAGATAATTCGTCTATCCAGCATTAACAGCACCAATAATGTCAGCCTTGAAATCCAAAACAGAATCCTTTTTGTCACCAGGTGCTACTTTAAACTCAATAAGCAATTGAAAAGTAAAGTCATCTCTCGACAAACCAAAGACAAGTTCTACAATTCGCTTATCATTTCCATCTTGGTAGATAGTGCAGAAGACAGCTGATGAATCGGCATTTCTGAGTGAAATCTATCACAAGGCACTCAACTGAAAAGTGAATATAGAAAACAGATAAGAGAAGACGGTAACGGTAATGGTAAGTTTAATATTCTTCTAGCACGCGCTAGCTGCCATTCGGTTAAGGAAGTTAAGTAGAAGCAGCTAAAGATCGCAATTCCTCGAAAAGGGTACTTTCATACCAAGCAGTATGGACCACTGCTACTGAACTGTGGATATTAAGGGGAGAAGAATGGAACGAAGATTTCCACATTCCAGACGATATTATTGATACACATACATAAGGACGATTCGAAGATCAATGAAATAATTGGTGGGTGGTGGTATTCCTAATAAATTGATCTTTAAAGGAGATGAATAAAAATAGCATATTTTCTGCCACTTTGGTTCCTTGGCATAAGGACATAGAGAGTATAGCAGACGAATGTGCCAGACAAGACACGAAGAAGCACCCAAACAGCTTCTTACAGAAATTACTCATAGAAAATCTGCAGTGCGAGTTATTATGCAGAAGGTACATACATACATATTTACAAGTATATTCTGCCTCTGAAGTTTTCCTTTCAATTTAATTCAAACACTATTCTCATACTAAAATTTTAATTAAACTCGAAAACTTTCATTTATGGCAAGAATGCAAAAAAAAAAATTAATTCAATATAGTACACTACAAACACACACATCTAAATGTTCGTGCAAACATTGACATTTGTCTATTTGGTCACAGTCCAGTGACATTGCCAACAGTACATTATGTCAACCAGCATAATTTTGAAAAAACAAAAAAAAAAAAACGAAAACGAAAACTCTATTGCTTTTAAAGAGAAAGTATAAAAATGCTTTGCCGCTGTGAAGAAGAAAACCAACGATAGGCATGAGTAAAAAAAAAAAGAAAAGAAAAAAGAAAAGAGAAAAAAAATATGAAAAACCACAAAAGACCTAAGAGCTTTTATGCGTCACTTGCTGACATTTTTCCACATACTTCATAACATACATACATACATACGGGTACCCCATACTTCTAAACAAAACTCCCATCAGCTTTCAACACACAGTAATTCACGCCCCAAAGAAAGCGGTAAGCTGAAAATTATAAACTAAAAACTTATAACCCAAACAAAGGTAAAGAAACCAAAAGGTTGAAAGTAAAAGTGTCATATGTGACTTGGGTGTGTAAAGGCCCGAAAAAAACAAAAATAATGAGAGAAAAATTGCTTTGTTGTACAATGAAATGAAAAGTGTGTGGAAAGAAAAGCGGAAAATTTTGCTATTAAAAACAGAAAAATGAGTCAATTAAGTGACAAAATGTTTTGAACTCAATGTCAGTTGGAGCGAAGAAATGTCAGTAGAGGTTTGCACCACCTCTGAGAGATGTGTGGCTTAATAAAGTATAATTGAAGACTCAGAAATTTATTACTGTTGGTAAATTATATGCTACCATTCAATTAAAAAATAAAAGTAACGACTAAAGTGCCCAACTTTCCATTTTATTTGGCGGCATGAAAAAAACTTCAGAAACAACCAACCAGATACCAACGTTTGATGCTAGGATGAACCCCATTGTATCGGTGGTTCCGCTGCAGAGTATGCGGTTAAGCTGCTAGGTTGAACAGGTCGCCCTCTTGAGGTGACAATATCCTTAGCATTACCAGATACACTTCACTTTCTGTAGGGTCTCTAATTTTGTAGGCTGTGTTGCCACTTTTATAGCAGATATTACGGTCTACTTAGGAAACTCTAAGAACTATATTATCTCTCATACTCTCCCCTACATTTTAGAACCATATGTTGATATATGTCAAGCTTAAGCTAATCTAGTTCCATGTGGCAGCCTCTATAGTACAGATTTTCAGAAGTTAGGCGAGAGTTCCATCCACCCTGATTCCGTAATAAATCTCAGTAGATTAATTACCTTAAGTCAGCAGCCTGCCGAAGTATATTTATAAAAGCCGCGCCGTGATTAAAAAGCCTAGTGCAGCAGGGTCTGATAATACATAAAAATATATCTCTTCTTTCTTATTTTGCCTACAGGATTGCCACATTTTTGAACGGAGGCTCATACTATACAAAACAGTGGCCTTTAAAGAATCATTTAATTTTAGAAATGCTTTTTTATCCAATTAAAAAAAATTCTCAATAATCTTATAATTTCTGTAGCAAATTTTGCATATTAAAACTGTTCAGGGTAGTAGGAGTGGCTGAAAGAATTTTGAAAAACCTTATTTTAGGTTCGGTTAGGTTACATTGGCTGGCTGATACGCCGTACAAAGACTTCTTGATCCCTTGTAGTGCCAGATTGAAGTGTGGTAGTCGTCATATTGTAGTGTCCCGATATCTAACTTTGATATATAACTAGTAAAATTCACGAAACTGTTAAGTCCCCAGATGTCTCGAGTCGGACAAAAACTCAGAAGATGCACTAACACATTCCTGCTGTTACTGTGTATCTCTGTCTGTAAAGCCCATTATTTACTCGAAGGTGACGCCTTCCATTATACCTACAACCTGCAATCCTTCGGAGACCGCGTATGGCTATAAGGACTCATCTCCATCGGAAACAACACTACGCAATGATACAGGGGATGTCCAAATGAGGCGATACTACCAGAAATCATCAAGAAAAATCTAAAAATCGTTTTGAACGATCAAAAAGAGAAGTTGCATTAGTAAGTCGACATCGAAAGGATATCAAAAGACCGCGTTTGCTAAGCGCACCGTGTCGCAGCTCAAAAAAATAAAGGCTAAACTGAATGAATTGGGCTTCGAATTGCTTCCACTTCCATTGTATTCGCCATATTTGGCTCCCAGCGACTACATGCTGCCGACCTAATGCTCACCTGTAGAAGATTTCGCTGAAACTGAGGTCTATTCTGGTATTGAACTGTTAGAGTGTGGCGTTGGAATGATTGTGTGGCTCTTAATGGAGTTAACATTGAGTAGTAAAACCGATTTTAAAAAAAAAAACGCTCTACTCAGTTACGAACGGTACTTTCCAGTTGCTCCCTGTGAACTGGGAGGATAAGAATACACCCACGGCATTGAATTTGCCTGTCGTATAAGGCGACTAAGATCCTGGTTAACATTCCAGATCTGCATGGAAGTTTTAATGGTAGTAGTTTCGGCTACGAAGTCCGACCCAGGACTTAAAAGTGATACCACGGGAAAAAGAAAACATTCGGAACTGGCTTGCTATTTGATACGAGTAAGGCTCTTCAAGGAGTATCGTGGCGGCTTGTACCACGGACAACCTAGTGCTAGCACAAATCGTGTTTGAAGGCGCATGATTTGCTGGCTTTGTGCGGACTTTCGTTGTGCTTTCGCGGGGTATGTTTAGCATAAATTATGCTTGCTCAAGCATGTACAAGGGTGTACCATGAGGTTAGGCCGTCGACGGCAGGTACTCACGATAAACCTAACGTATGTTGTTCGTACTTTCCAGTCCTTGTGTTATTAACACTGTCGGATTGCTCCCTATAAGAAAGAAACATACAGAGCTTAATCATTTTGAACATATGTACATATTTTTTACATGAAAAATTCGAACCTAGAATGTAAGGAAAGCGTGAAAAATACATAATTTTCAAAACTTGCGTCGGCCTAACCACCAAAAAATCTGAAGAATGTTTCCTTCAAGTCATCGATTTAATTCGAATAATTACTGTCATAAATCTTTTAATTATAAGCACCGAGACATAATAATCAGCGTTAATTCAAGACCACTGCGACAGTAAAAACTCCTTAATTTTTGATGATCGTAACCGGGGACTACATGAGCCATAAATTTTTTCAAATTTCTTTCTCTCAAAATCTCGAAGTTGGTAGTTAGTTAACACAAAGACAACGCACCAAATAAGACATTTGTATTTTATAAGAAGAAAAAATTCAATTAAATAAGAAAACAACAGCTAATGACTATATTTCCGAGAAAATACCAAAACAAAATTTTTAATTTTATTCGCTTACAAAACCAAAAAAGGCGTTTAGCTACGGAAATGTTATATTTTCACCAAGTGCGAGCCGTTAGCACCTAATTTCGTGTAAATGAGGAACACTAGTAGCCAAGGTAAATGAAAAAGATAAAAAATGATACAAAAAACAAACTCAAAAAAACAAAAAAAAAAATAAAAATAAAAAAAGGAACAACAACATAACCTTAAAAAAAATAGAAAAAATTATTTTAAAATGTTATGTTTACAATTTACGCTGAATTTGGTAAGTTGATGGACCGCAATTTTGTGGCGTTCTCGTTGTGGCCACAAATAGCTTTGTTTACAAGTGAAAAAAAATGTTGATCTATGTAAGTGTTAAAGAATAGACCAAAAAGTGCTTTCAAATCTCTGACTACATGCCGCCGAGCGCCGCTAATAAGCTCACTAGCTTTCAACATATTCACAAAAACCAATACCACAGCTGTAGGTACGAGTCTGTCAGTTTGTTTTCCCACTCATTTGTATGTACGTTCAGCAAATTTGAGGCGCGTCTGCCAGTTGGCTCACCACTTAAATGCTTACCTAACCCACCATACGAGATCGTTGTACTTGTGTTTAACAAACAGATTTTCTGTGTTTATTTAGAGAAATAACTTAGAAACAAACAGCAGAAACTACTAAAGCAAAACATGGGTTAGAAAAAAAAAGGAAAAAAAACTACCATTGATTATCAGCAAAACAGACGAAAATCTTGAAGATGCGCATTAACTGTCATAAGTTCAGAAAAACTGTGACAAACCGTAAAAAAAAACGAAGTGGAGAGTCTTTATGAGGGAAAAAAAACGTGAGCCCAAAATTTTCAAATCAGTCGTGTTCATCAGCAACTTCTACGAAATATTTTCTCAACAAAAAGGTTTTCTACCTTTTAAAAGCTCTACGAAAGAGTATGAAGAGATCTTTATTACCGTTTACCTCGCTCTATTTTTTTACTTTAATTTATTTTTCTGCCTGTGGGCGCAAAACAAGTAATTATTTGCCGCTTGACGGTTGACGTCTCCATTTTAAATTCAAATACGAGAGTATAGTGATGTCACAAGCTTGACGTTTTCGCTTGTGTTGTGGGTTTTCGTTGACATTTTTTTTTTTTTGCTTGATCAAACAAACAAAACCAAATAAGAAAAATATCATTAGATTCTTCCAAAAAGGGAAAGATCAGAAGTTAACTAAGCTTTTTTTTTCTACAATATTTCTTGGCATTACGAAAGTTTGAGTATGTTTGTTTGTGTATTTGAGATCACCTTTGTAATGAATGGCAAGCCTAATTTGGCAGTTAAATGCCTAAAATTGGCGGGATAATGGCGTCATTGAGAATAAATAGTTTGATTTATTTATATGTGAATGTATAAAAGGAGAGACTAGTAATTAAAAAATGCATTTTTTAATTAATAAAAGCTCGCTTTAAAGCACTGCACCTACCCACCACAGAGGCAGCCTAGTTCTGAGCATTGAACCTGAATGAAGCTAAGCAAATTCTCCATCCGTTTCATTACGAGATTCGTTGCAAGCAGAGGTATTTACTAATATTGCCCAACCAAACATGTGAAGGACGTGAACAAGTAGGATTCGAGGTAGCTTTTGCAAAACTGATTATATAAACCTATAAAAGTGAATAGATTTCAAAAATTATGGTAAGAGCGTGGTCGTTATCACTGATTATGCGCGAAGGAGAGCTAAATCTACGAATAGAATTACTATGAGACCTCTCTTATGTGCTGAAGTTTATGTAAATAACCCTTGATCCAAGTAGAGGTACTGTTTTCAATAGCCTTTTTATTACAGATCACGCGTGAGTCGTGTCAAGCTGTTATGTTGTTTTTGTTCAGTACTGTTTGGAATTTCAGCACGGAAAGACTTACGCCTGAACAACGTTTACACATCATTCAACTTTATTACGAAAATTAATGTTCTGTAAAGAATGTGTTTCGTGCGCTTCGCTCAACTTATGGTCAACATAATCGGCGTGCTCAGCGTACTATTCGCAACACCATCACCCATCTTGAGACCCATCATTCATTACTGGATAATATTCGACCGAATAGACCACGTCCAGCATGCAGTGAAGAAAATATAGCAGCCGTAGCTGAAAGTGTACACGAAGGCCGTGGAGAGTAGATTCGGCACCGTTCGCAGCAACTCGGACTGGCGAATGGAACGACTTGGCGCATTTTGCGTTGAGATCTTAAATTGAAAGCGTACAATATATAGCTTGTGCAACAACTGAAACAGCTTGACCTTCCAAGTGACACCGCTTCGCTCTATTGGCTCGTGAAAAGTTCCAAGAAAATCCGACGTTTTCGAAACAAATTTTGATCAGCGATGAGGCCCATTTCTGGCTCAATGGGTATGCAAACAATCAAAATTGCTGTATTTGGGACGAAGAGCAACCTGAAGGGATTCAAAAGCTGCCATATTATCCAGAAAGAACAAAGGTTTGGTGTAGTTTGTGGGCCGGTGGAATCATCGGTCCATATTTCATCAAAAATGATGCCGGTGAGAACGTAGCCGTCATCGCGTCATGATAACCGACTATCTGATGCCTGAAATTGAAGTTCGTGATCTCCGCGACATTTGGTTTTAACAAAATGGCGCCACTCCACGCCAGTCGAAATGCTTGTACCAGTCATCGAAAAGCGGACTCAACGGGTGGACCACCTGTGACGTAGCCACGGCAGACATTTGAAAAAGATAATCTTTACAAAAAAAAAACTCTCAAAGAATGCTCTTTCGAATGATAATAAACATTCCCCTATTAAGTTTGAATTTTCTATGTTTTTTCTTTAAAACCCTCGAAATGGATCACCTGTTATATGCACGAGCAGATAATTACGGCGATAGTGAACGAATAAAGAGCTATCCTTTGTCACAACTAACCCAATTCTCATTAAATGCACACTTATTTCTGACAAAAAAATACTCGTGTAAGAATAAGCAACCAATTGGACCACAGAAAGGGGTTCTCACACTCCGCTCCGAGACTCTTGAAGCTTAGTTTTTTGAAATATAACTCAGCAGGTTACAACCAACACTTAATTAAAAGAAAGGACAACTTACACAGCGGTGAAAGAGGTGAACGACTCGCAATGCGAAGGATAAGGAGTTCAGCCCGGTAAGACCTATCTAAAAGAACCTTTTTTTAACCACTTTTGCTTTTAAGAAGGGTAATTCAATACCTTTTAGTGTATTTTTAATATGAAAATATTTGGCAGCTTCTCAGAAAAATCATATAATAGTTCTGAGGCAAGTTAAAATGTTAACCCTTCTGTAGATGCAGAAGACGCACATCATTGACGATGGAAACTTAATAAAAATAATATACGGAATAGATTTGAAAAAAGCAGGCACTCAGGAAGGTGCTTAAATGGTTTCTACTCTGTCCAACATGTATGCTTTAGCTTGGGACCGTTTACGCGATTGAAGACAGTAGTTTCGGCTCTTCGCAATTCAGTGGTAATTGCAGACACCGAGTGATCTTTCTAAGGGAGTGGTGGTTCCTTCTAGCAGTGGATACGGCGTCGAAAACTTTCAAAATGTGGTGTGCTTTCATCCATCCGAATGTGGTAACACAGCCAACGTAGCTGGTATGTCTCTTAATTTGCTGAAGTACTCGTCTGTCAATGACATCGTACATTTCATAAAGTTCATATCTAAAGGGTGTTTTTTATAGAGGTATAGAACTTTAAGTTGGCATTACTTTTCAAGATGGCGACCGATTTAACAGCTGTCAAGTGATTTATTCTCAGTTTGGTTTGGCAATTCATCATGAATAGACTCACGCCTGAACAACGCTTGCAAATAGGTCCAAAACGAGATTACCGTTGTTCCCGATTTTCACAAGCGAATTTTGTTTAGCGATGAAGCGCACTTCTGGTTGAATGGCTACGTCAACAAACAAAACTGTCGCATTTGGAGTGAAGGTAATCCTCAGGTGTATGTTGAAACACCGTTACATCCAGAAAAACTGACTGTTTGGTGCGCTTTATGGGCTGGTGGAATCATTGGTCCGTACTTTTTCAAAAACGATGGTGGCCAGAACGTTACAGTCAATGGTGATCGGTATAGAGCCATGATTACTAACTTTTCATTCCTGAATTGAATAACCATGATGTCCAGGAGATGTGGTTTCAACAAAACGGCGCAACAAGTCACACAGCTCGTGCCACAATAGATTTATTGAAAGACACGTTTGGTGACCGCCTAATTTCACGTTTTGGACCTGTGAATTGACCTCCAAGATCTTGTGATTTAACACCGCTAGACTACTTTCTGTGGGGCTATGCAAAGTCATTGGTCTATGCGGATAAGCCACAAACGCTTGACCATTTGGAAGACAACATTCGCCGTGTTATTGCCGATATACGGCCACAAATGTTGGAAAAAGTCATCGAAAATTGGACGTCCAGATTGGACTACATCCGCGCCAGCCGTGGCGGTCATACGCCAGAAATAATATTTAAAATGTAATGCCACAAGATTATCTTTCGGATAAATAAAATTCATGTCAATCGAATAATCCATCGTTGCTTTATTGCAACTTAAAGTTCTATACCTCTATAAAAAAAACACCCTTTACCTCATACCCATTTTTCGCCGCTACCAAAGGGCAAGGGATCATATATCTTCGGGAAACACCTCTTCTCGAAAACTATTAAAGCGCCGAGGTTTTATTTGATTAGATGTTCTACACCTGGACTCGAGCTCTGGCCTTCCGAATGGGAGTATGCAATGCTAATTCGGTTATGGCGGCCACAGTGATTATTCGAAAATCAGAATCTTCAGCGGACGAGATAACCTATACTAATCACAAGAAAACATCAAGTATTTACAAGACAATAGCTTCCAAAAAAAACGGTTCCCACTGTTATTAAAGTAATTACCAAAGAGCCAGCGAAACAAAAAGCTCCAGTATTAAAACAAAATTACTCACAGCATGATTTTTATTGAAAAATTTAACATTTTCGAGGTGCAAATGCAATAAAGCAAAATAAGTAGTAATAAATTGTAAAAGCACGAATGAAACGAAACATAAATTCAAAATGTAATAAATGCACAGTCAAACAGTGAAAAAAAACACAAACGGTTCATGCGAATAATCAGTAAATTGCATGCAATGCCAGTGTAAGTGAGCCACAGCACCAACAATACAAAATAAATGAACATTTGATGATGAGAAGGGGGAAATACAGCAACCACAGCTGTGATTAATGTGCAACAGCACGCTCCAGACGACAACCGCTACAACCTGAGCACACACAGTGATGCGCCAATGTAGCAGCAGCAGTCGGCGAAAATAGCATATAAGCATTTTTTAAATGCTCACCCTAGGCCAAGGGGGAGGAAGGAGGGAAAAAATAGAAAAGGAAAGAAAAAAAAGAATAGCCACAAATATCATAACGACCTTTTGTGCCACCGTTATGCCATCCATAGTCTTTTGGTAAGGATGGAGCTGAAGTGGCTGTGTGGCCACGTTGGTGGCGGCGCATTTAAGTCCCCAGAGTTGCAAGATGACACGCAGCCTCGTGCGGTTGTTGAGACTTGCAAGCGTTAAGGCGTTCATAAAGCGATTAATGCTGATTGCGCGGGTGTATTAAGAAGGCAGCCTTTTTTTTTTGCTCAAACATACAATATTTATGCTATTCAATTGGAAAACTACCGAGGTGTGTTGTGTCTAAATATTTACTTGTCTTTTTTTTTTTTTTGTGGGGTGGTGTAAGCTAATAGTAAAAATTATGGCAAGCTCCTCGTAGCTGGTAGTAGTTACATCATTACTCTCACATATGTTATGACATTATCGTATGCGGGGAAAATATATTTGTTTAAAAAAGTATTTTATTTGAAAAGCAATACTAATACTGTTAATTTTTTTTATTGTAAAACTGGCAAGCTAAGTAACCTTATCGAATTTCATGCTACTGTTTACTTAAATTCTAAAACTTTTATCGCAAATTCGCTGATAAAGCTAGTTAACGGTACTAAGCTGTGGTGGTGGTGAGACGGCATTTTTTCTTTTTAATTCTTTTATTTTTGGAGAGTTAAACCATTCGTTGAAATATACATATTTCTCGAAGTACTTACATGGCGCAATATACAGTCTCTTAAATTCTTTCCGCAATTTTGCTTATAATAGTTAATGATGGCAGGTCCTGGGGTTGCAGCGCCAAATTTTTTTCTTTTTAATTCATTTATTTTTGAAAAATTCAATGGTTTTCTTGAGATATATTTCGTTATGGTATTTTCTGTGGTCGAGATGGCATTTTTTCTTTTTAATTCTTTTATTTTGGAAAATTCTTTGGATTTGTTGAGATACACTTGTTAAAGTGCTTACTTTTCAGCAGTTAAAGCGGCAAATTTTTTCTTTTTAATTCTTTTATTTTGAAGAGATTACTAACATAGTGTATTCTGTACTTGAGAGGAGTATTTTTTCTTTTTCATTACTGGGAAGTTTTCAAAATCCGATGGATTTATTGGTATGTTTATTTTAAAGATCTTACATGAAGTTTTCTGCACTTTCTACAATTATTATATTAGTTAACGATAGAAGATAATGGAGTTGAGATGCAAATTCTTTCGTCTTAATTCATTTATTTTTAAGAAATTCATGGCTTTCTTGAGATATATTTCATTAAGTACTTATACAGTGTTTTCTGTAGACGAGACGAAATTTTTTCCTTTTAGAGTTATCTGCAGTTGAGGCGGCAATTTTTTCTTTTTAATTCTTTTATTTTGAAAATAAAATCTATGGATTTGTTGAGATATTTACATGGGGTTTTCAGCAGTTGAAGCGGCAAATTTTTTCTTTTTAATTCTTTTATTTTGAAAAGGTTAATACTAAAACATAGTGTTTTCTGCATTTCAGATGGGTATTTTTTCTATTTAATTCTTTTATTTGGAAAAATCGATTGATTTATAGAGGTTTACGTTTCTAAAATTCTTACCACTTTTTCGCTTATAATAGTCAAAAACAGCAGGTCCTGGAGTTGAGATGAGACGAAAAAACGTTTTAATTCATTTATTTTTCAGAAATTCAATGGTTACCTTGAGATATATCGGTGTTTTCTGCAGCTAAGACGACAATTTTTTTTCCTTTTTAATTAATTAATTTTTTGAAAAATTCAATGGATTTGATGATATATACTTATTGAAGGACTTACATGGTGTTCTTTGCAGTTGAGGCGGCAAATTTTTTATTTTTTATTATTTTATTTTGAATAGGTTAATACTAACAGTGTTTTTCGTACTTGAGAGCGGTATTTTTTTCTTTTTAATTCTTTTCTTTGGAACATCAGATGGATTCATCGAGATATGTGTATATCTTAAAGACCTGGCAGGAAGTTTTCTGCACTTTCCAAAATCCTTATCGCATTTTCGTTTACAACATTTAACCATAGCAGTTCATTTATTTTTGCAATATTCAAGAGTTTTCTTGAGATATATTTCG
This sequence comes from Neoceratitis asiatica, assembly GCA_030068015.2. Classification (NCBI taxonomy): domain Eukaryota; kingdom Metazoa; phylum Arthropoda; class Insecta; order Diptera; family Tephritidae; genus Neoceratitis; species Neoceratitis asiatica. The sequence goes on along the minus strand of CM061525.1, from coordinate 81,970,002 downwards.
TTATGGTATTTTCAGTGGTCGAGATGGCATTTTTTCTTTTTAATTCTTTTAATTTGAAAAGGTCAATGTTGACGTAGAGCGTCCTGCTTGAGGCGGCATTTTTTCTCTCTTTAATTCTTTTATTTTTGAAAAATTCAATGGATTTGTTGAGATACACTTGTTAAAGTACTTACATGGTGTTTTCGGCAGTTGAGGCGGAAAATTTTTTCTTTTTAATTCTTTTATTCTCAAAAAGTCAATGTACTTTTAAGTGTAGGAAACATACTTACATACTCTCGACATACGTACTCACTATTTCGGTACTTTAATTATTTATTTTTTTTAGTTTAGTGTTATTTATTATTTGTATTCCAAAGCTCATTTATGACATCCGGTATTTTACTGTTTGTTTACTTGCACCGCTACTGCTGCTGCTTATCAATATGCGCTGTTATTTCAATTGTTATTGCTGTTAATATTGCTATTAATACGGTTTTTATGATAACAATAATAATAGTGACTGTAATGAAAGGAATTTTTGTTATACTATATGAAACGCTAATAATAATAATAATAACAAAAAGCGTTACGGACAGCTTGTGACCATAAAGGGTCTAGGTCACACCTCATTGCGAGTGCTGAAAAGTCAGCGGCGCAAAAGTTAACGCAGCAAGTAGTCGAAATCTCCACTATTAGTAGTTGCATAAGACCCCTTTCAGGGTACTTTCTGCTAGCCACCTCACTGGCCGACCTGATAGGGTTAGAAACATATGTAGCGAACTTTTTATAGGCAAATGTGAACCTTATCTGGTTATTATTGAGCACCTACATTGAAGAAAACCTTGTTTATAAGATTGTATTCCAAGAAGAGACGCAACGAAATCAGTTTCTGCCGCCGAAATACAATCATTTACTGTAAGATTCAATATTTATCCTCAAAAAACTACCACTCAAAGGCTATTACAATTTTCGAAGGCTTCAGAAGTTATGTAGAGAATAGCTTGATATTTGGTGGCGAAACAGATTACATATCAACTTGTACCCAGACCTAAGTCCCAAGACGGTTGGACAGTTGGGACAGCTCAGCGAACTCTGAATACTGCCGTATTTTAGGCTGGCATAGCACCTCTGATCCTCATAGTGAAATGTGAAAGAGCACACACGTTAGGAATGAATTGTCCCATGTTTTTCGTGTCTTTAATCAAGAATTCTTATCTCAATTCAGGATTATGTTGAGTTATTACTTTACGAAAAAAGAGAGAAAAATAATCTATTTATTTTACCCAAGTCCGCCTGTTAGTTTATTATTATTATGTTTCAGGAATCAGAGACATCTACCAGCAATAAATAAAGAGTTTAACTATCAAATCAAATTTATGAACGCAGACAGAACATCTGTCCCACTTTTAACGCATAATCTGTGGACGTAACACCTACAATTGTCATCAGTAACTTTCCGTAGACATCTTAAGACCGCAACTAGTAGAGTCGACACACACGAGAATAAGTAAAATTTATAGTCAGTGAGACTAGCTAGAGCAAGTGCCCGTTGGCTTACCCTACCTGTTGTCATTAACTATGCAATTTATAAACAAAAAAAAAAAAACAAAAAAAAAAGAATTAGTGCATTTTATAAGCATTTTTTTCAGACAGCTAGCCTCTAACAGGGTCGTAAGTCACACTAAGCTGCTGGTTGGCTGGTTGGAAACCCCCGACTGCTAGCGACGACAAGAACACACCATGCAAGATTTTAAGCGCAAAGTGACGCTGCCGTTGTCTCCGCCAAGTTAACACATTTTATTTATATTTAATTTAACCAAAAGTAGCTTAACGCAATAAACTTGGCTTATTGCATTTACGCGCGCCAAAGGCTGATTGCCTGACTGCGCTGAGCAGCCGAGCACGCTGGTTAGACGGTTGATGGTTGATTAGCACTCACTATGCAAGCAAGCAGCAAGTCGCCGCGCGTACGTACCAGTTCTGGCGGGCTAATAGCCGACGGCTCGACGCTATTGCTTGCACTCTGATCGAGCTTAAAATTAGTACCAAGGACGTTTAGCACGGTGGCACAAGAAACTAGCGAAGGAAAAGGAAGAAGCAAAAAAAAAGCATTATCTAGTCACATTGCGGTTTGCGCGTGGTCTGTCTACCAGCGGTGGGACGATGGGAAGAACGAACGCTCAAAGACTTTGCTTCAGCCAAAGTCTACCAAAATGTCGCTGTCTGCGCTTCTGCGATGTATTTATTGTGTCTTAACTCTACTACTGACTTTGTTGGTCGACTTAGCGGTTAAGTAATGAAAGAATTACTGGCAGTAGTGGCACTACTCTTAATGTTTTTTGTTTTCTTCTTTACGTTGTTGTTGTCGCTGGTGGCTTACTTTTCAATTAAAATTGCCATTACTAAAAGTTCTACCTGCGCGAGCCACATATTTGTTGGTAAGCTATTAGCAAGTTAGCGGCTGCTACTGCTAGAGCTGGTGTAGTGACAGCCGGCAAAGTCTAAAGACAAAGTACAAATGGCGTTGAAGTGCACAAATATGTATATACATACGCCGGAGACAAATGCAGGTCACTAAAGTATAGAGTAACGAATTAAATTAATTAAACCGAAGTGGAAGTAGTTCACAAGTCAACAGGCGCTAGCTGACAGGCGAGTACGGAAAAAATAAAAATAGAAATAAAATCGCATGAAATATTGGCGAAATAAAAAAGAATGAAAAATTAGCGATTAAAAAATTAAAAAAAGAATATTTAATTGAAATAAGACAGAGTTAAAAAAAAATACAAAGCATTTGAAACAACAACAAAAAATATGCACATATTTTATGCAGCAAAACTGCAAATCCAGAATTGTCTTTTAGCTGGCCCGTAAAAGAAGGGGCAGACAAACACAAAGTCACTTCGTCACTTCTCACTAGGTTAGTCGCGCATTTAACCCAATTCTGTTTGGGATTTTCGTACTCTGAAGTTTATTTTATTTTTTCTTACTACTTTCCGAAGTGAGTTGCACTTAAAGAATGTTAATTTGTGGCTTTAGAAGTAGATGTAGGTGAAAAAATCCAGTTAACCAGTTTATTAACTCGAACTTAAACTATTTTAAGAAATTAGAATAACAGATTAACGATGAACACTCATCATATAGTAGGATAAGATAACACAAAAGTCAATTATCACATCATTTCGTCGCTCTGAAGAAGAGAGTGAGACAAAATAATATGACACATTAAGAGTAGGTTGAACTGGTCCTCCGCTTGGGTAGTCTCGCATGGACGACACAAAATCTATTTGTCCATTTGCTGAATGAAGGTCCTGCAAGTTTTCCTCATCGAGTAAGGTCAACTTTTGTCTACTGAACGTCAAAGCACTTACGCATTACGTTCTCTACCCTCGCCGCTCACATTCTCTATAGTTCCTACATTGTTCAGACTTTCGGAAGCATCTTAGGACAAACTGTAGTTCATTTGCTAGGAAAAACTTCAAAATGCACTTTGCAAATTAGAGGAGAAGCTCGGCCGAAAATCACTTCAGCGGGTACAAAATGGCATTTAATTTGGCTCTGGAGTTCGATCTCTTTGCCTCTAGTATCAAATTAGTAAGTTTGTCGTGATGTGGTTTGAAACCTACTCAGATATCAATCACTGAAGATCCTCGCGTTCTAAAAAGACTGTTTCTTTAGCCAGTTCAACGGCTATATCATTGCCTTTAATGCTCCTATGCATGATACACGATAAGAGTGATATTTTTCCTTCACTGCTAGTTTCCTCATTATTTGTTGAGAAGGTGTAAGTACTTTCATCTTCGTGCAGCAAGAGAGTAGGACTTTAAGGCCTCTTGGCGATATACCTTCTCTCTGTCTGTTCAGAACCTTATAGCAACATATATGGGCTTAACAAAAGCAGATAAGAAGTTGATACCTTCAACACACGCTTCTCAATATCGAACCGCTATGAGATCTCGCATCTGTTCTGAGCCATGCTTTGTTCAAAATGTGTATAAAACTCTCTTTTGATCATTCCTAGCGGGCATGGTATTAACTCTGCCTCTGAGATTTCTGATTTGGTTACTGCTATGCTGTTATGCATAGGTGAAGTTGTCCTGCCAGTGAGCTCAAAGCCTTCCTGCAATTGTTGTTTACTCTGGAATTAATTATTGGCGAAAAAAAGGCCAGCAGTTCCGCCTGGCTGTCTGTGTATATGGTTGCTTTTTGTATAATGTGTAGCTCCACAAACCTTCATTACGACTAGTACTTTTACTTGAAAGATGCTAGTTGAGATTAGTAGACAGATAGAGAGAGAGAGTGATATCAAGATCCTTGCAGTCCTCCCCTATTAAACCTCTAATCCTTTCACGCCTAGAGGGTATCTTCACCCATTTCCAAAAGCTCAGATCCTGGAAAGGAATTTTGTAATACTAGTGTTGACACTAAATACTAGTTCTATATGCCTGATTCGCCATGGAGCCAAAATTTGTTTGAAAATTAATGCATATGATAACAGAAATTTCAGCTGCTGGGGCTCTTAAACATGGCGGTTACTCCTTTAGTTTCAACACAAATTTGGTGTTATCGGGTCGCTGCTCAAACAAATGTGTATCCAGGTACGAAGGCCAGGACTTACCGCTTTCCAATAAGTGTTTTTTTTTACGTTCGCGGAATGGAAGGGTTGTAAGTGGACTTATAAGAATTCGTCTTTGGGTTATCGTCAACCAAGCAACATAATCGGGAGTGATATAAAAAATGAGTGTGTAGAGTATTCACGTGACTTTTTGGATTGCTGTAATGAAGAGAAGGATTGTGAATTGAGTAGAATTGTTACTGGAGAAGAGACTTAGGTTCAGCATTAGGACCATGAGTTGAAACCAAACTTCACGTAGTGACATAAAAAAGGCACAAAACCTCTCAAGAAGTTAAGGGTGTCACAGTTAGCTGGGAAACTCATGGCAATGGTTTTTTGGAGCTCGGCAGAAATATTATTGATCGACTCTATAAAGAGGAAGGTGTTTCTATAACTGGAGAATACTACGCTGCAATATTAGAGCGACTAGAAGCTATTAAAGAGAAAAAACGGAGAAAATTGACGAAAGGAGTGCTGCTCTTGCCCGTTCTAAAGAGATACGTTGCGTTGGCTCCCCTTGCTTAAGGTTACCCGCGATATTTTCAATCACCCAATCTACAACGCAGATATGGCACCTGATCTGGTGATTAGTAACTGTTTTCAAAAAAGCTGAGGAGTAAACAATTTATCACAGAAACGGAAAAATCGTTTGGTTTTTTTTTTTTTTAAATTAAATCAAAATGAAAGAAAAAGTAAAATTGAACAAAAGTGGGTTACAACACAGTAGAATAAAATAGAAAAGAATAAAAATATGAGAAAAATAAAATAAAACAAATTATAATAAAATAAAAATAACAAAATAATATGAAACAAAATTAAAATTAAATTAATACAATAAAAAAACAAAAATTAAATTAAATTGTAGAAAATATAAAAACACTATAATAAAGCTATATAAAATAAAATAAAAATTAGTAAAATCAATATGAAAAATAAACTAAACAATAAAAATAAATAAAATAAAATAATAAATAATAATAAATAAAGGAAATAAAAGAGAAATAGAAATTAAATAAAACAAAATAAAGTAAAAAATTTAAATAAAAAATAATGTAAAATATGCTTATAAATTCTGATTTTTAGACATGAACCAACGTTATTAGAAAAAAATGCTTTCGAAAACCTTTTAAAATATATTTCATCCATTTACTATTTACAGTTTCCCATTGGCATACAATCTCGCGCCTGATTCGTTAGACCAAGCTTAATTACCTCCCAACATAAACACTAATTCAACCATGCCTAATGAACAATTATTAATAAAAAAATATAAGTTAGCACAACATTTTTGAAATCATAAAATAGTACAGATCATAAAAAATAATTATATAAGCTAGTCAAAGCATAGTTTATTACTATATTCTTCTCATAAAATCATGATCCAAAAAATAAAAAATTAAAATTATACGCTTCTGTCACATATAAAACTAAGACGGAAATTGAGAATAAAATTTTTAATGGTTTAATAGCATTACTCAGATGAAAATTATTTTCAATTCTCATGGAAATCAACTGCAAAAATTAGGAAATAAGAAGCTTACATACATACGGGCAAACATAACAGATCAATTGAAAAGTAACCGGCCAACCATAGTAAATCACATTTTTTGGCAAAATTCACTTTTAATTTTTTTTTTTTATTCAACATAGCTCCCCTCAAGAGAGATAAGTGATTATAGCGACCCTCCAACTTTTCGATATCATTTTTATAGTACGATTTGTGCTTTGCATCAAAATATGTCTCAGTTTCGGCGATCACCCCTTTGTCTGAAGAAAATTTATTTCCAGCGTGTATTCTTTTGAGATCTGAGAACAGGAAATTGGCGCTGAGGGCCAGATCTGGGCAACACGGTGTATGTGGATGAAATTCGAAGTCCAATTCATGGATTTTTGCCATTGATTTCACTGATTTGTGACACGATGCATTGTCTTGTTAAAAAAGCATATTCTTTTTCTTCAAATGCGGCCGTTTTGCGGCGATTTCGTACTTCAAACGACCCAATAACACTATGTATTAGTCGCTGTTGATTAATCCTTCCTTTTTCAAGGTAGTCAATGAAAATCCTTCAATGTGCATCTCAAAATACAAACGCCATAACCTTGCCAGCCGACTGTTGCGTTTTTCACGCTTTGGAGTGGGTTCATCGTGTACAGTCCACTCGGATGACTGTCGATTGGGAGTACGGAGTGAGATGATGGAGCCATGTTTCTTTCATCCATTGTCACATATCTCCAAACACTGCTCCGAATCATCAACTCGTCGTTGATTTTTTATCAAAAATGGGCTCTCGCGGCACCCACTTTGCACAGAGCTTTCTCATACCCAAACATTCGAAAGAATAATGATTCGACAGCTGTCAAATTTTTACACTCGTCTTTTGAACGTTAGAGCTAACTAAAAATCTTGAAATGATTAATTCTAGTAGCACGAAACAAGGAAAGAAAATTGTCAACTTGTTGGGAAAAACCGTAAACGTCTATATCAGACCCGCTGGCTCACCAGCTGCATTCATCAATCTAAAAGAACGTAGCAAGTAGCGGCTTCAAGCCTGCGTTTTACTGATACGTCGAACTACGCTACTGAGTGAACAGTGTGGCAGAACACCAAGCACTTCCACACGCTTTATACCAGCGAGCTCGGTAAAACAAACCCATGTGCGGTGGAAGCTACCAGGTAACCACGTCGAATATACTCTAACCGGAGATTTCTCAGTTCTTGCCTCGTGAATAATAAATGCAAGAAAAGAAGCTTTTGAACAAGCTACTGCTGAAAATACCTTGGTTTTTAGGAATAGATCTGCAACTGAAGCTTCAGCTACACTGAGTTGACTGAGGAGGAAACAGTACACTCGCGAGACTGCGTAGTAATAGCAGTAAAAAAAAGTTTCTACTGGACAAACTCTTGTCCTAGTGCTGAAGGCCTTGGTTAAGACATTAAAAACCATGAACTCATCATGACGCCGAAGACTGATGAACAGAACTATACAGTGAAAAGCTAAATTACACCATTGCCTCAAGGGTCATAATGATATCGACAAATCTAAATTCCTTTCATCGCACGCACGAATGTTGATCCCACTTGATGAAGCAGCCCGCTCCAGAGACAAAAAGCCGCGATTAGAAAAATAAAGAGAAAAAAGTAAAGAAATCCATGTTGGACAAAGAAGCTCTCTCTGCAGAACTCTCTCAGTTGCCTTCGTTCGCTATTACCTTGCTGTCAAATTGAAAATTAAGTCATTCTCCACAGTACCTTATCGAGCAAATGACGTAAAGAGCTTTTGTTACTCTTCCCATTTCATTTGCCATGCAAGCGTCAATATAATAATAATGATTGGAATTCCTTTATCTGCAAACAAACAAAAAACCATATTTAACGACGAGCTTAAGAGATTTGCATATGACAACTCACCGCATAATTTCACGTTTCGAACGTAACGACATTTGCACAATCGCGCATATTCACCTACATACATGGCTTGGAAGATACCTACTCGTCTCGGAATAAAAGCCGGAACTCTGCGATCGATGCGGTCCATTTAGTCAATAAAGCGCGACAAGACTGAGGTGCGATGCGATGCGGTTTACGTTAATGGAAAAACGTGATTAAAATTTATTAAGAAATTCATTATATTAGAAATCGAAGCTTATGAGTGAGAGAATGAGTGAGCGAGGAAGGATTTTTATCTACTCCCAACGGCGACTAAAGCTTGTGGCGCTAATACAAACGAATAGCGAGCGAGCCATCGGCAAAAACAATGAGGCCCGCATTTGCATGAAAATATGAGTAGCGATAGGGTTAATGACATAATTAAGTGAAGCTGAAGTAATGAAATGTCAACGTCATCGCCTTTCATATGGTGACAACATACGAGTAAGCATGTTTGTATGTATGTAAGTATGTAAGCGCATATTATGGTTGTCATTTGAGGCGCCATGGCTCCATGGATAGTGTGACTTTTGCGTCACGGGTTAATTGTTCGTTGATTGTTTGGTTAAAAGTGAAAATTGCGGTTAAGTGGAGTTCATACTTACATACGAGTACGTACTTCCACAGCAACTTCAACTCCCCTGACAGAGAAGACTTTTGTGGGTATGAAATCAGAGCTAAAAGTGTCATAGAGGGAGTATGCGCCAGCAGTCCTCCAGTCTATCCAACCAAAGCATGAACTGTGAACTGACCTCGTCTTGGAATTTGTATATTAAAGGGTGATCCATTTGGAGGATACCTACTTTTTTAAATAAATAAAAACACAGAAAATTCAAATCTAATGGGGAATGTCTCAGATGGTCCATCCGTTGAGTTCTGGCGAATGACACGCGTGATGTTTTGCTACAAGGCCTGAATCGAAGAAGGATTGTCCGTATAGACGTCAGACTTTACATATCCCCACAGGAAAAAGTCTAACGGTGTGATATCACACCATCTTGGTGGACAATCGACCGGCCCAAAACGTGAAATTATCTGCTCACCGAAGTGCTCTCTCAATAAATCCATTAATTGATGCGATGTGTGGGAAGAGACGCCGTCTTGTTGAAACCAAATGTCGCGGGGATCACGAGCTTCAATTTCAGTCGCTTTTGACGGTTACGTTCTCACCGGAATCATTTTTGAAGAAATTTGGACAGATGATTCCACCAGCCCACAAACCACACCAAACCGTTGTTTTTTCTGGATGAAATGGCAGCTCTTAAATCTCTTCATGTTGCTCTTCGTCCCAAATGCGGCCATTGAGCCAGAAATGGGCCTCATTGCTGAACAAAATTTGGCTCGAAAACGTCGGATCTTCTTGTAACTTTCCAAGAGCCCATAGACTCTCCACGGTCTTCGTGTATACTCTCAACTACGGCCGCTATATTTTCTTCACTGCGTGCAGAACGTGGTCTATTCGGTCGAATATTATCCAATAATGAACGCTGGGTCTCAAGATGGGTGATGGTGTTGGGAATAGTACGCTCAGTAGGCCGATTATGTTGACCATAAGTTGAGCGAAGCGCGCGATGATGAAATGTCAAACAACATTGAACAAAAATAACATGACCGCTTGACACGACTCACGCGTGAGCTGTCAAAAAAAGGTTATTGAAAGTTTGCGACTAAATTAGTTGCTATAAACCAATCAAGAACTCATCCAAACAACGGACGGACAACCCTGTCACTCATATTCTATTCCCCGAAACCAACCTCAACGAAAAACATCTGACGCAAAATTTGTTCTACAACAACAATACACAGCGTAGAACGAGAAATTATGAATAACCTTCTTCCGAGAAGTACAGACTGCAACTAAAAGTAAAACCTCAATCGAATACATATTAATTTAGCGAAGGACTAGACTCAACGAGAAACCCGAAAACTTCATTAAATTCAAGTAAATACAACAAGAAAATCGAGATCGGCGCCTTCACGTTCAGAGTTAACTCAGAATTCGCCTCGATTCCAAGTCACTTTGTAACTTTGCACTGAAAAAGCCCCAAGGGGTCTTTAGGGTCTTCTCCAAAGCACTGTTTTCATTAAAAGCAATCTCATCCGGAGCATACTTCATAGAGAATAATTTATTTCTGAAGTGCCATCAACCGATCTGCGGACAAACCGTTATCGTCACTCTACACTAGACACACAGCCATACAACTTAAGAAATAATAGTTAATTTAATAGTTGAAAAACCGGTTTGAAGTGAAAAATATATTTAATGGTTTTCAGCGAATTATGACGAAGCTACTCAAAACGAAAGCAGAAAACAAATCAAAAACAATCGAGAAAAAGCAACAAAAACATAGTAAGTGTTGGTTGGTAATGAATCATGGTGCTTAATATTGAGATGACGTTGAATTTAATACGTAAAAATCAAAAAAAAAAAATCAAAAATTGACGAAAAAGCAACAAAAAAAAAAGAATTGCGAAATCATATTTTCATACTAATTTTGGTAAGATCGGGGGAGTAACGAAAGGAATATGATTTTAATGAGAATGCAACCAATTGAAAAGTGATTGAAAGACGATTGAAGACTAGATAATAATAAAAATATAATAAAATAAATAAATTCAATTATTAAAAAATCAACGAAAAAATAAAATAAACAAAATAAAAGGAAAAGAAAAAAAGGAAAAATTCAGTATCATAAAAATATATTCAATGAAAAATCTGAATCACCCAAAACAAAATCAAACAAACAGAAAATAATAAAATAAAGTAAATTAGAATAAAATAAAGAGAAATGGATCTACACAACTCACCTCTCGTCGATTTTAAAGCAGCCTTCGACAGATCGAAAAGGAACAGCCTCCATCCGCTATGTTCGAAAAACTTATATGGCTGTGCCAAGTGACGATGATTAACACCAAAAGCTCCATTAGAATTGGAAAATCTCACAGCGAAACATCTATGCTCCAAGTTGAGGAACATAATGTTAGGCTCTGTAAAAAAATATCTGCCGGGATGCTACCTTCGGGATTATCAACCAGGCACATTAGGAAGCGTGAACCAGGCTAAAGTATGATCCAAGACAGATCACGCGTGAGTCGTGTCAAGCTGTCATGTTAATTTTGTTCAGTATTGTTTGGCATTTCATACGTGGCAAGACATACGACTGAACAACGTTTAAAAATCATTAAATTTTATTACGAAAATTCACATTCTGTAAAGAAAGTGTTTCGGGCGCTTCGCTCAACTTATGGTCAACATAATCGGCCTACTGAGCGTACTATTCGTAACACCATCACCCATCTTGAGACCCAGCAGTCATTATTGGATAATATTCGACCGAATAAACCACGTCCAGCACGCAGTGAAGAAAATATAGAGGCCGTAGCTGAGAGTGTACCCAAAGACCGTGGAGAGTCGATTCGGCGCCGTTCGCAGCAACTCGGATTGACGTATGGAACGACTTGACGAATTTTACGTCGAGATCTTAAATTTAGAACGTACAAAATACAGCTTGTGCAAGAACTGAAACCGCTCGACTTTCTCTTTCGATCCAAATTATGTTCAGCGATGAGACTCATTTCTCGCTCAATGGGTATGTAAACAAGAAAAATTGCCGCATTTGAGACAAAGAGCAAGCTGAAGAGATTCAGGAGCTGCCATTTCATCCAGAAAAACAACGGTTTGGTGTGGTTTGTGGGCCGGTGGAATAATCGGTCCACATTTCTTCAAAAATGATGCCGGTGAGAACGTAACCGGCAATTACGACCGTTATCGCGCCATGATAACCATGATCTCCGCGACATTTGGTTTCAATAAGACTTCCCACACATCGCATCAATCAATGGATTTATTGAGAGAACACTTTGGTGAGCAGATAAATTCACGTTTTGGACCGGTCGATTTTCCACCAAGATCGTGTGATATCACACCGTTAGACTTTTTCCTGTGGAGATATGTAAAGTCTCAAGTCTATGCGGACATTCCCGCTTTGACTCAGGCCGTGGAGCAAAACATCACGCGTGTCATTCGCCATTTATCAGTCGAAATTTTCGAACGAGTCATCGAAAATTGAACTCAACGGCTGGACCATCTGAGACGTAGCCATGGACAACATTTGAAAGAGATAATCTTCAAGAAATAAATGCCAAAAAATGTAATTTCGAGTGATAGTAAATGTGAATTTTCGTGTTTTTTTCTCTGTCTTTAGAAAAGTAGGGAACCTTGAAAGGGATCACCCTTTATAACGACTCCATATAGCAATTTGGAACAGAACCGCTGGGCTGTCTGGAACCGGGCAAATCCAAAGTATGTCCGGTAGGCATGCGATGAGCTGCCGCACGACAACTAACCACCACATACAACACCCCCTTCCCAATAGGAAAGCACAGTCTAAACCATTGAGCGTGGTGATCTGAAGAATAGGACAATATAATGCAACGATGTCTATGCGCGTGTTACTTGATTTATACTCAGTTCAGTTCGCCATTTTATAATGAATAGACTTACTCCGGAACATCATTTGTAAATCGTGCAAGTTTATAACCAAAATAGTTATTCGGTTCGCACAACGCTTGATCAATCATCCAATATTCAACCATGGATCTTTTTCGCACCACGTTTACTCTAGTGGATAATGCGCATCCTCAGGGACAACGGACAATGCGCACAGAAGACGCTATTGCTATTGTGGACCAGAGTATCGAAGAAGACCCGAATGAGTTCATCCGCTATCGCGCGCAACAATCGGAGATGTGCCCCTCCACGTTATGAAAGATTTTGTGAAAGGATCTTGGTTTCCAGGCTTCCAAAATTCAATTCGTGCAAGAATTGAAACCGAACGACCATCAAAAGCGCGTCACACGTTCCGTGACTGTACACTTGAATTTCCTTAACAATTAGTGTGTTTTTTTGTTTAATGAAATCATGTCACTCTTATTGGAAAACCCTATATTCATTGTAACTTGCGGAAAACGCGTCAAAAACTTCCTCCCAAGTTTGGTAGAAAAAAATAAGAAAAAAATCAAGAAAACTTGCATGCAAGAAACAGCGATAAACCAGTATCAATTTAAGGCGAAAACTTCCGAAAACCATAAACGATATAAAAACAAAAATCAATTTCCCCGCAGAATATGCAGAGAAACAGAAAAAAATAGTGAACGAGCAAAAGTGTGTGTGGAAAAACGCACGCACAAAACGCACGCAGCCGCCGGTCAATGAACCGAAAATGCATGGAAAGGAGTAAACTTGCTGTATAACATAAACAAAAGGAAAACAAAAATGTTGGAAATCATTATAAAAAATGCAATGAACAGCATAAAATCTATGAAATATGTGAAACAAGTGCAACATTTAAGTGGCTTAACTCGAAAAACACGCTAAAAAGACGACGTTTGACACTTGACAAGAGGAAATTGCGTGGAATTTTGAGCAATTTTTTTTGCACTTTGCACGAAATGTGAAATAAATTAAATAAATTGAAAAAAAAAACACAAAGTAACTGTAAGTAGTTATAGTCTTGGGGAAAAAATATTTAAAAAAATTGTTTTGAGCGGGATAAAAATGTATAGATATGTTTTCTTTAGCAGGGTTCAAAGCACACATTAAGCTTTCGCCGGATAATTAAGCTTTCACCGGAAAAAAAAATGTTGCAAACTTACCATAATTTCGATTTGGATGAGAATATGCATAAATACTGGCACAACTTACCTGAAAAAGAGGAAAAATAATAATTTAAAAATAATTTAATGTTAAAAATAATTTTTATAAACAGAAATCTCAAAAGAAATTGTAAAAAAAATTTTTTTTGTAGAAAGAGCGAAAAAAATACCCGAAATTTATTGAATTTAACAATTTTTATTCCAATCTTCAAGAAGAACTGCAATTTGTTTACAGATTTCACCAAAAAAAAAAAAATTTTTTTGAAATAAACATAAGTAAACCGTTACTTGGCGCTTACAGCTGATTGCATTACGGCTCATAGTTGAATATTTCCAATTTATATCCTTTGTGATGCCAGTTAAGAGTAGATAATAGATATTTCGAAGCTCAGTCGCTACATATCCGCCCACACATACAACATAACACAAAATTTCCTCAAACTTTAAAAGCTTATCGTTCATAATTTATTAACGCCTGCGACTGAGGTAAAGAACCTTTTATGTTATCAACTTATTTATTCTTTCACATTAGAGCCCTTCATACTCAAACACGAACCTGGAGAGATATTCTATCAATTTCAAAGCTAATTGCACACAAAGGCCCCACCCATGGGTTTACTCGTATACTCGTACATTTGGGTATATTTGAACAACTTAAAAGCCACAATCAATAACATTTCCAACGAAAGTAAAGCGTTTCTAAGGCCTAAACAAATACGCACTCCGTGTAAGCGTGTGGTTATCAATTGGCGCTTCCACGACATACAAATGCCAACATCAATCTTTAAGGGGCGCTGCTGCAAGACGGTGTGTGTGTGTGTGTGGACAGTGGACAGTGGAATTTTAAAATTGACTTTTCTCACATTATAGTCTGCAAGCTCTTTGGTTCTTATGTGGCGGTCGACCTTCAAATGCACCGACGCGCTATCTATCGCTGCTGTAGCCGAATGTGATTAGCTGGCGCCGCTAAGCAGCGTCGGCAACTTTTGACTGCGTACGTGCAACTTTTAATATAAATTTTTTTTAATTTTTTTTTTTGACTTTTTTAAAACCTGTTGTTTTTAGATTTTTATTTATTTTCGTATTTAATTTTATTGTAATATTGTTCTAATTGTATTATTTAATTTTATTGTAAATTTTTAATTATTTTTTACGGCATTTCTTTTGTCATACCTTTTTTCGTATTTTTTTCTTTTGATTTTTTCAACTAAATTTTTTTTAATTTTTTTTATTTTTGTTTTTTATTTTAATTTTTTTATTAATGTTTTAATTTTAAATTAAATAATTTTTAATTTAATTATAGTTTAAAATTAAATTAAATAAATTTCTATTCAAGTAATTTTATTTTTTAGTTTATATTTACTGTAATTTATATTTATTTGGTATATTGTATTTTATATTTTACTAGCGGACCCCTGCGTGTGCTTTGCTACACCTATAAAAAAAATCCAAACAATCTAACTGTAATTTTGAATTTACAATTTTTTTATTATTTTTTTTTATTTTTTATTTAACAGGAAACGAAAATAATTGATTTAAAATTTTTTTCCAAATTCTCTTTTTTATTAATTTAAAAAAGAAAATATTTAATTTATTTTCATTTTCATTTTTTTACTCTTCTCTCTCTCTCTTTCAACACCACATACAACGTAATGTGCATTTTGAAATTCTCCATGTATATGTTGTTGCTGCGAGTATTTTGTATGGGGTAGCGACCAATGTTCACTAAAATGGTCATATGTCTGGAACGGCTGCGCCAATCTCATAACCTTCTTCATCCTAATATCCTTTTATAACTCTTAAAAATTTGGTGCAATTTGATCCAGTGATCCTCCAGTTATAGGCGTTCATCAAAATTTTCATTGATTTATATATATATATATATATGTAGATTTCTTCAATCATAATTAATTTAATAAAATTTTATTTTATTTTATTCTATTCTTGTTTTAACTTCTAATTTAACTTTTTGTTTAATTTATTTATTTTTTCATTTTTATTATATTTCTTTTTTATAATTTTTTTTTAATTTTTTTTTACTATTTTTATTTTTATCATTTTTCTTCTTTTTTCTTTTTGTGTTAAATATTTTACTTTTTTATACTTTTGCACCTTTCTTTATTTTTTATTACCTTTTTTAATTTATTTTTTAATTTAATTGGTTTTTTTTTTAATTTTAATTTAATTTTAATATTAATTTTAATTTTAATTTTAATTTTAATTTTAATTTTAATTTTAATTTTAATTTTATTTTTAATTTAAATATATATATTTTTTAATTTTAATTTTAATTTTAATTTTAATTTTAATTTTAATTTTAAATTTAATTTTAATATTATATTTAATATTAATATTATTTTTAATTTATTTTTATTTTTATTTTAATTTTTATTTATTATTTTATTTTATTTTTATATAATTTTATTTAATTTTTAAATTTTTTTATTTTTCTATTTAATTTTTTTTTAATTTTTTTAAATCTTTTTTTAAGTTTATAATTTTTTTTTCCTTTTTTATTTTTTTTTTATTCTTTTTTTCATGTTTAAATTTTTTTTTAGATTTTTAATTTTTCCTTTATTTAATTTTTATTTTTTTTTAATTAATTCAATTTTTTTATTTTTAAATTATTTAAATTTTTTTATTTATTATATTATATTTTTTAATTTACTTATTTACATTTTTTTTTTATTTATTTTTGTTTTTTATTTATTTATTTAAAAAACCATCTAACAGCATGATTTGTTTTAATTAAATAAAAAAATTTAAAGTTTAATTTAATGATTTTTGTTTTATTTAATATATTTTATTATTTATTTTTTTATTCTTTTTTTAAATTTTTATTTTATTTTTTGTTGTTTATTTTTTAATACTTTTTAATATTTTTAATATTTTTTATTTTTTATTTCTTTTTTCTACATAAATCCGCCAAAAAACATCTAAGAGCGTGAAATTTTGTGTTAAACTCAGGTAAATTGAAATTAATATTGCCATTGAGAAATCGAAAGACTTTAGCTGCATATAATCGAATCGAAGAATCGAATCGAATAATTTTGGAGATATGAGAATTTAATTTAATTATACTTAATTCACTTTAATTTTTAGTCATTTCCTTTAATTTTTCCAATTTTTAGCTTATTTAGTTTAATTAAATTAATTTTTATTTTTCAAATTTAATAATAATTTATTTAATCTTTTTATATTTTTTGTGTCTTCTTTGATTTATATTAGTTCATTTTATTTGAAAGTTAATATTTATTTTACTTTTAAATTATTTAATTTTTAAATTATTTTATTTATTTATTTATTTTATTAATTAATTAAATTTAATTTATTTATTAATTTTTTTATAATTAATTTTTTATTATATTATTTTTTTATTTTATTTTTCCAATTAATTGTATTTCTCTTTCCTTTTTCGTAAGTGCGTAAATTAATTTTTACAGGCGAAATTTTTTTCCTTTCCATGATATTTCTTTCAATCGGTTTTCATTGTTGTTATTGTTTTTGCTCAATTCAAAGTCCAATCTTTCATTTGCTTATTAATTTATTCACTCTGCCGGTTTGGACAGCTGTTAGACAGCATGGCGGTGAGACAAGCATTCGTTTTGGCTCTCAAGGTAACCCTGGTTAGCAGGCTTGCTGGCAGGCTGGTTGGCTTCGTTGGTTGTCATTTAAGTTTTATGTATTTATTATTGTTATTGTTGCCTTTGCATTTTACTTGTCATGTGATTAAGCCAATCGGCCATTGACGTTTAGCTTTTTGGTATTGCCATTACTCCTTTTTTTTGATGTTGTGTTGTGGTTGCGGTTGTTATTGCTGTTTTTTTTTTTCTTTGTGATTAACACCACTTTACAGCATGTAAAGTAGAAAGAAAAAACTGTTTCACCTCTATCTTCATTTTTATATCCACTGAAGATCATTTTCGAATTTATTTTTTGTCATTTTTATTGTTTTTTAAGCGTTAAGCAACCATTCTTGGTCAGAGTTTTCAGAGTTTCACTAAGCGGCGCTCGGTGATGCTGTCTGAGATGACATTGGTTCATGCTAAACTTTGCCAATGGCTGCGGATCAGTGTTGCCAGAATTTTTTTTCTCTCTGAAGTAGCCGGCTCGTAGCAGGAACGCAGTCCCGAAGTAGCTATATCATGGCGCTAAATAGCCCTATCTGGCATACACTGCTGTGGATGTGCTTAGTGTCGACCCTTGCCATTTAGATTTGCCAAAAAAAAAAGCTAAAAACGTGATTATTCTCGGCTCACCGGTTGTGTTCACTCATGAATTTCAATAAGCACATGAAATCAATTAGGGGGGAAAATGTTCCTCCTAGAAATACGGGGATTAAACTTTTCTGAGGCAGAGAAGCGCTGTCTGCTGGGACCTACCCTACCGCTCGTTGATGATAGCAAGAAAAAAAAAGGTTGGCGGTGCGATGGTTGGCACCTAACTACTAGACCGCAGGGATCACTCCAACAGCCACCTGCTAGAAGCCGAACCTCCATCTAGAGAAATCACGAAGAAGATTACCACGACTCCGTACAGCAATATCGGCAAGAACCGTTGGACAGGACGGCGTAGAGATAAACTTAAAACACAATTCACCGAGAGTCCGTTAACATTTTTGTGAACCCTTTTTCTGTGAATGATGTTCTCGGAATCCAATCACCAACCATTGCAGAACAAGACCCCGAGCTGCCTCGAAAGACCCGCGTAACTCTGGCAACTATTAAGGTCTGGGTATTGTAGTAGGCTTAACTCCTCTTAACCAAACTCGACCCTGACATCCCCAATACATATTTCGCATGCTTCGAATCCTCGCCTGAAACTATCGACCTCTTTTCATGCCCACTCATCCCGACTCATCTAACACCCCTCTATCTGTGGTGTGAACCGTTGAAACAGCACGTTTCGAGATTTCCGTTAAATGACCTCGATTACTAAGACCACACCTACCTGAACCTAGGCGGGGTTATCGAGTCGCTACAGGAACGACAGTAACAGCAACAACAAGAATAATTATATAATAATAATAATAATAATAATAATAATAATAATAATAATAATAATAATAATAATAATAACAAAAACAACAAAAACAACAAAAACAACAACAACAACAACAACAACAACAACAACAACAACAACAACAACAACAACAACAACAACAACAACAACCTAACCACTTGAGAAGGTGCCCAGAGCCAGTTTGAGTGTAAAATCAAGAGCCGAGAAGACCGAGAATGCAGACGGTTCACCATTTGAAGGGGCGAAGAGTTCATAATGTACTAAAGAACCTGCAAGAAATTCCAATAAACGAGAACAGTACTAAAATTGTGAGGAAAGAAATGAAAAAATTCCTTCCATGTGCGGAGGGTCGCAGATTTTAATCCCCGCTAGACCTTATAATATTTATGCGAAACGCGATTGCCGCTCGGCAGGGAATATCAACCTCGCCGAATGCATTTCCCGTCTGGAAGTGGCTTAAAACTGAGGTTTCCTATAGGAACAGGAAGAAAACATTAAATTAGAGCGGAAAAATGGAACTAAAAGCTGGACTGAAAAGAGCGTACGCAGTTATAATACCCGAGCTCCCTGAAGCTCGCCCTACTATTGTACAAAATATTAAAAAATAAAAATAAAAATTTTAAAAAATTATGTCAAAAGTTGTCTCGCATTCAAAAATTTCGCAAACTTATACGCCACAAAGCAGTTATGTTATACATATGTACATATATACATATATATAGATATATATATATATATATTTAATAAGAGGGAAGCTGATTGCAATGCTTTAGACAGCAAAATGCGACTTTCGCAAGAAGCTGGTGATTCGCTCGTACCTTATTTCGTGATTTCACTCGTACGTCTGAGACGACGCTGCTGTAGTAATTGTGTTCGCGCTTTAACTGTGCTTGTGGCCGCTGCGGCGCGTGATGTTGATGCTCCGGTGATGCGCGTTGAGGTTAAGTTCAGAGATAATTTTTTTTAAATTTCTTTCTTTTGTTTTTTTTTCGCTCAAAAAGCAAAGAAGACAGCCAACATAACTGTCTGTCGGTTGTGGTATTTTTATATATTTTTGCTGCGCTTATTGCATTTTACTGTGTATATGCATGTATGTATGTATGTATGTTTGTGTGATTTTTTTTGCTTTTCATAACATGTCGTTGCCAATTCAATGTTGTTTTGGCTTTCAGCTTAAAATTCCATTAACCGCTGGCATTTTGCTGTTGTTCTTATTGTTGTTGTTGTTGTTTACTTTTTTTTAAGTGTCTTCCCAGTCTATTGGCATTTGTCACTTTCACGTTAATCATTTTATGTCTTCTCACACAAACTGCCACCACCACTATCCAACCACACTAAGTAGTACGACTACTACTCGTCGGCGCAGCCTGTACGAGTAACTCGTGTTTTCAGTCAGCAGTCTTCCTACCTACCTACCTACCTACCGTTACCGGCGTCTCATGCTGTTTTCGTCATCATTTGTATTAGCTATTAACTGCTCATCATCAGCATCATCATCACCCCTCGCCATCATCACCAATTCGTTGTCGTTGTCATCTGCCTCTTCGTAAATGCCGCTCCACTCGCTTACTCGTTCGTTTTCTCACAAATCGCGGGTATCATAATTCAGTCACTCGTTCGTTGGTTTAATTGCACTTTTCCATTTTCTTCTTCAATATCTTTTAATTGGTTTTTATCATTTGGATTTTCTTCTTTCCGCTGTCAATGAATGTTTTTATGTATGTTGCGGGAAGTTTTGAGCCGAGTTGAGCCTTTTTTTGGCTGACTAACTATGGCTTAGCTGTGTGGTGGCTGTCAGGTAATATTGTTTATGACTGTTGCAGCAAAGTGTTTGATATCGAAAATATGATGATTGCACATTAGTTATTATGTGAATGTGGTCTCATAGCAAAAAAAAAAAAAAAAAAAAAAATATTATAATAACAAAAACAAAGGAAAAAAAAATTTCAAAGTCGTGAGTTCGCTGCTCCTCGGATTTCAGAGTTTAAAGGTCAAACATTTTCTTACCAAAAAAAAATTATTAAATAATTTTTCTAAAACCGTAATATTGATTTTCATTCACGATTCACCAAAATGATCTGCAATTCTCGATTGGTTTATGTAATGCAGTATGTATCGTTCGACATCGTTGATCTCGTTGTCGTTGTTATTATTTCAGCGCTTAAGAGCAGGTAAAGCTATATGTTGTCGACGAGATCATCTAGCAGAAGGCTCAGCCAACCAGCTGTTTCGACGAGTTCGGATCATAACCCAGCGGGTTAGGGGCTCAAGATTTTACCCGCGGTAAGGCATGCCGTAAGAGGCGACTAAAATCCAATAGTACCCTCGACATTTGGTTTTTTTTTTACCGGAGCTACCCGGATTTATATCCGGCCAAGGACTGTCATTCTCGCATTATTCCCCGAAGCGCAGTTTGGGGAATTTTTCTGTGGTAACAACAACAACAACAACAACGAGTTCGGACCAGAGAAACCGGGTTGTTAGTTGAGTGAGTTGTGGTGGGCAAGCAAAAAGTTCGTACGTTAAGTACGAGTTTAGTCTTCGGCAGTAATCATTATTATACGGGTCTTGCGAGGCAGCTCGAACTCATCGTGTGCTAAGAATGGTAGTGGGATTCCATTAAGATCATTCACAGGAAGACTCTCAGTTACTACGGGTTGTTAACAGTCGAAATGGATGTCATCGACTTTGACATTCAAGTCAAGCTGGTACTGGATTTCGCTGGTTGCAAATATCTACGGCGACAAATATTACTTTAAGAAGCAAACTGAACAGAGTTCAGCAATCCACAGCTGTCCTTATAACGAAAGCGCTTCCATCGACTTCCACGAAGGCTCTAGAAATACTTCCTCTAGATATCTGCGACAAACTTATAGCGCAATGCAACTCATTGGACTGAACCCAACTTAACCTTGTATGGAGCGAGATGTAGGTCACGCCCGGTCACTATCTTCTACACAAATTCCGGAAAAGGTGGACTAAGGAACTTCAAAATTCTGTTTTGATAATCTCGTATCCGCAAGGAACGAAAGGGCACATTTAAAAGCTCTAGATCATGGAGCAGCAGTTATCCATACAAGCGGCTCAAAACTATAATCACTCTCACTCAATTTGAGTATACGACTATGAGGCTACCAGTAAGTGTCTTCCAAATAACACTTACTGCAACCATCGAATTCGTCAAATGACTGATTAAATCTCTGTCGACGCTAACGAACACGAATTACTATATAGATAATCTAGTACCCAAGCTGCCATCAGTTTACAGCAATGCAACTTTACAGCGTCAAAAGTGATTATTAAATGTAGAAGAACTCTCAATAGACTCTCGAAGAAATGCAGCACGAACATGATGCGGGTACCCACACATAGAGATATACTTGGTAAATGCGCGGTGGACGATCTTGCAAGAGAAGGAACCATCTTAACGAATACGAACACTACACAAGATGCGGTATAACCTCTATCCAAGACAAAGCCTGAAGGCTAAACAGGCCTTCACTAAACAAAGCCGATAGAAGATGGCGTAATGGCAAGGCAGCTCTGATCGGCGCTAGAAGAAGCTAAGAGTTCAAGAAATATACATCTTCTAGACCGGTTCTTCATCAGTATAACTGAAAGGGTCTTTATAGTGGTATTGCAATGAGACAAAAAAGGAAAGGTGAGCTGGCAACTTAAGCTGGGAGAAACATCAACTCAATTGGAAGTATCGTGAAAGGTAAAAAAATAGCAATCTACCTTTGAACAATAGTAGTCAATATGCTGGCGAAACGTAAAAATGGTGCAGTTATCGGCATATGAAATCAAGTTTAGTTTTCTTGAGTTTTAATTGGCATTACTTTTTAAACTTTTTTCTTTTTTTTTTTTTGCAATCACATATGACTAAAATTTCACCTTAAACTCATTAATTATACTTTCCGATGAAATAAAAAAAAATCTTTTAATTAATCAGAGAACACAAATATTGCGATAAGGTTCACACTCTCTACATCCATTAAATTATGTCGGGAGATTAAAAGTGTCACAACGACCTTGGAAAGTCGTCAATATGTATTGGAAATATATGGACATGTGTCTTTGTCTTTAAATAGCTTCACTTATCTTATCAGAGGAACGTTTAGCTTAGTGGCGCATCAATGAAACTTTTTATGGGCATTAAAAAACATGTAATTCATGAAAGCGAAGGGGAAAATACATAAAAATTGTTGATTTTTAAAAGAAATGTGAAACATGTATTAAAATAGAAAGCACTACGATAATGACCGATTGGATCAAGAAAAAATGAACAAAAATATCCTGATGACGTCAAAAAAGCTCAAATTGCTCAAAACGTGGTAGAAGAGTTAACCAAATTAAAATTTAAAAATCTTAAAACTAAAACTTAAGAAAATAAAAATTAAAAATTAAATATTAAATATTAAATTAAAAAAAAAATTATTTAAATATTAAAAATTAAAAATTAAAAATTAAAAATTAAAAACTAAAAATTAAAAATTAAAAATTAAAATTTGAAATTAAAAATTAAATATTAAAAATTAAAAATTAAAATTAAAAATTAAAAATTAAAAATTAAAAATTAAAAAAAAATCTTAATTAAAAAAATTCTTAAAATCAATTATTAATAATTAAAATTAAATATTAAATTTTTTATTAAAATTAAAATAAAATTAAAATCAATAAATGAAATTAAAATTAAGTCAATTTTAAAAAAATTAAAGTTAAAATTAGTTTAAAAAATGAAATTAAAATTAAAACAAAAATTAAATATTAAATTAAAATTAAAAATTTAAAATTAAAAATTAAGAATTAAATATTAAATTTTAAAACTTCAAATTTAAATTGAAGTTAAAATAAAAATTAAAATTAAAAATAAAAATTAAATTAGAATTAATATTAAATTTTAAAATAAAAATTAAAATAAAATTAAAATCAATAAATGAAATTAAAATTAAACATAATAAAAATCAAAAAAAATATTAAAATTAAAAATAAAAATAAAATTAAGATTAAAATAAAAAATAAATTAAAATTAAAATTAAAATTAAAATTAAAATTAAAATTAAAATGAAAATCAAAATTAAAATTTAAATTTAAATTAAAAATAAAATTTAAATTTAAATTCAAAAGATAATTAAAAATAAAATTAAAATTAAAACTAAAATTAAAATTAAAATTAAAATTAAAATTAAAATTAAAACTAAAATTAAAATTAAAAATAAAATTAAAATCAAAATTTAAATTTAAATTAAAATTAAAATTAAAATAAAATTAAAATTAAAATTAAAATTAAAATTAATATTAAAAATAAAATTTAAATTAGAATTAGAATTAGAATTGAAATAAAAATACAAATTAAAATTAAAAATAAATTAAAATTAAACTAAAATTAACATTAAAATAAAAATTTAAATTAGAATTAAAATTATAATAAAAATTAAAATTTAAAATAAAATTAAAATTTAAATTAAAATTAAAATTTAAAAGTAAATCAAAATTAAAATTAAAATTAAAACTAAAATAGAAATTAAAATTGAAATTAAAATTAAAATTAAAATTCAAATTAATGTTCAAATTAATAATATAATTAAAATTAAAATTAAAATTAATAATAAAATTAAAATTGTAATTTAATCGAAATGGAAATTAAAATTAAAATTAATAATAAAATTAAAATTCAAATAAAAATAAAAATTAAAATTGAAATTGAAATTAAAATTAAAGTTAAAATTAAACCAAAATAAAATTAAAATTAAAATAAAAAAATTAAATTTAATTAAAATTAAAGTAAAAAACTAACATAAAAATAAAATTAATATAAATCAAAAATAAACAAAATACACAAAAAAAAAATATTTAAAGAATTAAACAAACTTATATGAGAATAAGAAAGAAGTAAAATGAATCAATTAATACAAAACAAAAGCAAAAAAATTAAAAATAATAATAAATATAAAAATTAAAAAATTAAAATAAAATTTTAAAAAATTATTTCAATTTGTTCTTAATTTTTCAGAATTTGAAAAACTGATATATGTAAATCTAAAAATCTGAAAATATCATAAAGAAAGTCGACACAAAGCAGCGAGTAACTAGGTACGCTCTCGTTAATTTATGACCAATCAATCGTCAGTTTGAAATGTAAAAATTTTCATTTACGTGTTGAAACTTGCAAATTAGCGTAAGTGAGGAATAAGAAAAAAATTAAAAATTAAAGAAACACAAAAAAAGTACAAAAAAAAAATAGAAAAAAAACAACACCTTTAAAAACAACGCTGAAAGCGAAAGGCCAACACTCAAGCTATGTTAGTAACTTATAAGAAAACCCAAGCAAATAAATTCAAATTCTAACTGCAGCCAAAGGGAGAGCGAGAGAGAGAAGAGGGCAGTCACAACAGCGCCCAAATAAGCGAACCGACATTAGCACCTTCTCGCTATATTACAACAATAATCTAGCAAAAAAAAGTCAAACAAAAAAGCAATAGAAATTACAAAGCAAAAAAAAATGTGTTGAAATGTGAAAGAAAAAAAATCAACACAATTTCACCTTCTTTGTAGTGTGGCGTGAACGCGGCCGGCATGGGGCTTATATTTGTATGCACATATTGTACATATGTATGCATGTGTGTATGTTATGAATATTAGCATTTCCATCACGAACTTTGAACAGAAGAAAGGTAAAATGTGCACATGCGCACAGCAAATATATGTTTTGCACTATACTAATACTATTCTATGCCACATTTTCACCAATTTTTTGCTGCAAAATCAAGCGTTGAATTGCGCGAACTGCATGAACGAGTGAGTGCTGAGCATGTAAATCACCGATAAATCATTCCATTTAATTTTTTTTACAAACTAGATGATGATTTTCACTCAGCACTTTCATCACACTTTCCCCCACTGCCTCATTTTTGTAACCCTCGCCTCTTAGTGCAATTTTACATATGACAGATGGCACTTGAGGAGAGATTATAGAATAGTGGGGCGAAATTAAAAGAATAAATGTTAAAACAAAATTATAAAATTTAAATTAAATTAAGAAAAATAACATAAAAGAAAGCAAAACATAAATGAGTAAAAAAATTAAATTAAAATATATCAAAAAAAAAAATTATAATAATAACAAAAAATTTAAAAAAAAATAACTAAATAAAATTAAGTAAAATAAAAATAAACAACCTAAAACTAAATTATAAAAAAACATAAAAATAAAATGGGAGGAAATTAAAAAATAAACTATATAAAATATAAAGAAACTAAAATTAAGGAAAAGCAAAATTAAAAAATTAAATAAACTTAAATAAAGATAAGAAATAAATAATATAATTGAAAATTAAAATAACATAATATGCCATCAAATACGATCAAATAAAATTTAAATTAAATTAAATGCAAAAGAGAAAATAAAGAAAATTGAAATAAAAAATTTAAATAAAATAAATAAAGTAGATAAAATTATTTTATTTCATTTTTTTATTCTTTTATGTTTTTTTTTATTTTAATGCATTTGTTATATAATTAAAAAAAAATTAGTTAATTGAAATTAAATAAAATTGAAAAAAAAAATATTAAAAAAATTTAAAAAAATAAAATAAAAACAAATAAAAATAATAATAAAAAATAGTTATATAAAATCCAATAAAAAAATATTGAAATAAAAATGAATTCA